>CM019165.1:5124376-5163133 GCA_009733165.1 Naja naja
ATCTCTCCCACACCTGGCTTCTGCCTCAGTCCTTTCTGCCGGTCCTATTTGTCTCTGGCCCCCGTGCCGTGCTGTGCCATGCATCCCTTCGTCCAGGGCCTCATTAATCAATTGCATGGGCACATTGGAAGTGGCATAGCAATCATAATCAGGAGTAATTCAGCCAGGAGCAATGGCTCAAATGCAAAGGAATTGTGGGATGAAAGAAGAAGAAGAAGAAGAAGAAGAAGAAGAAGAAGAAGAAGAAGAAGAAGAAGAAGAAGAAGAAGAGGCTAGTCCAGGGAAAAGAAGAAGAAGAAGAAGAAGAAGAAGAAGAAAGAAGAAGAAGAAGAAGAAGGAAGAAGAAGAAGAAGAAGAAGAAGAAGAAGAAGAAGAAGAAGAAGAAGAAGAAGAAGAAGAAGAAGAAGAAGAAGAAGAAGAAGAAGAAGACAGCTACAGAGCGATGTTTGATAACAAATAAAGGCCTGTGATGACAGCCATCCCTGATCTCTTTCCACCTGCCAGTATTTGCTCAGCAAACAGTGTTAATCCAACTACTTTTCTCCATAGAATTCAGACGGAGACAGCAAATTTCCTTCCCCACTTTTGGTCTCCAGAGCCCAGGCTCAGAAGCGTTCAAGAAAGAATACGCAAGATGCCCGTCTCTTGGACATCGATGATGCCTTCACACACCCGGTTCCTGAAGGAGCCCGCCTGCTGTGTTTGGGTAAGATGTGGAAACATCCACTCAACACGAGTGGGGGCTGAACATGGGACCTCAGCAAGACAAAAAGGCAGCTAAGTCTAAAGAAAGAGAAGAGGAAGGATGCGTGAATGTGTAGGTTTGCAGCTGGAGAATTCTTACTCGTTGTATACCAGGGGTTGAGGCTCTGTTGTTAGTTCCAGCAGGAAACTTGGTGCAGTTCAGTTTGGGGGTTTTGAAGCCCTACATCAACTACATACTACATACTAGCTCTCCTTCTTCCTCCTCCCCTTCTTCCTCCTCCCCTCCTCTTCCTCTTCTTTCCCCTCCTCTTCCTCCTGCAAATCCTAACTCCCTTCTAACACTAATGATATTACCTAGTTGGGTAGTGAAATGTCTGAAAGAAAACATTCAAGAGAGCACCAAGACCCTACAGTCCTCCTCCTCCTCCTCCTCCTCCCCTCTTTCCCCTCCTCCACCTTCTCTTCCTCCTCCTTCCCCCTCTTCCTCCTGCAAAGCCTCAGTCCCTTCTAGAACTGATGATGTTACCTAGTTGGGTAATGAAATGCCTGAAAGAAAAGATCCAAGCTCAGAGAGCATCAAGGACCCCACAGTCCTCCTCTTCCTCCGCCTTTTCACTCTCCCTCTTCCCCTTCTCCTTCTCCTCCTTCTCCTCCTCTTCTCAAATCCCATCCCCTTCTAGCACTGATGATGTTACCTAGTTGGATAACAAAATGTCTGCAAGAAAACAACCAAGCTCAAAGAGCACCAAGGAGCCCACTACTAAGATAGTGCTGAAATTTATCCTGACATCTCCCAGGAGTGTCATGTCCTCACCCCTTTTAAAAGAGGGCTGTTGTTTCGCTGCTGTATGGTCAGCATGTCTGAGAAGTTTTGCTTTTGCTAGCATGGCTGTTGTCTGGGACCGAACTTTCTCTCCCCCTACTACACCCTTCCTGGCTCTCCATCCTCTCAGATGAAAAGTCCATCAGAAATGTTTCACGGGGAGAATGTTTTAAGTGGTTGCTTTGCTCAAAAGCAGAGAAAATACAACAACAACAACAATAGTAATAATAAATCCTGTAACAATATCTGTCACATTATCAAACATCCAAATCTGCCTATCTCAATAGGTAGACAAAAATGCCAAATCCAGTTTGAACATCTGGCTGACTGTGCGATTAATAACAACAACAACAACAATAATTATAGTAGAAATAGAACGACTATAGCAAAGGCAAGCAAGGGTAGTACCAATAGTAATAGGTGCAGTCCCAAAAGAACTGGAGCACCACTTGAACAGCATCAGTGGCATTGACACATTTGCCATTGGTCAATTGCAGAAGGCAGCTTTACCTGGAACAGCTTCCATCCTGTGGTGAGATCTGTAACACCATCAAACATCCAGATTTGGGTATCCCAAGTCCTTGGTAAGGGCTCGATAGGTAGACAAAAATGCCAAACCCAGTCTGAACATCTGGCTGACTGTGCAATGAATAATAATAATAATATTAATAATCATAATCATAATCATAATCCATATCAAACATCAGCGCCAGCCAATGATATTTGTGATATATTTTTAAATGTTCCGTTGACTGAGTTTCATGTTTAATGAATAAAAGTTTATAATAATAATAATAATAATTCCTGCGACACAATATCTGTAACACTATCAAACATCCAGATCTGCCTATCCCAGACCTTTGATGAGGACTGGATAGGTAGACAAAAATGCCAAATCCAGTCTCAACATCTGCCTGACTGTATAATGATCAATAATAATAATGAACAATATAACCAGACCATCTAGAATTCAACCAACCTAACCCAAACAGACAAGCTAGAACTTATCAGGGGAAGCTGAAAGGAGACATGGACTTTGAGTCAAAAATGCACACCTTATTCTATTCCTTATTTATTTTAGTCCACTTACAGGCTGCCCAGCTCCGGATGGCCCTGCCTGCCTCAGATGTTCCTTAATCTCACTTGGCAGCTGGAGAGATCTGACAGGAGATACAAACAGTCCCCTCTGGAGTCCTAGCTTAGAAGAACTGTCTTGTGGGTATCGCTTGCAATCTTGGGAATACGTGTAGAAATTGGACCGAAAAGGAAATTGGACCAAAAAAGAAATTTCTGTGATGTGTCTGGAAGTTGGTTTCTTGTTTGATGTTCCATTTGCTGATCGGTAGCCTCCAGGACTTCAAACCTTTCCATTCGATTCTTGGGAAATGGAGATGGAAACTCATTTGAGGGAAGGGGGCTGTCTTCTTCTTCTTCTTCTTCTTCTTCTTCTTCTTCTTCTTCTTCTTCTTCTTCTTCTTCTTCTTCTTCTTCCTCTTCCTCCTCCTATTATTATTATTATTATTATTATTATTATTATTATTATTATTATTATTATTATTATTATTATTATCATCATCATTAGAAAGTGGGGACAGCCGGAGGTTGGAAAGCTATATACAGATAGTACTAATAAATGTGAGAAAAGGATCATTAGGCTTTAAAGCTGGTGTAGGCCTCTGCCTAATTGAAGGCCTCAAATTAACAATATAATTAGAGTGCTGGCTGAGCTGATTTTGCAAGCATGGTGAAATATTTGTAATCTGCTGAGCTGATTTTGCAGGCCCAGCAATAGATTTGCTATCTGCTACTTCTGCAAAAAAAGCATATATTTGCTGGACAATAAAAATTAGAGCTATTTCGGATCACGAATGTCTGGGACACTGAGAAAAAAGGGAGCTGAAAGTAGCAGATGGTAAGCCAGTTGGCGTATACCTACAAGTGGGTGTTAATCAGGGGGTGGGATTCTACCGGTTCGGACCAGATCTATAGACCCGGTTGTTATGATTCTGTGAAGTTTGGAGAACCAGCAAATCGTGCCCCTGGCTGGCCCCTCCCTTCCTGCCCCTTCTCCTCCCTGCCCAGTCAGTCCTTATCGCGCATGTGCAACATCATGCACATGCCCGACATAGCTGACTGTGTCCTTCCCTGCCAGTCACTCCTTAAGGTATTTCTTTTTTTCCGCACTCCCGACGATCAGCTGTTCTGATGATCAGCTGTGCTGGTATTCCCCTTGCTGTCTTACTGCTTTGCCCAGCACCCCCACAAGCTCCGTTTTTTGCCTTCCTGGGAATCCTTCTGGGAGCAAAAACACCTCCCCCCCGAGAGGCTTGCCTGCAACCCAGGAAGCAAACAAAATGGGGGTGGGGGGGTGCTGCAAAAAAAAGGAGCCATGCCCACCCAGTCACATGGCCATGCCCACCTAGCCACACCCACAGAACCAGTTCTTAAAAAATTTGAATCCCATCCCTGGTGTTAATTGACGGTCATTATGAGAGGACAAGGAGGCACATCCAGTAAGATTACATCCCACTGGGTGGGCTTCAGAAGAAGAAGGGTATAAAAGAAGGAGGTAAATCTCTTTAAGAGATAATCAGAGTTGGAAGGGACCTTGTAGGTCATCTAGTCCAACCCCCCACCCAAGCGGGAGACCCTACACCATTTCTGACAAATGGCAGTCCAATCTCTTCTTGAAAGTCTCAAGTGATGGCTCCCACAACTTCCAAGGGCAACTTCTGTTCCATTGGTTGATTGTTCTCACTGTCAGAAAGTTTCTGCTTATTTCCAGGTTGAATCTCTCCTTGTTCAGTTTCCATCCATTATTTCTTGTCTGGCCTACAGGCGCTTTAGAAAATAGCTTGACCCCTTCCTCCTCTCTGTGGCAGCCCCTCAAGTATTGGAAGACTGCTCTCCTGTCTCCCCTGGTCCTTCTTTTTACTAGACTAGCCAAGCCCAGTTCCTGTAACCATTCTTCCTATGTTTTAGTCTCCAGTCCCCAATCTCAAATCAGGGCCACTGGAGTTAGCTAATGTCTCTGGACCTCATTGCAATGGGCTATTAATATAAGTAATGTTATGATGGCTTTTCATGTTCCAAATTGCTCTGAAAATAAAACTTTGACCTTAAAGTAAGACCTATTGCTTGTGGTTCTGTCTGTGTTCTTCTTTTATTGAATTATTATTTTATAACATAAAGGAGAATATTTGTAGCTCAGGGTTGACACAAGGGGTCTCAGCTTGGTAGTTTTCTTGCAGGTGTTTCATGACCAAACTAGGTAATAACATCAGTGCTCTGTCGAAGGCTCACTGCCTCAGGGTGGACAAAGTTTGAGAGAACTCACCTCCCGCCCCAGTTCTGCACCCCAGAAAATGGCAGGAGGGTTTTCCAGGTTCAGCTGGAGAGGCAGATGGACCGGGCATCCTTCCAAAAAACAGTGCAACTCCATCCATTACATCCTGGACCTTCACCTTGGTCAATCTCGTAAGTCAATGGTCCTTGTCTTTCTTTCTTTCTTTCTTTCTCTCTCTTTCTTCCTTCCTTCCTTTCCTCTTTCTTCCTTCCTTCCTTCCTTTCTCTCCTTTCTTTCTTTCTTTCTCTTTTCTTCTTTCTTTCTTTCTCTCTCTCTTTCTTTCTTCCTTCCTTTCCTCTTTCTTCCTTCCTTCCTTCCTTCCTTTCTCTCCTTTCTTTCTTTCTCTTTTCTCTTTTCTTTCTTTCTTTCTCTCTTTCTTCCTTCCTTCCTTCCTTCCTTTCCTCTTCCTTCCTTCCTTCCTTTCTCTCCTTTCTTTCTCTTTTCTTCTTTCTTTCTTTCTTTCTTTCTTTCTTTCTTTCTTTCTTTCTCCTTCCTTCCTTCCTTCCTTCCTTCCTTCCTTCCTTCCTTCCTCTCTCTCTCTCTGTCATGCTCCCCGTCCTCTTCAGCCTTCTGTTCCCATCTTTGGGGTGCTCGCATTTCCACCCCCAATAGGCTGCACAAAGGCCATGGACCTGAGGGATGCCTGGAAACAGCCCCAGAGCCATCTTGTATGGGTACATCTGTGTGTGTGTGTTTCTCTCCGTGTGTGTCTTTAAAGGCAGGGTGAAAGGAAGTAAGGGCAGATGGAGGGGAAGACCAGCGAAAGGGAGTGAGCATGTGTGCCCGTGTGACCAGAAGCACCGATAAATCAGGGCCCCCGCTGCCTTGCCATTTAACACACTCTTCGCCCAGAGTTGTCAGTGAAACCGTTAATTAATTAGCTAATCCCACAATGAAGTGGTTTCTAAATGGATCTTCCCCTCCTGGCTTCCCCTTTAAATAATTACTGTTGAGGGAGCCTTTGTAAAGACCAATTTTCCAGCCGGACCAACCTCAAATAGCGGAGGGAGGGGAATATAAAATATATATATAGAGAGAGAGAGAGAGAGAGAGAGAGACAAGAGAGAGAGAGAGGAGAGAAAAGACAGAAAGAGAAAGAGAGAGGAGAGAGAGAGAAAAGAAAGAAAGAGAGAAAAGATGAAGGCAAATATATGTGTCCCGGGATATTGGTCACCAGGACCAGAGTCTTTAGTCATCTGAGTTTTTGGACTCCTGCTGGAGCCCATCTTCAGGGAACTTCTCTCTAGCAAAGTGCGTGCTTTGGGCTATTCTCTGGTTATGTGTGGCTTTTTAGTTGTTGGTTGGGGTGTCGATGGTTGGCTATTAAGTCATTGGCGATTATTTCCTTGTGTTGCCAAGTCCTCTCCTCCTGATACGTAGTACATCAGCATTCCTGTTGATGGACGAGAGGTCCATTGTCCACGCTTCAATCATTTCCCTGGCTATTTTTGTACCTTCTCAACCAACAGTCTGAATAGCGGCAAAACTGAATGTATATCTTTGTTCATTGCAATGAGTTCAGGTCTCCCTCGTCCGATTGCGTTCTTGCAATCTAGTGGATAGCTTCTGTCCTACAGGGGGGATCCAGACAGGGGATCCGGTAGATTACATTGGAAGTATCTCCCGCCTCCAAGCTGTCAGGGTCCCAAGTAATAAATCCATATCGAGCAAAACTCTAAGGCCAGCAGATTCCTCAAAGAATAGCTTTATTGGAAATATCATATTGGCACAGATCTGGTGAGAACCGACTCTGAAGACTCCCGTGGTTTTCACCTAATTAAAAGTAAAAGATTTTCTACTTTCTCAGAACAACCAGTCACATGGTCCAATCACGGCACAGTCTGGTTGTGTGGTGACATCACTCCGCCTTCCTCCGACCAGATGCAAGAATGACCTTGGTTCCCAAGAGGAAATATTTTGTTTTGGCTACCGAATCCCCTCTATCTCAAATTCCCTCCTCCTTGTCCCTCAGCTCCAGTGTGGCAACACTAAAGCAGTCAAAACTTTCAGCTCCAGTGTGGCAACACTAAAGCTTCGGTCAGCTCTGCTTCAGTGTTGACACAAGCAATCTTTGCGTTAGAAGGATCTCCCAGCTCCAAACGATCTTGCAAAGAGGATCTGTCCATTTTTGTAAAAGAGCTGTTACGATGAAGATGTCATCCATTCGTTCGTGTCTGACCCTCTGCAATTCTATATGCCATGTCTCTCCATCTCTTCCAATCTTGCACTGCTTCTTTGACTTGTTCCACTCTCTGGCTGGTGTCAGCTTTGATGGTGCCTGGCCATCCTGCTCTTTGGCTGGTTTCCATTGACCGCTAACTCTTCCAAACCCAATTGCTTTATCCAGTGAATTTCCTCTCCCACGACGTGGCCAAAATAAGTGAGACGTGGTTTCGTGATGTTGCCTTCCAGTGACATGCCTGGGGTCTGAATGATAAAACTTCCCGCTGGATCTGCAAATTGGGACAAATTTAGTAAATGTCAAACATGGTGACCATGAGATGGAAGCCATGCCCCTTTGCCACACAGGTCATCCTGATGACTCTACTCAAGGCAGTGGGACTTTGATCACATGACCACAGCAGCCATCTTGACTTTTTTTTTTGATCCTAAGGAGAGAAGCAACCTAGAACTAAGGAGAAATTTCCTGGCAGTCAGAACAATTAATCAGTGGAACAACTTGCCTCCAGAAGTTGTGAATGCTCCAACACTGGAAGTTTTTAAAAAGATGTTGGATAACCCTTTGTCTGAAGTGGTGTGTAGGGTTTCCTGCCTAGGCAGAGGGTTGGACTAGAAGACCTCCAAGGTCCCTTCCAACTCTGCTATTCTATTCTATTCTCTGTTCTTTTTTCTATTCTATTCCATTCCATAATTTTTACTATTCTATTCTATTCTATTCCATATTCTATTTTCTGTTCTGTATTCTGTTCTATTCCATTCTATTCCCTATTCTCTTATTCTATTCTATTCTACTCTACTCTATTCTCTGTTCTCTGTTCTCTGTTCTGTATTCTATTCTATTCTATTCTCTGTTCTTTTTAAATTCTATTCCATTCCATATGTTTTACTATTCTATTTTATTCTATTCCATATTCTATTCTATTCTATGTTCTGTATTCTATTCTATTCCCTATTCTCTTATTCTATTCTACTCTACTCTACTCTACTCTACTCTACTCTACTCTACTCTATTCTTTATTGTATTCTATTCATTTTCTCCTATTCTATTCTACTCTATTCTTTATTGTATTGTATTCTATTCATTTTCTCCTATTCTATTCTATTCTATTCTATTCTATTCTATTCTATTCTATCTATTTCTGTATTCTATACTATTCTATTCTATTCTATTCTATTCTATTCTATTCTATTCTATTCTATTCTTATTCCAAACCCTGGTCCAGGATCCCTTCAAAACCATTAGAGGTTGTCTCTAAAAACCACTTTTCTCTGCCATTGCTGAGTTATGAGTTCTACCTGAGCAGAAGTTTAATATTTAATGTTAAAACACCAGGAGGGTCCTGTGAACAGCCATGAGTTCATTTCAATTTAATTATCTGAAATCAAAGGGAAATAAATGCGGTGTTTGTCCTGTCCTGGCTTGTGTGTATGTGTTTTTTTTAAAAAACAAGGCTGGTTCTGGCGATTGGGGAAAAAATATTGCATCCGATTTTTTTTTTTTTTGATCTAGATGCAAATAAGAGATCTACGCCTCTGTCTGGAGGAGAAGGAACTTTGGCGGGGTGATTTCCAATAATTTATTCCGACGGCACAGCCACACACAAAAAAATGTGTTCAAAAGCAGGCAAGGTGTTTTATTATTATTTATTTTTTTAATGAAATAAAAGCATTAACGTGACATGGCTTTGCTCTACACCCAGGGAGAGAGAGAGACAGACAGAGAGAGAGATGGGAGGGAAGCGAGAGATAGGGAGATAGAGAGATAGGGGAGAGAGAGAGAGAGAGAGAGAATTTGCAAATTTTCACACATTTCCCTTAGGTGAAAATTTGTCAGTTTCACAGCAAAATCATATTTTTAAAAGGTGAGGGAACATCAGTGGTCCCTACTGCTGCCTGCCATCTCCATCACATGTTATTTTAGTTTGGAATGAAAAAAAAAGAGGATGAAAGGGAGGCAAATCCAAATATCACCCCCCTCCACCCCTTTTAAAACACAAACTCACAACGTTGCTCCCTCACTCACCAGTGTCTGACAGTGACCCAGGTGCTGTTTTCGTTTCATGTGAGGCTAAATTAGGAAAAAGTGGCCCTCCAACCATCTCCATTATTTCATTTTATCCACTTTTTTCCCCCTGGTGCACCAATCTCTAAAAGATTATCTCAAAATTTATGACTGTTCCCTTACACTTCGGATGACATTCTCCTGCTTGAGCACGGGGCTGAACTAGAGGACCTCCAAGGTCCCTTCCAGCTCTCTATTCTAATTCTAATTCTAATTCTAATTCCAATTCTAATTCTAATTCTACTCTATTCCATTCTGTATTGTGTTGTGTTGTGTTGTATTGTATATTATTCCATTCCATTCCATTCCATTCTTTCTCTATTCTATTCTATTCTATTCTATTCTATTCTATTCTATTCTATTCCTTCATTCTATTCCATTCCATTCCATTCGATTCCATTTTTTCTTCTATTCGGATTCTATTCTATTCTAGGGATTTTTTCATTCCAGCCATTCCATTCTATTTCATTCCATTCATTTTCTCGATTCTTTTATTCGATTTATTTTTTCTATCCATTCCATTCCATTCCATTCGTTTCGAGGCATTCCATTCGATTCGATTTTCATTTGATCGTTCTATTTCTCATTTTATTCCATTCTATCATTCTATTTTTTTCGATTCGATTTCCGTATTCGATTCCATTCACATTCCATTCCATTCTTCCGAGGTTTCCATTCGATTCGATTTGATTCTATTTTCGATTCCATCCATTCCATTCATTCGGGCATTCTATTCGATTCTATTCTTTTCTTCTTTCCATTCCGTTCTGCGCCATTCATTCCATTCATTCTTTCGTTTCCTATTCATTATCATTATTATTCTTTCTATTCTATTCCATACATCCTATCCCCTACTCTACTCACTCTACTCTACCTACCCCTACCTACCCACCCTACTCTACTCTATGCCCTTCCCAAGCAGGAGATCCTACACCGTTCCAGACAAAAGACTGTCCAGTCTCTTCTTGAAAACCTCCAGTAATGGAGCGCCCACAATTTCTGGAGGCAAAGCTGTTTCACCAATTAATTGTTCTCGCAGTCAGGAAACTTCTCCTTAGTTCTAGCTTGGATCTCGCTTCAATTAGCTTCCACCCCTTACTTCTTATTTCCAGGCTGGATCTTCCTCTGATGATTTCCATCCATTGCTTCTTGACCCGCCTGTGATGTTTCTCTCTCTGGGCACAATGAGAATAGATCTGCTGGGGAAAACTCCGCCTTGGTGACAGGAAGGGCATCTGGCCAGTAAGAGACTCAGCTCCATTCAGCTGCCCGGCCTCCACCCCGCAAGGGATTATGGGGGTCATTAAAAGAGGAGGATGATTTCTTGACCTGCCTGCAGGAGCTCTGGAGATAAAGCTGACACCCCCGCCTCTTCCTTATGACGATTCCTCAAGTACCGAAAACTGCTAAGATATCATCCCAAGCCTTCTCTTGTTAGATGAGATGTACCCAGTCCCCTCAATCGTTCATCGTATGGTTTAGCCTCCTGATTTGCCCTTTGCTGCTCTCCTCTGTGCTCTTTCTAAAGTCTCAGCCTCTTTCTCCGTTTGCTTGTTTCTCTGCGCCCTATAACCGTGATGGTGAACCTATGGCAGGCGTGCTAGAAGTGGTGCCAGAGCCACTTCTGCCAGCACACAGGAGGTCGCCCGGAAGAGCCCACTGTGCATGCATGCTTGCCACCTGCCCAACAGCTGATTGCCAGGTATCTGGTGCGCATGCGCGGGGTTGCACGGGAGATGCACACGTGGGGGGGGATCATGCATGCATGTGCAGAGATGCATGGCTCATGGGGGGGCCGCGCACACATGTGCAGGGGGTGTGGGGAGGGGCTGCACGCATTGCCTTCTGGGTGCTGGCACGCGAGGCCCAAAAAGGTTACCCACCACTGCCCTATAATATATGTGGGTATGTGCATTATTATTATTATTATTTTACTTATTTATATTTTTCTCATGTTTGCGTAGGGCCCATTGGAGGGAGTGGCCCTTTGAGCGCGGCATGCAGTGACATTCCATTCGATCGTATGCTGACGAGTCAGAGGTGGGTATTCAGCCGGTTCTGACCAGTTCTGGAGAACCGTGCTGGAAATTTGAGTAGTTCGGAGAACCAGCCAATCCCACCTCTGACTGGCCCTGCCACCCCTATCTATTCTCTGCCTCCCATTGAGTCCCAGCTTATTGGCTGGGTCTTCTTTGGTTGCCCTGCCCAGGAGGACGGAGCTGGAAAGCAGGTTAGTGGGGTGGGGAGGGAATGGGGATTTTGCAGTAAGCTTCCCCTGCTATGCCCACCAAGCCATGCCCACAGAACACTATGCCCATCAAGCCACGCCCACAGCTGATGGGCTGGGTCTTCTTTGGTTGCCCTGCATAGGAGAACGGAGCTGAAAAGCAGGTTAGTGGGGTGGGGAGGGAAGGGGATTTTGCAGTATCCTTCCTCTGCCACACCCACCAAGCCATGCCACACCCACCAAACCACACCCACAGCTGATCGGCTGGGTCTCCTTTGGTTGCCCTGCACAGGAGAACAGAGCTGAAAGGCAGGTTAGTTGGGTGGGGAGGGAATGGGGATTTTGCAGTATATCCTTCCCCTGCCACGCCACCAAGCCACACCCACAGAACACCATGCCCATCAAGTCACGCCCACAGCTGATCGGCTGCGTCTTCTTTGGTTGCCCTGCACAGGAGAACGGAGCTGGAAAGCAGGTTAGTAGGGTGGGGAGGGAAGGGGGATTTTGCGGTATCTTTCACCTGCCACGCCCACCAAGCCACACCCACAGAACTGGTAGTAAAAAAAATTGAGTCCCACCACCATGACGAGTGTGCATATCGAGTGGCAATAAAGTTATCCTAACAAGTCTTAACTGGTAGTAAAAAAAAAATTGAGTCCCACCACCATGACGAGTGTGCATATCGAGTGGCAATAAAGTTATCCTAACAAGTCTTAAGTTCTAGGGTTCGAACGTCAGCCGAGAGCGGGTTAATGAAATATCAAAGTTATCTGTCAGCCGTGAGGAATAATTGGCGTCTCTTCCCTTTCTCCCCACCATGCCTCTCCTTCTCTTACATGTGTGCAGGTCTTCCTCTCCCCCACCTTATTTTCTCCTTCTTCCTCTTCTTCTTTTATTTTTTGGATGACTTCTAAATAGAGCACTCCGATCGCATCTGGAAGCACCATGGAACAGATTTCATTTTTCACACGCGACACAATGGCTTCGCCGACAAAGGAAGAAGGCTGCTCATTGTCTGGAGCCCGCCGTCCTCACATCCTACCCCTGTGCCATGAATTAACCCCCTTCACCTCTGCCATTGTAAGGACACCACTCTGGAGTTGCCAAACAAAGGGCGAAGAAAGCCCTCTTCATGTATACAGAGGGAGGAGGAGAGGAAGGGGGCTGCCTGCGTTGAGGGGAGCAGGTTGAGATAAAGTCGGGATCCAGAACAAACGGCTGTCGCTTCTCCCTCCATCCTTGGATATGGCAGATTTCTCGGGTCCTGCCAGCCGGTCAACAACAAAGACATTTTCCACACAAACACACACACACACACACACCCCTCAGCTTTCCCCTTCAGCCAAAGGAGAAAGGGGTGGGGTATAGGGAGAGACCCCAGTCTAATATTGTAGGATGAGATGCATTTATTATTATTGTTGTTGTTCTTCATTGTTGTTCTTTGTTGTTGTTCTTTGTTGTTGTTCTTTGTTGTTGTTATTGTTATTATTATTGGCTTCCCGTCACTGTATTTGTTTATATTTATCAATTTGTGTCCGGCCTTCATTTTGTTTTTACAAATAACTTCAAGCAACGAACGTATCCAACACACTTTCTTCCTCTTTTTTCTCCCCTCCCACAACCACAACCCTGTGAGGTGAGTTGGGGTGAGAGAGAGTGACTGGGCCAAAGTTACCCAGCTGGTTTTCAGGCCTAATGCAGGACCAGAATTCACCATCTCCTGGTGATTGGCCCAAGGCAGGACTAGAATTCACAGTTTTCTGGTAATTGGCCCATAGCTTCCCAGACAACTTTCATGCCTAAGGCAGGACTAGAATTCACAGTCTCCTGGTGATTGGCTCAAAGTCACCCAGCTGGCTTTCATGCGCAAGACAGGACTAGAACTCACAGTCTCCTGGTGATTGGCTCAAAGTCACCCAGTTGGCTTTCACACCTAAGGCAGGACTAGAATTCACAGTCCTTTGGTGATTGGCTCAAAGTCGCCCAGCTGGCTTTCATACATAAAGCAGAACTAGAACTCACAGTCTCCTAGTGAATGGCCCAAAGTCACGCCCAGGATTAGGCTGAATGTCTTTCCTGCATTATCTAAAAATAAATAAATAATTATAAAAGCAAGAAATAATAAAATCCAGTCCAGAAAATCTTCCCCAATCAAAGTTTCCTGATGCAATCTAGAAAATTCTTCTTCAGTAACTTCTTCACCCCATCTCAACCTTCAGGGCCAAGCCCAGCTCTTTGCATATTTCACTGCCCTGGGTCTCTAGAAAACTTTCAGAATTTGGGCCCCATTTTAAAATACAATTCTGGCAGGTGGATGCCCAACAAAGGCTGAAAAAGCCAGGCGTTGACGTCTCGTCCCTCCTCAGCTCGTCCAGCATGGCAGCTGCCAATCGCTTGGTGTTTCTCCTCATGGTTTGAGAAGATACGTTGGGTATGACCAAGGATAAGGGGCTTGCCTGGGTTAGGCGGGAGGACACACGTGTCCGTTTCCCCCACCCCCTTTAATGGCAGTAATTCTTTTATCTTGTTCCTGCACCCTAAGTCTTTATGAGCATTCATCAAAATAATTGACATGGCTGGAATTAGCCCGCTGTGCAATGTTCAAGAGATAAACTTTGCCGAATATTGATTGTGCTTGAAGAAAATGGCAGTGCCTGGGCCTCACCCGATCAGGCTCGAGGATTCTGGAGAACAGATAGGAATCAGGAATCATCAGAGCTCGGGATCCAGAACTCAGTCTGTCAGGGATCAGTAGTTCCATGCCTCCTGGAGGAACACAGACTTCTCCTGTCACCCTTATTCCAGCCGGTTCTTCATCCCAGGCTCGACTTCCATCTTTCCTCCACCTGAATTTTGGGCGTGATAATACCCCGCAGAGGGATCAAGGTTATAGCAAGATGATAATAATGCAATTTCTTTTTTCTTTTTTCTGCTTTAATTCAGCAGGTCCACAGGCAGGAGCTCTTCCACCCTAACTTTCACGGATTCAATTTTTTTTTTACTACCGGTTCTATGGGTGTGGCGTGGCTTGGTGGGCGTGGCAGGGGAAGGATGCTGCACAATCCCCATTCCCTCCCTACCCCGCTAACCTGAGTTCCAGCTCCATTCTCCTGCGCAGGGCAACCAAAGAAGACCCAGCCGATCAGCTGTGGGCGTGGCTTGATGGGCGGGGTGTCCTGTGGGCGTGGCCTGGTGCCTTGGTGGGCGTGACAGGGGAAGGATACTGCAAAATCCCCATTCCCTCCCCACCCCACTAACCTGCTTTCCAGCTCCGTTCTCCTGCACAGGGCAACCAAAGAAGACCCAGCCGATCAGCTGGGACTCAATGGGAGGAGGAGAATAGATGGGGTGAGGCCAGTCAGAGGTGGGATTGTCTGGTTCTCCGAACCACTCAAAATTTCCGCTACTGGTTCTCCAGAACTGGTCCGAACCGGCTGAATCCTCACCTTGTCCTGCTAAGTTTTTCTCCAAAGCTTCCTAGGGTGAAATAGTCCCCTTTCAGCCCCTTTTAATCTCACCGTTTGTTTCACTTGTTTATCTCCCATGGAAAATATACATAAAAAACGAAAGAAGAACCGTAGCTGAGAAAGTGACCTTACCTGCCCTGACTAAATTAATGTGGTATCTGTGAAGATAATTCCAAAAGGCAGAAGATGATAATAATAGGAAGACGGGAAGATTAAATAGGTGGGGGAGAAACCGAGGGAGGAGTATAAAAACCGGGAGGCTATTTTCTGCTTCCTTATCTAACCTCCTGCAGGTCTCTTGGTTTAGAAGGACAAGGCGGCAAAACAAACAGGTCCCTTCACGGCCCCATAGAGGAGAAATAATTCGCAGAATTGGGAAGCTGGAAGGGACCTATTCAAGTAAAAAAAGACGTTGAGACTCTAGAAAGAGTGCAGAGAAGAGCAACGAAGATGATGAGGGGACTGGAGGCTAAAACATATGAAGAACAGTTGCTGGAATTGGGTCTGTCTGGTTTGATGAAAAGAAGGACCAGGGGAGACATGATAGCAGTCTTCCAATATCTCAGGGGCTGCCCCAAAGAAGAGGGAGTCAAGCTATTCCCCAAAGCACCAGAAGGCAGGACAAGAAGCCATGGATGGAGGCTAACCAAGAAGAGAAGCAACCTAGAACTAAGGAGGAATTTCCTGACAGTGAGGACAATTAGCCAGTGGAACAACTTGCCTCCAGAAGTTGTGAATGCTCCAACACTGGAGGTTTTTAAGAAGAGATTGGATAACCATTTGTCTGAAGTGGTATAGGGTTTCCAGGGGGCTGGACTAGAAGATCTCCAAGGTCCCTTCCAACTCTTCTCTTCTTTTCTATAGAAGAGAAGAGAAGAGAAGAAAATGAATAGAATAGAAAATAGAAAATGAATTTTTTTTAAAATTACATTTATATGCTGCCCTTCGAAGACTCAGGGGCTTGGAGCAACCCAGTGTGCTCAGCAATAGCCTTCCTTCCATTGTATATGCCTGCTTATTACTAAGCAACATTTTTACAAAGCCAGCTTATTGCCCCCACAATCTTGGGTCCTCACTTTACCTACCCTGAGAATTGAATAGAATACAGAAAATGAACAGAATAGAATAGGAGAAATGAATAGAATAGAAATAGAAATGTATAGAATAGAAAATAGAAAATGAATAGAATAAAAATAGAGAGAAATGAATAATAGAGATAGAAAATGAATAGAAGATAGAAATGAATGATAGAATAGAATAGAAAATGAATAGAATAAATAGAATAGAATAGAGAAAGAATAGAATGGGAGAAAATGAATAGAATAGAAGATAGAAAATGAATAGAATAGGAGAAAATGAATAGAATAGAATAGGAGAAAATGAATAGAATAGAAAATAGAAAATGAATAGAATAGAATAGAATAGAATAGAATAGAATAGAATAGGAGAAAATGAATAGAATAGAAAATAGAAAATAGAAATAGAATAGACTTTATTGTCACTTTCAATGTACACTAACCAGCATACATTAAAATAAAAATGAAGATATCTCATGTTTGTACTTAGTGAAGGCTCAAACCCTTCTATGTAAGAGACAAAAACATGAAAGGGAAGAGAAAAAGGAACTAGGGGAAAGAGAGAGAGAGAGAGAAAGAAGGAGAGAAGGAGAGGCCCCATCAATTAAGACGAACTTCCTAAAAGAGAGAAAAAAAGCATGATTTAATCCACGCTGACCTCTGACCGTCGCTATAATCCCAGCTTCCTTTTTTTGTCCCGGCCCTTCCCTTCAAGTCCTCATCCCACAATTGCACACCTCTGAAAAAGGACCTATGGGGGGGGAGGGGGAGGACGACCCACCTATGCAGGGGGAAATGTGGAGGAGGGGAGGGGCAGAAAGAGAGAAAGACAGGGGTGAAGAGGCACCATCATGGGGCTGGAAGGAGAAATAAAAGGAAGGAAATTCCAGCCGGACTCCCAGGCTGGCCTCTGGGTGTTCGGTTCAAAGGGGTTCTGCAGGGCCCTCCCTGCCTCTTTCTCTCCCCAACACACACACACACACACACACACACACACACACACACACACAGAAGCACCCCCTCCCGCCTGCGAGCTTCTCCCTTCTCTCAGCCGGTACAAAGCAGTATTCTGGATTATCTCTATTTCCATATGGGGAATTGTGTAAGCCAGTTCAATGCATGGCCGATCATTTTGTTCACAAGTTTTGTGGCAGGCAGGAACAAAATCCATAGGGAAATTAACCATTCATCTCTCTGTACCTTGCGAGCACGCGCACAGATCCATAAACACAGGAAATCACAGGAAATAAATAAAACAACCTGTTTTCGCTTTCCCTCTTTTCCCACCGTGCAGCTCCTGGGTTGTTGAGATTGCGTGTTGAGATTGGCACCAACGCCCACAACCGTAGCATCGAGGGTTGCTTTTGCATTGGTTAAAACTTGGTTTCGGGTTATGGCTTGACTCCACCGTTGGTCCAATATCTCCATTTCTCCCTTCTGCAGGTCTTTACCTGGAAGATGGAAGGGAGGAACAATCAACGGTTGGAATGCAAATTTTCCACATTGCAAAATTTGCTCGGTTCAGTTTCTCTCTGTCCCTCTCGCTTTTAAAATTCCCACCACAAAAGCAGTTGGGAAATTCTGGGAGTTGAAGTCCATCCCTCTTAAAGGTCGAGAAACCCCAGATTAGACAAACAGAAATCTGGAGAAACGTTTAACAGATTAACAGAGTTGGAAGAGACCTTCTAGGTCATCTAGTCCAACCCCGGACCCAAGCAGTTCAGTCTCTTCTTGAAAGCTTCCAGTGATGAAAGGCAATGTCTGTTCCATCAGCTGATGGCTCTCACAGACAGGAAATTTCTCCTTATTTCCTGGTTGAATCTCTGCTTGTTCAGCTTCCATCCATTATTCCTTGTCTGGCCTTCGGGTACTTTAGAAAATAGCTTGACCCCTTCCTCCTCTCTGTGGCAGCCCCTCAAATATTGGAAGACTGCTCTCCTGTCTCCCCTGGTCCTTCTCTTCCCTAGTCTAGCCAGGCCCAGTTTCTGTAACCATTCATCATATGTTTTAGTCTGCAGGCCTTTGATCATCTTAGATCGATTCAGATTAACAGAGTTGGAAGGGACCTTGTAGGTCATCTAGTCCAACCCCCTGCCAAAGCAGGAGACCCTACACCATTTCTGACAGATGGCAGTCCAGTCTCTTCTTGAAAGCCTCCAGGGATGAAACTCCCACAACTTCTGAAGGTAACTTGAGTTGATGGCTCTCCCGGTCAGAAAATTCCTCCTTGTTTCCAGGTTGAATCTCTCCTTGTTCAGTTCCCACCCATTGTTCCTTGTCTGGCCTTCAGGTGCCCTGGAAAATGTAGTCTATTCTTTCTTAAACCGAAAGCTTTTGCCAACCATCGACTGCAACAGGATCCTTGCCCACTCCCCAAATCACCAAAACAGCTTGACTTGGTTCATGAAATCTGATATATCGTAAACACTGAGAAGTAAATTCTACTTTTCTTTCTGCATTCTACCTTTGCTCTGCCTTGGGTCTCCTCTTCCCTTCTAAATGCCAACCACTCCTTCCCTGACTTTGCAAATATTTTGCAACAATTGGAAAAGTTAGCTGCCGATTCATTGTATTCCACCCAAGGGGTAAATATACTATCCATCTACCCTTCTGTCTGTCCATCTTGAGAGAACACAGGTAGTCCTCGGCTTACAATGGAGCCCGACATTTCCATTGCTGAGTGAGACAATTGTTAAGTGAGTTTTGCTCCATTTTATGACCTTCTTTGCCACCATTGTTAACTGAATCACTGCAGTTGTTAAGTCAGCAACACGGTTGTTAAGCAAATCTGGTGTCGACTCATAAAACGTTCCCATAAAACATAAAACATAGCCAGGATTGCCTGTGCCCAATGTTGGAAACACACATGTATACCACCAGAGGAATTGATTATTCAAAAAATAATGAGCTGTGCCAAGATGGACAAATTAACTTTGAGTTTACAAGAGAAAGAGGAATCTGATTATTACAAGATGTGGGGAAAATGGTATGATTGGATTGAGCAAAGACAGATTGGTGGATAGATAAATGGATTGTGAATAAATAGGAATAAGCACAAGATAAGTTAATGATTTATATCCGCACAAATTCTATATATTTGTAAATAATGCACAAAATAGTATAAGATGAATGTCACAAACTGTTGATCTTATAAGATTTATATTTTTTGTTGTTTGTCTTTTTAAAATTATAAAAGATTAATAAAGTTAATTTTTTAAAAAAACATTCCTATGCCTGTTTTAGTAGTTGCCATTAAAAAAAGAGTGGGGGGGAGGAAGGAAATCTGGAAAAGCAGTGCAGTGGTTTGGAAGTGGAAGTACATTCCAACTCTTTATCTTTAAAAGATTGTAGCTAAAATACTAGAGCTTTTGCCTGCGAATATATTTAATAGGAGAATGTGATTGATGACACCCAGCCCATGAAGGTGCTGAGTTGGAGAATCTGATTTATGACACACCCAGGGGAGAGGGGAAACAGGGTCACAGGGGACTGTAAATTACGTGTGTCAGAGTTGACTTCATACAGGGCAGTGGCAGTATGTCACCTCTAATGAACCCTTTGAAGCTTTTTGAAGTTTGGCTCGAGAATCATGATTTAATTAGGGTGATTGCTGGAATCCTGACATCTGGCTTTCCCACTGACTTGACTTGTCAGAAGGTCGCAAAAGGGGAATCACGTGACTACCTGGAATGCTGAAACCATCATGAGTCAGTGGCCAAGCATCCGAATTTTGATCACGTGACCGTGGTGCAAAGATTGTGTGAAAAAGAGCCTGCAATGGGCACAAGTGTGAAAAAAGGCCCATAAGTCCCTTCCTTCAGCGCCATTGTAAATTTGAACAGTCACTAAATGGACTGTGGTAAGACAAGGATGATCTATGTCCCATGCAAAGGTGCCACGTGAAAGGCAATTCGATTGTCATCCTCTCTGAACTCAACTCTCAAAATCAAGTCCCTGAATTAACTTGATGCAAGCCTTGAACTGGGCACTTTGGAATCAATTCTGAGTGGATTGACTCAGAAGATGCGGATTGAATCGGATGGACTCAATTCATTAAATTGAATCAAAGTGAATCAATGGCTTGAGTCAGATGGTACGTCTTATGTGTGTTTCTACCTATCTACCTATTGATATACTTACTACTAAATCTGGCTTTCCTCCAGATCAGGCTGACCATGGAAATTAAATGGATTCAACAGGACAACCTGACCATACTAATCAGTTCAGTTTGACTTGCTGAATCAAATAAGTTATTCTAATAAGCAGACGGTTAATTGAAGTAAAATCAGAGTTGGAGCTTAAGTGATTTGCATACCTTTATTGTCCTTCCTCGCTCCCTCCCTCTTTTCATTTTCTTTCCTTCCTTCCACTTCCTTCCTTCCTCTCCTTCCTTCCTTCCTTCCTTCCTTCCTTCCTTCCTTCCTTCCTTCCTTCCTTCCCTCCCTTCCTTTCCTCCCTCCCTCATTTTTTTCCTTCTTCTTTCCATTTCACCAAATCACCTACATTAGGGCTTTCCAGGAGATTTAGCCTTAGCGGACACAAATGACCACCACGCATTTCAAAAGATGTCCTACATCCATAGCCGGAGCTTTGCTCTCTGCTTCTTGAGCTCCAAAATGTATCTTTGTTCATGAGTTAACCACAGCAAGAAACCCATCTCTCTCTCTCTCTCTCTCTTTTCAGCAGATGGGGACAGTAGGAGGTGGCGGGGTAGTAATTCAGTTGCACATCTACTCCACTTGGTGAATGTTTCAGCAAAGGAAAATTGGACATGTGTGGTTGCCCTTCTCTCTCTCTCTGTCTGTCTCTGTCTCTCTCTCTGTGTTTCCCTCTGTGTGTGTGTCTCTCTGTCTTCTCTCTTTCTGTCTCCATCTCTGTGTGTGTGGGGGTTTCTCTCTCTCTCTGTCTCTCTCTTTCTCTCTCTCTCCATCTCTCTCTGTCTCTCTCTCTCTGTGTCTGTCTGTCTCTCTCTCTCTGTCTCCATCTCTGTGTGTGGGGGGGTTTCTCTCTCTCTGTCTCTTTCTCTCTCTTTCTCTCTCTCTCCATCTCTCTCTCTCTCTCTCTGTGTCTGTCTGTCTGTCTCTCTCTGTCTCCATCTCTCTGTGTGTGGGGTTTCTCTCTCTCTCTGTCTCTCTTCTCTCTCTCTCTCTCTCTCTCTCTCTCTCTGTGTCTGTCTGTGTCTCTCTCTCTGCCTCTTTCTCTGTGTGTGCATGTGTGTGTGTGTGTGCGAGTCCCTTCGGTGTCAGACCCGCACGGCTGATAGGACTCTGTGATAGATCTGCCTCGGACAGACTCCACAATAGCTCTTAGACAGTCTATTAGGCGGTGATTGTCTGCCAGGCAGCCCAGCCGAATGCGGTGTGCTTCCAGCGATAATGGCGAGGAAACAAAGATGGCAGCTGCTTTTGTGAAGGAACAGATTTGTGGCCAATCGAGATAAAATAAAGAGGAGGAAGAAGAAAGGAGAGTTGGGGAGGGGGGGGAGGAAGGAAGGAAGGTGGGGAGGGGTCTTAGCAGTGTGTGTGTGTGTGGGGGAACTTGGGAGGGAGAGAAAGAAAGGGAACACCAACGGGTTTTGTGTGTGTGTGTGTTTGTGTGTTTGTGTGGGGCTGTCAGTTGACGGGGAGCATTTTTGAACGGGGAGAAAAAGGGGAGAAAACAAGAATGGCGGAAAGGGAGTGACAAGGCTCTGGGGCGGAAGGGGGAGAAATAAAGAGAACCATTCCAGGCTTTGCAGTATCTTTTGCTAGATAAGCCTTAACGACACGGAAGCTATCAGGCCGCTGGTGGTGGGGATTGTGCCCAGGCTTGTATCTTCGCCTGTATCTCCCGCTTGCATGTCTGTGCCTTTGTCTGTCCCTGCTGTGTACGTGTGTCACAACCAGACCCAACGCACGATTGGCTGGCGGGAGCATGCCGAGGTTTTAATTTCCCGCCGGACCCACTCTTGGGAAAGGGCGGTGAGAGTCCCTGATGTGTATCAAGATAGTCCTCATCTTACAACAGTTTGTTTTCATGACCAAAGTGGTAACAGCTCTGGAGAAAAAAAAAGGGATTTTACAACCGTTTTTCACACTTACAACCTTGGAAGCATTCCCCCATGTCATGGCATCAAACTTCAGGTGCTGGGCAATGGACTCATACTTACGACCGTTGCTGTGTCCCGGGAGGGTCACACGATCCCCTTTTGGGACCTTCCAACAAGCCAGGTTCACTGAACAACCATGTGGCTAGGGATTCCCTTAACCACCGAGACAAGAAATGTCATTAAAAGGGGGCCAAACTCACTCAACAGCCATCTCGCTTAACGACAGAAACTTTGGGCCCAATTGAGGTCCCAAGTCAAGGACTACTTGTTCTGAAGTGACACAAAACAGACACCTGGAACAAGAACGGCGACGCTACCAAACTCATATACCCCACAAGGGTCTCGTCTTAGATTTGGGAAGAACCAACTTCGAAGGCCTGGTTTGAATAAAGTCACCTTCCATCTTTCGGGATTGAAATTTCACGATGGAGTTTCAAGGAAGGTAAAGGTTCCCCTCACACCTACGTGCTGGTCATTTCCAGCTCTAGGGGGGGGTGCTCCTCTCTGTTACAAAAGCCGAAAAGCCAGCGCTGTCCGAGGACATCTCTGTGGCCATGTGGCTGGCATGACTAAATGCCTTCGAAGGCACACGGAATGCTGTTACCTTCCCACCAAAGGGTCCCTATTTTTCTACTTGCATTTTTTTATGTGCTTTCAAACTGCTAGGTTGGCAGAAGCCGGAACAAGGAATGTGAGTTCACTCCATTATGCAGTGCTAGGGATTCGAACTGCTGAACTGCCAACCTTTCTGATCGACAAGCTCAGCGTCTTAGCCACTGAGCCCCCGTGTCCACAGGGAGTTTCGAGTAGGCCTATGCAGAGAGAGAGAGAGAGAGAGAGAGAGAGAGAGAGAGAACAAAAATAATAATTAAAAAAGGAACGAGCCCAATGCAAACATCCTACACCATGAATAAAAACGTCAAAGAACATTTGAATCTTGCTACGAAGACGCCGCCATCGGGGCCATGGACTCCTCCTGCCTAGTCATCTTTTGAAGGAAACTGGCGTGTTGTCTTTGTTCTCCTTCTGCATGTATGGTAATGTCCCAAGAGGGAACCTGCTGCATGTTGGTTTGATCCCACCCTATTTAGATAACCTTCTGGTGTTGATCTATAGACAGAAGAATCTCTCCCTACGGGAGAATCCCAGAAGTGCTCAACCAAGCCAGGCTAATCTTCTTATCAGTGTAGGCCTCAGCCACAAGGCCTGGTTATCTCTCCAGATAAAAGGAAAAGGGCTGGGGATGCAGCGGCACCTCTCCTGCCAGAGGGACACTTCCCCTTTTTAATCCCGCAAGCCTGCTTCGGCTTTTTATCCCTGCATTAACCAGGAGAGAGAGAGAGGGAGGGTGTGTGGAGGTAGGCATCTTTAATGAGTGAAGATGCTTGCAAAGACCATTCATGGGATCAGAAAGCCAGCGGAGCAACATCACACACACACACACACAAAGAATAAGCTTGAATCCCTTGTCCTTAGTACCTGCAAGGGAAGGGAGGGAGGAAAGGAAGGAAGGAAAGAAAGAAGGACAGTTGAAAGGGAAGGAAGGAAAGGAAGGAAGGAAGGAAGGAAGGAAGGAAGGAAGGAAAGAAGGAAGGGAAGGAAGGAAAAGGACAGTTGAAATGGAAGGAAGGAAAGAAGGAAGGAAGGAAGGAAGGAAGGAAAAGAAGGAAGGAAAGTGGAAGGGAAGGAAGGAAAGGAAGGAAGGAAGGAAGGAAGGGGAAGGAAGGAAGGAAAGGGAAGAGGAAGGAAGGAAGGAAGGAAAGGAAGGGAAGGAAGGAAGGAAAGGAAAGAAAGGAAGGAAGGAAAGAAGGAAGGGAAGGAAGAAAGGAAGGAAAGAAGGAAGGAAAGGACAGTTGAAAGGGAAGGAAGGAAGGAAAGGACAGTTGAAACGGAAGGAAGGAAGGAAATTGGAAAGATTATTTCAAGATAGTATGTCTCTTAAGTTCTCTGTGGTGTAGACCACAATTGTAGCTGGTGATTCATAAACTACAACTAGTCCATTATTCTTGGAGATCACAAACGAGGATTGGACCTGAGATTTTTTCTGGTTGGAAAACAGTATGGTCTGCTAAAATTACCATTGTCTAATAATAGCAGTAAGTGTGTCTTGCCCTAAGCGAGAATAGCGCTGGTGGACCAGAGGAGGACCTGGACAGGATGATGCTGTTGATGCTATTACTTCTCCCTAGGAGAGTGCAAAGTGAGCGTGTCACAGCTCCATATGTGCCAGACTTCATTTCTCGGAGGAATTTCTCACCGCAATGGTGACACCACTGGTCTTGGAGAGCCCCCGTGACGGCTGCTGTGACTTTCCAAAAGGAAGAGGTTGTTTCAAGGGTGTTTTGTTGCTTAGGAGAGAAACAGGGAGTTAGTTCCTCTTTGTGGCTTAGATCCCCAATCTTGAGACACTTCAAAAGGATGCTTGGATTGAACTTTTGTTAAAGAAAAATGCCCCTTTGAAACTTCCGGGGAGGAGGAGGAGGAGAAATAATAACACTAATGCTAAAATATTTAGCATGATTTTGCTATTCTAATCATTTTACTTTGGGGTTCTCAGTTGTTTATCTTATTCCTAAATTTTGTCTTTCCTCCATCTCCTTCCTTCCCTCTCACTGTCCTTCCTCCCTTGTTTCTTTCCTTCCCTTTCACTTTCCTCCCTGCCTGCTTTCTTCCTCTTTTCCTTCCTTCCTTCCTTCCTTCCTTCCTTCCTTCCTTCCTTCCTTCCTTCCTTCCTTCCTTCCTTCTTGCTTAGAGACCCTGTAAAAGCACCATGAAGTGGTATATAAATCTATTGCTATTGTACACGCACTCAAAACCACAGATTCATACATGTTGTAGCCAGAAGCACTGGTATAAGAAAAAATTGAGATGGATACAGTTTAAACATGAAATCAACCCCCCTTGGAGCTCCGGTTGACCCCTGACCTCCATTCCTTTCGCCGCAACCTAAAGACTTGGTTGTTTCAACAGGCCAGCCTGGACTGAATGGGGTGGGTGGGTTTTTTGTATTAATTTTAGTTTTAATCGGGTTTTAGATTTTATTGGGCTTAGTTGATTAGTTTAATTCTATTTTAATATTTGTATTCTTGTTTTTATTGCAAGCCGCCCTGAGTCCCTCGGGACAGAGGGTGGCCTGTAAGTCCAATAAAATCAATCAATCAATCAATCAATCAAGGGAAACACAAGCTAGAATATAGTCCTACTGAGGTTGAAGTCTTGGGCTGTAACTAGACAGAGAAGTTCCATTTCTGTATTTTGCCAACATCTTTCCAGGAATGTATCTATGTGACTCTCCAGGAGCTGATCATAACTGGAAAATACATTTTAAAAATAGTGGATCGTAAAACAGACTGCATCTACTGGGATCCACATGACACTACCACATGAGTAGCAAAGTTACAAAAGAAGTATATCAATTGCCACAATGAAAGCCTATGTAAGAGATATAAATTCCATCAGCCTTCTGTTCAATTCAGACATATTACTCTAAAGTGGGGAAATGTAGAATGAGGAAGCACTTATATGAATGTACTTAAACTTTTATCTCATTCTTAGCACTGTGGAGTACAAAACACTTAGCCGATCTGGTAGAAACCTAATCGATGCATTCAGAAAAAGGAAAAAAGGAAGCTTGGTTAGTATTAACCTCGCTTAAGGTTTTAAGGCAAGCATGGAATGATGCAACATATCATGCCGATCCAGAAAACGAGTTAACTCAGTAAGCAGATTTATTGTGCGCTCTGAACGATTCTTATATCTCATGCTGGCTGGGGAGTTCTGGGAGCTGAAGTCCACACGAGGTTGAGAAACTCTGCTTCAGTCCAGGGGAATGTTCAAACTTGAGAATTTTTTAAGACTTGTGGACTTCAACTCCCAGAATTGCCCAGCAAGCATGGGGCTGAGGAATTCTGGGAGTTGAGGTCTGCAAGTCTTCAAGCTGACAAATTTGGAGAGCTCTGTTTTAGATACAACTCATTCCTGAGGGCAGTCCAGGCATGGGAGCAGGACCCTGGACAGCTCCTGCTGGAGTCATATATCTTCAAGGGAACCATTTAGGCAAATATTTCCTTCCCTCCTTCCCTTCCTTTTTCTCACCATTCTTCCTCCTTCCCTTCTTCTCACCCTTCTTCCTCCCCCCTGTCCCTTCTCTTCTTTCTCTTTCTTTCTTTCTTTCTTTCTTTCTTTCCTCCCTCCTTTCCTGCCTTCCTTCTTTTCACCTTTCTTCCTCCCTCCTTCCATTCTTCTCACCTTTCTTCCTCCTTCCCCCTCTCCCTCTTCTTTCTTTCTTTCCTCCCTCCTTTCCTTCCTTTTTCTCACCTTTCTTCCTCCCTCCCTGCCCCTTTATCTTCTTTCTTTCTTTTTCTTTCTTTCCTCACTCCCTCCTTTCCTTCCTTACATCTTCTCTGCAGCTTTCTCTCCTCCTTCTTCTTCTTCTTCCTCTCTGCCTTCTCATCTTCCTTTCTTTGGTTCTTTCCTCCTCCATTTTTCCTTCCTTCCTTCTTCTCACCTTTCTTCCTGCCTCCCTCCCTTCTTCTCATCTTTCTTTCCTCCCTCGTTTCCTTCCTTTCTCACCTTTCTTCCTCCCTCCAGCCCTTGTCATTTTCTTCCTCCCTCCCTTTCTCACCTTTCTCCCCTTCCCTCCCTCCCTCCCTCCCTTCGTTCCTTCCCTTCCTCTCCCTCTTCCCTTGTTATTGTGTTCCCAATTCCATTCTTTCCCTGGTTCCTTTCCTTTCCACATGTCTTTAATTTGTGATGAATACTTTCTTAGCCAAGGAATGTAGAATTAGGGGAAAACAGAGGGGGGGTAGGGAGAGAAAAGGAAGAGCAAATCTTCTAAATGAATCATTGAGTCCTGCAAAGAGCTAAGCTTCCAGTAATGCTGCATATTTATCTAGTTTTTAGCAGTGCATGTTAAATAGCAGTTGAAGTTTCTCAACGCACACTCCTTCGGCTTCTCCCTGGAACTGCTGTAAAGGGCTTTTTTTAAAAAAAAATCATTTCCCAGAAAGAAAGAAAAAAAGAGAGCAAAAGCAAAGATAAGCCTCTCTCAACTCTCTGGAAGATAATTTTCATTGGCGGTGCAATTTAAATTCCATTCCCATCACACACACACCTCTAGAAGAGTGGAGAACTTTGAATGCATGCTACGTTCTTTTCAACTGGTGAATGTGCAACCCTCTTGATTACTCATCTTCAGATACTTAAAATAGAATAGCATAACAGAGTTGGAAGGGACCTTGGAGGTCTTCTAGTCCATCCCCCTGCTTAGGCAGGAAACCCTGCACCACTTCAGACCAAATGGCTGTCCAGTCTCTTCTTAAAAACTTCCAGTGTTGGAGCATTTACAACTTCTGGAGGCAAATTGTTCCACTGATTACTTGTTCTGACTGTCAGGAAATTTCTCCTTAGTTCTAGGTTGCTTCTCTCCTTGGTCAGTCTCCACCCATTGCTTCTTGTCCTGCCCTCAAGTGCTTTGGAGAATAGCTTGACTCCCTCTTCTTTGGGGCAGCCCCTCAAATATGAGACCACTCCTATCCTGTCTCCCTTGGTCCTTCTCTTCCCTAGGCTAGACATACCCAGTTCCTGCAACCGTTCTTCATATGTTTTAGCCTCCAGTCCTCAGTTCATCTTTGTTACTTTTCTCTGCACTCTTTCTAGAGTTTCAACATCTTTTTTACATCATGGAGACCAAAACTGGATCACCCATCTCTTCCTAACCCCAAAATGGGAGGAAGAGAAGCAGCTATTTTTTTACAAGGTCAGTTGAATCTTCTTCAGTTGAAGGTCTTTTGGGGAACTCTTAACAGGGCTTTGCTACTTGTAGCAATTTTATTACGTGAAAATGAATACAGGTAATCCTTGACTTATGAGCACAATTGCGTCCAAACTTCTATTGCTAAGTAAGACAACTGTGACATGGGGTTTGCCCCATTTTACAACGTTTCTGGACACAGCTGTGAAGTGAATCTCTGATTAGAGTGTGCTGCCTGGTCACCAGAAGATATGCCAAGAATGGACAACTGTCATGTTCTAAATCAGTGGTGGCTAACCTTTTTGAGCTCCTGTGCCAAAAACTGTATGCACGCTTGCACGCTCATGTGCCAGCACCTAGAAGGCAATGCATGCCTCCGCACACTCCCTACGCATGCGGGTACAATTCCCCCCGCTGCCTTTTTACTTGCACTGCGCCTCACAGCTGATTTTCAGCCAGTTTGAGACCATTTTCGGCCTCCCAGAGGCTTTAGGAAGGCTTCTGCAGGCTTCTGCAGGCTTTTTAGGCTGAAAATTAGGCCCTTTTCATCACTTCCGGTATTTCCAGAAAAACAGGAAGTGACAAAACGGGCCTAGTTTTCAGCCTGAAAAGTCTGCAGAAGCCTGCAGAAGCCTTCCTAAAACCTCTGGGAGGCCACAAAAGGCCTCAAACCACCCGAAAATCAGCTGCGATGCACGCACATGCGCAGTGAGGTAAGTTTGCCTGCAGCTTGCCTGCCAGCACAAATGGCTTTGCGTGCCACTTGTGGCACGCGTGCCATAGGTTCACCATCATGGTTCTAAGTCATTGACCAACCGTCCTTCTCATAGGGATTTACTGGGGAATGGGATTTCTCTGTGAAGCCCAGTTGCATCAGGCCAATCCTTAACTCAAGACCTTTCTTCTTGACCTCCCCTTCCATATCAAATTTGATGGTCCCAAAGGTGCTTGTTCAAGAGGCATCTGGAGTTTGTTAGTTTTTTCTTGGAGACGTTTCGCTTCTCAGCCAAGAAGCGTCCCCAGTTCTTCAGAAACATCTCCAAGGTAAAACAAAGGAAGTCCAGTTGCCTCTTGAAAAAGCACCTTTGGGACAGCCGTAACCTTGGTGTCAACTCGTAAAGCATTCCTGGCTTCCTTTCGAGGTGCCATGGGGGGCGGGGGGAAGGAGCAGCAAGGCAATTAACCCCTCCCCCAAGAAGTACATTCCATGCATACCTCACCAAGGCGTCTCCCAGGTTACCGATCCAGTTGGAGGGGCATGGTCTCTAGTCCTTGGTTGGAGAAGGTGATTTAGGACACACCAGCCCTGAAGATGCTCCGGTTGGAGAATATGATTTATGACACTTGGGTGACTCAGAATCTCCACAGACATCGAATTTCATCCCTTTGGGGAAGAGTTATCTTGCTGATAGAATCGAGGGCCCCTTTCGGGACGATGCCTTCGCAATTTTTCTGTTGGGTTGAAGACAACCCAAAGAGATTTGAAGGACTGCGGGAAACCCATAGGTCACAGATAAGGGGCAGCCATGCGCAGCCCAAAGGACACCCTTAAAGGGAGAGGGGAACATGATTAATTCGCTGGGCCCAGATGCAATATTGATGATTTACACACCGTTTTTTCCAGAATGGCTGGAGAGAAATCATGCATGGAAGCACCGCTCACTTTGCATGTTCAGCCTCAAGGAGCTCAGGGGGAAGGGCAGCCCTCCCCCTGCTTGCGAGTGAGCCCAGAGCAAAGGGAGGCTGAGCAGTAATTGAAATGATACCCCGTCAGAATGTGGAATTGTTCAAATGATTTCTCCGAGAGATTATTCCGAGTTGGGCCTACCTACCCTGCTTGTTCATTAAGCTAACATGACTGATGGGTCTTTTTTTATTTATTTATTTTCCATCTCCATCATTTCAGCCTCCAGGTCTGGATGATGCAACCAGCTATTTGAGTTGGGGGGAGGAAATGCTCTGAAGGAGAAGGGCAACCTCACCGGGTGGATGAAATCAGATCCCCTGCACCAGGTGGGAAAAAATGGTTGCAGGAATTGGGCATGTCTGGTTTAACAAAAAGAAGGACTAAGGGTAACAGGTCTTTCAATATCTAAGGGGCTTCCAATATCTTCCCTCTGCCTTCCAATATCTAAGGGGCTGCAGTTGCCAAGCAAGATAGTTGTTAAGTGAGGTTTCCCCTGCCCCCAACCCCAATGTTATGGCCTCTCTGGCTACAGTTATTGCGAATCTGTGTTACGTTAGTAGCAATAGCAGCAATAGCTCTTAGACTTATAGACCGCTTTACAGTGCTTTCACAGCCCTCTCTAAGTGGTTTACAGCCTCTTGCGCAGTGGTCGGAGTACAGTACTGCAGGCGACTTCTGCTGCCTGCTGGCTGCCTGCAATTTGGTAGTTCGAATCTCTCCAGGCTCAAGGTTGACTCAGCCTTCTGTCCTTCCGAGGACAGTAAAATGAGGACCCAGATTGTTGAGGGCAAGAGGCTGACTCTATAAACCACTTAGAGAGGGCTGGAAAGCACTGTGAAGTGGTATGTAAGGTGCTATTGCTATTTTCCTTCTTTCATTCTTTACCTTTACTTTCCTTTCCTTTCCTTTCCTTTCCTTTCCTTTCCTTTCCTTCCTTCCTTCCTTCCTTCCTTCCTTCCTTCCTTCCTTCCTTCCTTCCTTCCTTCCTTCCTTCCTTCCTTCCTTCCCAGTGGTTAGAATGCAGTATTGCAGACTAATTTACTGCCCACTGCCAGCAGTTCGATCCTCAATGGCTCAAGGTTGACTCAGCCTTCTGTCCTTCCGAGGTTGGTAAAACGAGGACCCAGATTGTTGGGGGCAACAGGCTGACTCTGTAAAACCATTTAGAGAGGGCTGTCAAGCACTGTGAAGCGGTCTATAAGAGTAAGTGCTATTGCTAAACCAAGAAGGAGGAAGAAGAGATGAGTAGAAAATCTGAGCTGAGAGAGAGAGAGACAAATCAATCTTAGATCGCTCAGTCCTGTTCTCTCCTTCCACCCTTTTGCAGCTAGTCAGGTTTGAAATTCAGATCTTCTGGTGGTCCCGGGAACGAAGATTTCCTTCATTTTTTTTCCAGCATTCCGTTTGATACGTCCAGGTTTTCTCTCCACCCCCCCCCAACCCTGCTACGTTCCTGGGGTTAGTCGGAGCGGACAGCTGTCAGCGAGCTGAGATGTAATGGCTACCTGGAGAGCAATTAGTAGATAATTAATATTTGTGGCGCGGAGCAGAAATCGCTTCCTCTCTTCTACCTGATAGGCGAACTGGGAAGAGAGAGGAAATCCAGCCATTGCTGGACCCTCTCGTCATTTTTCAACCTCTCCCCCCCCGAAACCCCCTCCCGCAGCTGCTCAGCCAACCCATATGCTCTTCCGTAGCTGAATAAACTGCCGAAAAGAATGGGGAAGGGATATTTGGGGGGGGAACAGATGGCGAAGGATTTCCATCTCTCCACCAATCCACACACGCAGAAAAAATGGTTGCAGGAATGGGGTATGGCCAGTCTAGAGAAGAGTAGGACTAGAGGGGAGGGGTATTTGAGGGGCTGATCCAATGGATTTCAGAATAGAGCTGGAAGGGACCTTGGAGGTCTTCTAGTCCAGCCCCTGCTCCAGCAGGAGACCCAATAACCATTTCAGACAGATGGTTGTCCAGTCTCTTCTTAAAAGCTTCCAGTGATGGAGCGCTCACAACTTCTGGAGGCAAAGCTGTTCCACTGGTTGATTGTCCTCACTGTTGGGAAGTTTCTCCTTAAGGCTGGATAGGTAAATTGAGGACCCAAGATTGTTGGGGGCAATAAGCTGACTTTGTAAAAATGCCGCTTAGTAATAAGCAGGCATATACAATGGAATGAAGGCTATTGCTGAGCACACTGGGTTGTATCCCCAAAATTGTAAGCCCTGAGTCTCGGAGAGGCGGCATATAATGTAATTAAAAAAAAGGCTGGATGAGAAACAACTATTGAGAGTTCTGCAGCAATAATTCAGCGCCAGAGAAACAAACACAGATGATGGCATTTCACATCTTTATAAACATAATAAAGTTTTACAAACCAGTTGTAGATTTCTCCAACATGGAGCAAACTCAGACAGAGAAGTTCAGAGCAGAGCTCCAGCCTTCAGCAAGCAAGCTGGTTAGTTTCATCTTCAATAGGCAGACTCAGAGCTCTGCATAGCTGCAGAGTTACAGGGCTCAATATAGAACCACGCCTTAGAGACTTTTAGTTTCAGTTTCCAGCCTAGGCTACTAGTTTCAGTTTCCAAAACAGTCCTCATTTGGCTGACTTGGTTGCTATGCCTATTCATTGGCTGACCTTGATACCAAGCTTTATTCCAGTTCATGAATATACTCTGACAACAACAGATGGAAACTAACCAAGGAGAGATGCATCCTGGAATTAAGGAGAAACTTCCTAACAGTGAGGACAATTAACTAATGGAACAACTTGCCACCAGAAGTTGTGGGTGCTCCAACACTGGAGGTTTTTAAGAAGAGACTGGACAGCCACTGGTCTGAAATGGTATAGGATCTCCTGCTTGATCAGCGGGTTGGACTAGAATGATGGTTGCCAATCGGTGGGCCAGGGATCACTGGTGGTCCATGAGAAAATTTTGGTGGTCCGCAGAGAAATGTCACCCCCAAAGCAATTAATCCAGGCTGTGCGGGAACACAAGGCTTGCGTCACTTGCATTGTGAACAACACGAGGTAGTGAGGGGAAGGGGGAAAAGGTGGAGAACTTGCCCCACTTGCCCCACGCACCTCACCTGGCCACTGGGCTGCTTCTTTCCACTTCTTTCTTCTTCTGCTTTTGGCTGCATGCAAGGAAGGCAGCAAAAGTCTTTCTTTCTTTCTCCCAAACTCCGCCAGAAATGAGTCTTTAGGACCCTGCAAGGCATCCTGCTCCAAGAGGCTGTGCCAGTGCGACAAGTCTCACAAAGACTCATTTCTGGTGGAGTTTGGGAGAAAAAAAAGACTTCTGCTGCTTCTGCTGCTTTCCTTGCATGAAGTCAAAAGTCTCTCTCTCTCCCCTCCCGAGAACAGAACTGGAGATGGTATCCTGCAATCCCAAATAAAGAATGATCGGAGTGGGGAATTTTCCTGCAGACTTCTTTTGGGATTTTCCCAGGGTCTCTGGTCTGTGGGATTTAAAATTATGAGTTTGGTGGTCCCTGAGATCCAAAAGGTTGGTGACCCCTGCATTAGAAGACCTCCAAGGTCCCTTCCAGATCTATTCTGAAATCTATATAAATCTTCCTTATGCAAGGAAGAAGAGAACCCTACTAAGTCCTTCTTCCCTTTCATACTATGAGCAAAGGGGGAAAAAAGGCAGCCTTTTATGGTTATTTCCCCCCTTTAGAAAATAATTTCCCACTTCTTTTCCGTCCCACAGTATGAGAAAGCTTGGGGAAAATGGCCTACTTTAACCCCCAAAGTCTTCCGTGACTCTATTTGTGGGCTGCCCAGCTGAGCGCGAGGATTCTTCCAGGACGTCAGGAGTTGAGTTAAAACTTTCCTGCCCATCATTTTTTTTAAGCTCCAAATCGCCCTCCGCTTTCGTGGGAGAGGGCAAAAGATCCCTTCCTCCCCACCTCTTCACAGCAAATCGACTCCTCCCCGTGGGCCCTGCCTAACAGAAGGGAGGTCATTTCACAGCTGTTTTTAGTCAGGCGGGTGCCGTGTTTATTCCTTGCCAGAAATATCAAAGACATCCAGGAAAGACAGCATAGAGAACCCGCCAGAGAAACAAGAGGGTTGGGTCTGCCTTAACGCCCCCAAAGTAGCTTCTTCACCCTAGTTATTGGCTAGCTGCATTGCAGAATATACAATAACAGAGTTGGAAGGGACCTTTGAGGTATTCTAGACCAACCCCATGATTGAGCAGAAACCCTATACCATTCTGGACAATCTCTTCTTGACCACCTCCAGGGATGAAGCACCCATCACTTTTCTACTTGAGTTTGATTCAACAGTATCCCAAAGAAGAAAAATGAGTTCAGATTAACAAGAGTTGGAAGGGACCTTGGGGTCTTCTAGTCCAACCCCCCAGCTTAGGCAGGATACCCTACACCACTTCAGACAAATGCTTGTCCAATTTCTGCTTAAAATCTTCCAGTGTTGGAGCATTTACGACTGCTGGAGGCAAGTTGTTCCACGGATCAATTGTTCTGACTGCCAGGAAGTTCTTAGTTCTAAGTTGCTTCTCTGCTTGGTTAGTTTCCATCCATTGCTTCTTCTCCTGCCTTCAGGTGCTTTGGAGAGGTGGGTCCCCTCTTCTTTCTGGCAGCCCCTCAGATATTGGAACACGGCTATCATGTCACCCCTAGCCTTTCTTTTCACTAAACTAGACATTATCCAAATTCCCTTGAACAGAATGAACAGCAGGCAAGGTGATTAGGGGACTGGAGGGTAAAACATATGATGAATGGTTGCAGGAACTGGGCCTGGCTAGTCCAGGGAAGAGAAGGACTAGGGGAGACAGGAGAGCAGTCTTCCAATATATAAGGGGCTGCCACAGAGAGAGGAAGGGATCAAGCTATTTTCCAAAGCCCCCGAAGGCCAGACAAGGAACAACGGATGGAAACTGACCAAGGAGAGGTTCAATTTGGAAATAAGGAGGAATTTCCTGACAGTGAGAACAATCAACTGATGGAACAGGAGTTGTCTTCGGAAGTTGTGGGAGCTTCATCCCTGGAAGCTTTCAAGAAGAGACTGTCAGAAATGGTGTAGGGTCTCCAGCTTGGGGTGGGGGTGGGGTTGGACTTGATGACCTCCAAGGTCCCTTCCAACTCTGTTATTCTGTTCTGTTCTGACAGCTGACCAAGCTAAAATCATCCTTCTACCTCCAACTATGCTAACATTTCTATCTCTTTTTGAAAACTTAAATTTGCTCCAAAAATAAAAAATAAAATAAGAATCATTGGCTTGGTTTTTCTAGCATTAGCCATAAGAAGGGACCCCAGTTCGTAGCGGGTGAAATTCTTCCACATTCTTCAATAATGCCTTTATGTCTTCCTTCCTTCTGACAACAAACAAATACTGTCCTGCAACATGAGATGTTTGAGATGTCCTCAAACATCTCCTCTTCTCCATGGTGGGTCACTCACTCTACTGAAACGATCCTGAGATCTGCAATCTCCCTTGATCACTAACAAAGACCTCAGCTTCACTCAAGCATCAACTTCTTCTTCTTCTTTCATCTTCCTGGTCTTCCCCATCTGTTGGGTAGGAGATCTTTTGGAATGACCTTGCCATGGCTGCAATGCTTTCAGAGGTTGGGTGGGGGGAAGCAGATCTAGTGAAGTGAAGAGGAACTAAAGAGCCTCTTGATGCCAGTGAAGAAGGATAGTGCAAAAGTTGGCTTGAAACTCAACATTAAGAAAACAATGATCATGGCATGCGGCCCTCTCAATTCCTGGCAAATAGACGGGGAAGAAGTGGAGGAAGTGGCAGATTTTATTTTCCTGGGCTTCAAGATCACCGCAGATGCAGCCAAGAAATTAAAAGACACTTGCTCCTGGGGAGGAGAGCTATGGCAAATCTAGACAACACACTAAAAAGCAGAGACATCACCCTGCCAACAAAAGTGCACATAGTCCAGGGTGTGGTTTTCCCAGTTGCAATGTATGTCTGTGAAAGTTGGACCATAAGGAAGGCTGAGAGCCCAAGAATGGAGGCCATTAAATTCTGGGGCTGAGGGAGAAAGACTCCTGCAAGTCCCTTGGATGGCAAGGCGATCCAACCGGTCAGTCCTAGAGGAGATCAACCCTGATTGCTCTTTAGAAGGAGCAGATCCTGAAGATGAAACTCAAAGATGTTGGCCACTCATGAGAAGGAAGGACTCCCTGGAGAAGAGCCGAATGCTGGGAAAGATGGAGGGCAAAAGAAGAAGAAGAGAACAGCAGAGAAGGAGGTGGCTGGATGGAGTCCCTGAAGCAGTTGGCTTGAGCTTCAATGGACTCCAGAAGATGGTAGAGGACACGAAGACCTGGAGGAAGGTTGTCCGTGGGGATCAACCCTGACTGCTCTTTAAATGGCCAGTTCCTGAAGATGAAACTCAAAGACTTTGGCCACCTCATGAGAAGGAAGGACTCACTGGAGAAGAGCCAAATGCTGGGAATGATTGAGGGCAATAGAAGAAGAAGGGGACAGCAGAGAAGGAGATGGTTTGATGGAGTCCCTGAAGCAGTTGGCTTGAGCTTCAATGGACTCCAATGGAGGATGGGAGGGGACAGGAAGGCCTGGAGGAAGGTTGTCCAAGGGGATCAATCCTGGTTGCTCTTTAGAAGGCCAGATCCTGAAGATGAAACTCAAAGACGTTGGCCACCTGATGAGAAGGAAGGAAGGACTCCCTGGAGAAGAGCTGAATGCTGGGAATGATGGAGGGCAAAAGAAGAAGAAGGGGATGGCAGAGAAGGAGGAGGCTGGATGGAGTCCCTGAAGCAGTTGATGTGAGCTTCAATGGACTCCAGAAGATGGTAAAGGACAGGAAGGCCTGGAGGAAGGTTGTTCATGGGGTCACAATGGGTCGGACCTGACTTCGCAACTAACAACAACAAGAACATGCAGTCCCCGGGACGAGCGGCCCAGAGAGACCCACGCATGTGCCAGCCGATGTTCCGCGTGGCACGGAAGCTTCCTGAACAATTGCAAGCAATTTCCTCCACCCCGAAACCCCCCCCCCCCGCTTAGCCCGGCGATGATGATTTAAGCTCAGCGGGGTTTTTTCCTCCCACACAGTGCGGTATCATCAAACAAAGGCCAATTTCGGCAGCAGCCGAAGTGTGCCGTGCAGTTTTAACTCTTGCCCTCTAATTGGCAGACGGTGGGGGGTGGTTCCATATCGTTAGCCAGCCAATGGAACAAGGGGGTCTTATGGATGGCGATGAAACAGGCAGGCCTATTAGCTGAATGGAAGAGCAATCATCGCCCGGCTCGGATCGGGAAAGTGGTCCAGTGGGCCCCACAAAGGCGGCCGGTCTTGTCGGAAAGACCCCCTACATTTCAGGGACTTAAGGGCCTTCGGGCAGGAAGCCCCCACAACCTTCCTTTCTTGCCTTTGGCAATGCTGTTAGGCTGGTGGCATTAGGGGGAGTAGGGTTGGAAGGATCCTTTTGAGCGAAGGCCTTTTGCACTCTCAGATGCAGATGGGAAGGATGGGAAGGAATCGCAGCATTTGGAGAGAGAGAAAATCAGATCTGTAGCGATCAAACTTAGGAAAAATGATGGCTCAGCCCCTCTCACTTCCCCTAGTCCTGGATTAATGTCCAGCCTCATGAAAAGGGTTACTTTTCAAGTTATACAACCCTCCTGCAGATGAGTATGACTTAAAGTCTCCTGTCCTAGACAGGGTCCCTATAGCTTTCCCCCAAGGTATGAAAACAAGAATAGGATAGGATAGGATAGAATAGGAAGGGAAGAAGGAAGGATAATCGAATTAGAATAGAATAGAATAATAGAATAGAATAGAATAGAATAGAATAGGAAGTGAAGAAGGAAGGAGAATCGAATTAGAATAGAATAGAATAATAGAATAGAATAGAATAGAATAGAATAGGAAGTGAAGAAGGAAGGAGAATCGAATTAGAATAGAATAATAGAATAGAATAGAATAGAATAGAATAGAATAGGAAGGGAAGAAGGAAGGAGAATCAAATTAGAATAGAATAGAATAATAGAATAGAATAGAATAGAATAGGAAGTGAAGAAGGAAGGAGAATAGAATTAGAACAGAAAAGAAGTTTTTCAAGTTTTTCAACTCCAGATGTGTACAACTTAAAATTCCCAATCTTAGACAGCTTCCCTCCGAAGTATGACAACAAGAACAGAACAGATCACGGTAAGGTAGGGTAGGAGGAGAGAAGGAATAAAGTAGAGTAGAATAGAATAGGAAATGAGAATGGAATGGAATGAGAGTAGAGTAGAGTAGAATAGAATAGAGTAGAGTAGAATAGAATAGAATGGAATGAGAGTAGAGTAGAGTAGAATAGAATAGAATAGAAAATGAGAATAGAGTGGAATAGAATGGAATGGAAAGAGAGTAGAGTAGAATTGAATAGCTTCGTGCTTTGGAGAATAGGCTGACCCCTTTTCTTTGTGGCAACCCCTCAAATATTGGAACCCTGCCACCATGTCATCCCTCGTCCTTCTTTTCATTCAACTAGACATACACAATTCTAGCCACCCTTGGTTCTCCACGAAGCTCACCCGGGATTGAGCATCTTCCTGTCCCATAATTACACAACTGTTCTTGCCACGCAGCATTAAGTAGAGAGTGCAAGCCAGCACACGCCTCCCCTTCCCTCCCTCCCTCCCTCTCTCTCCATGTGTGTGTGCCTCCGCGCATGTGTGCGATTGCCTTTCCCTCTGAGAACGCCTTCTGTCACTGTATAAACAAACACACAGCACCCATCTAGCTCTGCTATACAGCAATGCCTTCAAGGTAAACAAACAGCAGACACTCCTGCTGGATCCTGATGGCACCGGCTGGCACCGAATATTCGCCGCTTCGTGCCTGCTTTGCCAGCGCACACGTTATGGCCCAGCTTCAGGCTAATCTCCATCTCTTCGGCCCTATTTATTTCCCCCGAATCCAGAAATCATCAATCCTGCCTTTTCTTCTTTCAATTTAAAGTCCGGAGAAGGCCTTCAGATTTGTTTCGTTTTGTATTGTTTTAAAAAAATGGTTTTGGGGTTTGTTTGTTTTTTGCCCTGAACCAAAAAGTGGTTAGCTTTGCTGCAAGTTGAGTTTAATGAAGCTAGGAAGTCTCTATGCTGTCACACTAATAAAAGCAGGCTAAGAGAAAAGAGATTTATACTGTAGGTTTTCCCCCCCATTGTTATTTTTAATACAGGGAGTCCTCAACTTATGACTACAACTGAGCTCCAAATTTAGGTTGCTAAGTGAGAAGTGAGTTTTGCCCCATTTGGGAGGGAGGAAGGAAGGAAAATGGGAAGGGAGGAAGGAAGGAAGGGAGAAAGGAAGGAAGTAGGAGGAATGGAGGGAGAAAGAAGAAGATGAAGAAG
>CM019165.1:5171825-5185293 GCA_009733165.1 Naja naja
TCATCTTCCTCCGCGTTGATCAGAAGAAATCAACCTTCATTTCACCCACCTCCTCCTTACTCCGCCCGGCCTCTGGGTACAGTCCTTCCTTCAGGCTGTTAAAGAGGGACGGGAGAGATGGCCTTGGAGAAGAGACCGTGAGCGAAACGGGGAGCCAAGACTGGGCAAGATGACACAACCCAGGAGGAAAACTCCCCAAAAATAAATAAATAAATAAAAAGCTCTGCTTTCCCTCTCTTCACCGGAGAGAAAAGAAAGGGAAACGTGTAACCAGGCTTTCAAGATTGATGTTAGTCCCTCAAGTAGGCCGTGTCAGGAAACAGACATCAAAACACATTCTAGAAGTCCTCTTCATTGATAGAGGTTATGCTAACAGATCCTTGAAAACTTGGCTGTGTTTCATCCCTCCTTTTTACACCAGCGAGAGTCAAGCCTTCTCCAAGGTTATCGTTGCGTTCTGAACACACCGGGGTAACTCACGGCCTCCTTTACGGCTAATGGTAGGGCCCACTCTGTTCATGAGTAATAATACACTTATCTCCTTGGCCTTTTTTTTTCTTCTTCTTCTTCTTCTTCTTTTTCCTCCTGGAGGCACCTAAGCGAGAATCATCATTATAATCTCCTGCAGCACTGGAAGTTAATTAGATAGGAGTTGATAAGAGGATGGAGGAGCAGGGACCACCAAGGGGTCAAGGAATAATGGATGGAAACCGACCCAGGAGAGATTCAACCTGGAAATAGGCAGGAATATTCTGACAGGGAGAACAATCAACTCATGGAACAGAAGTTGCCCTCGGATGTTGTGGGAGCTTCATCCCTGGAGGCTTTCAAGAAGAGACTGGAGTGCCATCTGTCGGAAATGGTGTAGGGTCTCCTGCTTGGGTGGGGGGTTGGACTAGATGACCTACAAGGTCCCTTCCGACTTGGTGAAACTAAACTAGGTGTTAAACTAAACTAGGTCAGCTTATTTCCCAAAGCCCTGGAAGGCAAGACACACAAACCACGGATGGAAATTGATCAAGGAGAGAAGCAACCAGGAATTGAGGTGAACCTTCCTAACAGTGAGGGCAATGAACAGCTTCCCTCCAGAAAGAAATCTCTTAGAAAAAGGAAAAATAAATATTTGGGCACACTGGGAACAGAGAAGCGGCTGGAACTTCATCAGCAGCCAAGCGCTGCCTTGCTCTGAAGGCACACCTGCTTATCTTACCTTTCTTATCTTACCTGATGCAACACAAAACCGCCATCTGTGGTCTCTCCCAAGGTCAGAATGGGACAACTTGCCACAGCCAACTTGCCAAGGCCAACTCAACAATTTAAAGCAGTTATTGTTGCAGGAACTGGGTATGTCTGGTTTAATGAAAAGAAAGACTAGAGGTGACAAGATAGCAGTCTTCCAATATCTCAGGGGCTGCCCCAAAGAAGAGGGGAGTCAAGCTATTCTCCAAAGCACCTGAAGGCAGGACAAGAAGCAAATGGGTGGAAACTAATCAAGGAGAGAAACAACCTAGAACTAAGGAGAAATTTCCTGACGGTGAGAACAATTAATCACTGCAACAACCTGCCTGCAGAAACTGTGAATGCTCCAATGCTGGAAGTTTTTAAAAAGATATTGGATAACCATTTGTCTGAAGCGGTGTGTAGGGTTTCCTGCCTAGGCAGGGGGTTGGACTAGAAGACCTCCAAGGTCCCTTCCAACTCTGCTATTCTGTTCTGTTCTGTTCTATTCTAATTCTACTCTATGATTCTATTCTATTCTTATTCTATTCTATTCTATCATTCTATTCTATTCTTATTCCATTCTATATTCCTATTTCTATTCCATTCCATTTAAATTCATTCTATTCTGTTCTATTCTATTCTATTATTCAATTCTATTCTAATTCTAATTCTATTCTAATCATTCTATTCTTATTCCATTCTATATTCCTATTTCTATTCCATTCCATTTAAATTCATTCTATTCTATTCTATTCTATTCTAATTCTATTCTATCATTCTATTCTATTCTATCATTCTATTCCATTCCATTCTATTATTCTATTCCTTATTCCATTCTATATTCCTATTTCTATTCGTTTCCATTTGATTCATTCTATTCTGTTCTGTTCTATTCTGTTCTGTTATTCTATTCTGTTCTGTTCTGTTATTCTGTTCTGTTCTGATTCTGTTCTAATCATTTCTATTCTTGTTCCATTCTATGTTCCTGTTTCTGTATTCCGTTCATTTAAATTCGTTCTGTTCTGTTCTGTTCTGTTCTATTGTTCTATTCTGTTCTAATTCTGTTCTAATCATTCTATTCTTGTTCCGTTTCTATATTCCTATTTCTGTTCCATTCCGTTTTAAATTCATTCTGTTCTGTTTTATTCTATTCTATTCTATTCTATTCTATTCTAATCATTCTATTCTATTCTATCATTCTATTCCATTCCATTCTATTATTCTATTCTATTCTTATTCCATTCTATATTCCTATTTCTATTCCATTCCATTTAAATTCATTCCATTCTATTCTGTTCTGTTCTGTTCTGTTGTTCTGTTCTATTCTATTCTGTTCTAATTCTATTCCTATTTCTAATTCTAAACTTAAAAACCAGCCATCAACACACTCCAATCAACATCTGAAAAGCCACACACAACAGACACCATAGAAATAGTTCCCAGAAGATTGGCTCCAGTACAAGTTTGAAAGCTCAGAAGACAAAATCTCTGTTTCCGGTGACCGACCAATATTGGATCCTGCAACATGCACAATCTCCAGCCACAGGAAACGCGAGCGCATAGCAATGGTTCCCCCTTGTTCCATGGATGCAAGGAAGCTCAGTTCGCCACAAGCCGAGATCCTTCGCTCCTCGCTTGCCAGCTCTGGAATATTTGCTCTAATGCAGCTTGTGTCGGATGCACGGCTGTTAAACAGCCTTCCCACAGCCCCAAGCCTGGGTGTGCCCAGCAGGCCGCAAGCCGGCACCTGCGACAGCTATGCCGCTTTTATCAAGTGTCCAATTAAAAGACACTCACGCCAAAGGAAAGGAAAAAAATAAACCCCAGCTGGGTCCGGGAAGGAACGGTGGGCTTGTCCGGAATTGTTTCTCGCGCTCTCTTCAGTGCTGCACAATTTTCCCGGTTCCCAGCCGAGGAGCATCCCTTCCTACGGGCCGGTTTTCCACTCCGCAACTTTTGACGTCTTGAGATGATCTGCAGGCACCGAAGGGAAGGCTTTTGAGTGGCTCCCCGAGTTGCGCTTCATGACTTTGCCTAGGTCACCTACTCGCTAGGATAGGAAAATGAGAGCTGATTTTAACACTCTCTTCTGGCACCGATGATGATGTTACCTAGCTGGGTAATGAAACGTCTTCAGTTAAACCACCAAGACAATAGAAAGTAAAGATAACGTAAAAGTAAAAGTGTAATTGTAAATAGTGTATGTATGTATGTATGTATGTATGTATGTATGTATGTATATATGTATGTATTTATTTAATTTATTTATTTTATTTAATTGGACTTGTATGCCGGCCTCTCTCCGAGAGGACTCAGGGCGGCTCACAATTAAAAGACAACAATAAATATTAAAAAATTAAACCAAATGTATGTATGTATGTATGTACGTATGTACAGGAGAATGGAATAACTGATGCCACAAATAACGGCAAAAAAAAAAGGTATATAGAATTTGTTTTTAAAAGTGAAAATTCAATGCAATTGATTTTTAAAAAAAACCCTCAAGGATCACACAGTCCTCCTCCTCTTCCTCCCTAAAAATCCTACTCCCATCTAGCACTGAAGATGTTACCTAGTTGGGTAATGAAACATCTTCAATAAAACCACCAAGACAATAGAAAGTAAAGGTAACATAAAAGTAAAAGTGTAATTGTAAATAGTGTGTGTATGTATGTCCCGAGTCCCATATAAATCCAAATCAATCAATCAATCAATCAATAAATAAATAAGTATGTATGTATGTACAGGAGGATGGAATAACTGATGCCACAAATAACTGCAAAAAAGGTATATAGAATTTCTTCCTCCCTAAAAATCCTACTCCCATCTAGCACTTAAGATGTTACCTAGTTGGGTAATGAAATATTTGCAAGAAGACAACCAAGAGCACTAAGGAATCCATAGCCACCCTCCTCCTCCTCCTCCTCTTCCTTCTCCTCCTCCCTGCAAACACTCCTCCCTTCCAGCACTGACGATGTTACCTAGCTGGGTAATGAAACGTTTGCAAGTGAAACCAAGCTCAGAGAGCACCCAGGATCCCCCATTTCAACCCTGGGCTACAAATATTCTCCTTTGAGGGTAAGAATGAATCCATCTGAATAAATGCAAAGGCAACATCTGACACACCAAGGATACACCTATAGGATCGTTATAGTTTAGGTGTGGAAAAGAACCAGCTCAGTAGGAAAGAAGAAGGAAGGAAGGAAGGAAGGAAGGAAGGAAGGAAGGAAGGAAGGAAGGAAGGAAGGAAGGAAGGAAGGAAAGGAAAGAAAGAAGGAAGGAAGGAAAGAAGATAAAAGTAAGAAGGAAAGAAGGAAAATAGCAATAGCACTTAAGACTTATATACCGCTTTACAGTGCTTTTACATCCTCTATTATGTTAACTATCTGGAGTCCTCATTTACCAAAAGCGTGAATTGAATCAACATCTGGTCACTCAACTAAAGCTGGAAGAAAAAAATTCCAGGAAGGAGGAAAAGGAAGGAAGGGGAGGAGGAGAAGGAAAAAGAAAGAAAAGGAAGGAGGAAGGAAGGGGAGAGAGGGAGGAAGAAAAGAAAGACAGGAAGGGAGGAAGGAAGGAAGGGGAGAGAGGGAGGAAGAAAAGAGACAGGAAGGGAGGGAAGGAGGGAGGAAGGACAGAAGGAGAGGGAGGGAAGGAGGAAAGTAGGAAAGCAAACATTTGACCCCAAATCCCCAAACCTAGTGGGGCTGACAACAGGCCGGGTCCCCCAAAGTCAAGATGGCGCTGGTCATAGCATAGCATGCTCCCCAATTGGCATTTCAGCTTCGGCAACCTCCCCATGCAGCCCCAACCCCCTTGTCTCAGGAGGAAGGGGTATGTGGTGGGTGGGTGGGTGGGAGGGAGGCCTTGCCCCCTCCCACATCCCTGGCCAAGCACCACCAGGGCAGGATGGAGAGGTTCCTGTAAAGTGACAGGATGGCGAGGACGAAAGTCATCAACGCCCCCCCCCGCCCCGCTGACCTTCCCCCCTCCTTCCTCCGACGTTATACATGCCCGGGCTAATACACTTGAGCCCAGCTGCCTGGCAGCTGACCCCTCCCCAGGCCCCCTCGCTGACAAAAGGCCTATCTTCTCTCCACCTAAATGATTTAAATTCTAATCAAACATCATTTATAGTACATCCGCCCCGTCTCCTGGGAACGGTTCCCACGTGAGCCGTTGCCAAGGCAACCAGGGGGGTCTCATTTCAGAAATGTCAGATTGCGTTATTGTCTTCACACTTCTCTGATAACCTGGTGTCTCTCTCTCTCTCTCTCTCTCTTTTTCTTCCCCACCTTCCCTCCCTCGTCTAACCGGTTTTTCGCTCCCTTCCATCTTTCCATCCCACCATCCCAGGAGGAAAAAGGACCAGCTTGGTTGGGATGACCTGCTCGCCCCTTCGGCCTCTGTGGTCGCCATCCTTTACACACCAGTGTGCACGCACACACACACACACACACACACGGGCTCTTTGGGGGCTGGAATTGGGGTCTGGGGGGGGTGTCATTTCATTTCGCTCGCTACGAAAATGAGACAAGAGATTTTTGGGCCTGGGATGAAAGGGAAACTCAGTTCTTTCAACCAATCTCTCCCGGGACCGGGGCTGTTAGGAGATTTGGGGGTCTCTCTGTGGCATCCCACCCTCTGCCCCAATTTTTTGGAGATGAGATTTTTGGGGGGAGGGGGAGAGAAGAGGGGGCTTGGAATAGGGAAGGCTGCAGGCGGTTTGTTTATCGAAATGCCAAGGTGCATGAAAGGAATTAAAGAAAAAGACCAGCCATAGAAAATGGAATTCTTCCTTTGGATTAAAGGCCAAAGGGCTGGATTGTGGGTTGTGGGGGGCCTTAAGAGGCTTTTTTTGTCTCTCGGAGTCCCCTGTGCAGCTCTATGGTTATACTCATTGGGTCCCAGGGAAGGCCCAACCCACTTTTAGAAGTCTGTCTCATGTAATTTTTGGACAACAAATGCATTTAATTAAGGAGGAGAAAGAGAAGGAAGAGGAGAAGCAGAAGCAGAGGAAGAGAAAGAAGCAGAAGAGGAAGAAGAAGGAGAGAAGAAAAAGAAGAAGAAGAAAGGAAGAGGAAGAGAAGAGGAAAAGGAAGAAAAAAAGAAGAAGAAAAGAAGAAGAAGAAGAAGAAGAAGAAGGGGAAGGAAAAGAAAAGAGGAAAAGGAAAGGAAGGAGGAGGAGGAAGAAGAAACAATAATTGTTTCTGGCCAGAACTGATGAAGCTTCTTGGATGAGAAGCAAAACATCTTCTTCTTCTTCCTCCTCAAGGAAAAAACAGCCCAGTTGCCTTTGGAAAAAACCCCTTTGAAAGAACTATGACCTGGTTGACTGAGCATCTCCACAGACATTTAACCATACATTTAGGGAAATGTTGACATTCTGCATCTCAAGTGCCAAGGTCATTGATGGTGCAACAAGCGAATGAGGTGATAACAAAGCTTTCAAGTGTTTGACTGTTTGCAACAGATAAGCACGAACTGAAAAGAATTCATTAAATTCGATTCGTGTTTCACCAACAGGATATAAAGGAAGGAGAAAGGGGAATCTTTCTCACACGTGGTAATACATACAGACACATTCCTAAGGGGACAGCCATGATCCTCCTATAAAGAAGCATTATTTATAGGGAAAGAACTAAGATGTTTTATTTGATTTAAAAGAAAAACAAAGCGAGAAACTCAAAACATATTTTCTCTCCAAACAGGGGCACCTGCAATTCCACCCCCACAAAAATGACATTGTTGACTTCAATCAAGACTGCTGTTTTGACTTTTTTTTTGACCTGGGCAGCCCTGTTTTGACAAAGGTACTTAAATTAAGATATGTTAATTTATTTTTAAACATTAAGGACATTTAATTAGATTTTTTTTTTAAAAAAAGAGGCAAAAATAAAATAAGTGTAAGTAACCCATAGTTAGATTCATAGTCCAAGCAGTGGAAACTTAATAATTCAAGTCCTAAGCGAGGAGCTAAGAATGATTAAAGTAGCATTGGAGAAAATATAGGCAGTTCAAGCAGGGTGGTTTTCTGTAAAATTAGGGTGTTTTGGTCTGATAAATTCAATATTTCCAGATCTTCAGGAAGTCCTTTAGGTATCGCTCTGAGGGCTCCAATATTGAAGAGGTTCCGGTATTCATCTGCTAGCCTAGAATGTTGAGTGGATTAGATTCAGCAATATATATATATATTTTACAGAAAACAGAATTATAGAGTTGGAAGGGACCTTGGAGGTCTTCTAGTCCAACCCCTTGCTCAACAGGAGACCTTATGCCATTCTTGACCAACGGCTGTTCAGTCTCTTCTTAAAAACCCTTCAATGTTGGAGCATCCACAAGATTAGGAGACAGGAGACTACAACATAAGAATAGTTGCAGGAACTGGGCATGGCTACTCTAGTGAAGGACCAGAGGAAACAGAATAGCAGTCTTCCAAAATTGGAGGGGCTGCCCCAGAGAGGAGGAAGGGGTCAAGCTGTTTTCCAAGGCACCCGAAGGCCAGAGAAGGAATAATGGGTGGAAACTGAACAAGGAAAGATTCAAACTAGAAATAAGGAGAAATTTTTTGGCAGGGAAAGCAGTCGACAAAAAGAACAGAAGTTGCCTTCGGAAGTTGTGGGAGCTTCATCCCTGGAGGCTTTCGAGAAGAGACTGGACTGCCATTTGTCAGAAACTGCGTAGGGTCTCCTGCTTGGGTGTGGGGTTGGACTAGATAACCTACAAGGTCCCTTCCAACTCTGATTATCTGTATCTGAAGTCATTCCATTAATTATTCTGTTAGGAAATTCCTCCTTAGTTCTAGGTTGCCTCGCTCCTTGATTAGTTTCCACCCATTGCTTCTTGTCCTGCCTTCAGGGGCTTTGGAAAATAGCTTGACTCCCTCTTCTTTGGGGCATCCCCTGAGATACTGGAACGCTGCTATCTTTTCACCCCTAGACCTTCTTTTCATTAAACTAGATGTACCCAGTTCCTGCCTGCAAGTCTACAGAGAAAAGCCATCAATGTCCCGTCTTCTTCAGCAGGAATGGGATTGTCTGTTTCCGATGGAATGTGAGCAACCCAGATGAATCTTCTCTTGCTAGGCAGTTTCCTAGAAAGGATAAACCCATCCTGGCCCAGGCAGTTAATATTTAACTGAATCAAGAGCCATAAATATGGAAAATGGGACTTTTAATTAAATAAGCAGCTTTTTAAAAGGCCCTAGGGCCAGAGTGGCTTTTGTTTAAATATGATTGATTGGACACTCGTTCACTTCTGCTTGTTAAAAAGCCCAAGGAGGAAGGCTGGTGGGGCCTGGTCGGCCTCCATCTGCCTTGCTGCTAATAGGGGAGAGCTTCAAGGTGGCCAAAGGGTAATTTCAAGAGGAAAGGTGAACGTCTCCCTACTGTCTTCTCTTGAGGAGGAGGTGAGCTTTGTTGAATGGGGCTGGTGGAAAGAAGATGATGGCCAGAAGATGGGGGTGAATGTGCGTTCAATCAATCAATCAATCAATCAAATCTAATCTATCTACCTGTGACCTACCTACCTACCATTTCTATATATTTTGTCTATTATCTATCATCTGTCTCTCTCCTATCTATCTATCTATCTATCTATCTATCTATCTATCTATCTATCTATCTATCTGTTTATCTACCTATCATCTCTATGTCTGTCACCTATCATCTCTCTCATCTATTATCTATCATCTATCTTCTCTCTCTGCCTCTCTATCTTCTCTCTCTCTGCCTGCCTGCCTAAATATCTAGTCTGTCTACCACCTCTCTACCTCTCTCAGCTTATATCTGTCTGTCTATTTCTCTCTCTCTCTGCCTGCCTGCCTATCTAATCTAGTCTGTCTAGCATCTCTACCTCTCAGCTTATATCATCTATCTGTCTCTGTCTGTCTGTCTAGCATCTCTCTCTAACCTTATATCATCCATCCATCCATCCATCCATCCATCCATCCATCCATCCATCCATCCATCCAATCCATCCACAATCATCTATTTATCCCTCCCTCTCTCTCCATGAATGTTATGCAGTTTTTGTACAGGTTCCCTCTAATCTGGATCCAGTTCCCTCTAATTGGATCAGCCTAGGACTTCTGGAACGAGAGGATTCAGCTAGATTTTTGATCTGTTCAACTCTGCCTATTTTAGTAAAACAGCTGGTTCTGAAAGATTCATTTAAACAAGATTTCGTTTGCATCTTAAATCTATGTCACCCTTCTGAGCCTCTTCTTGTCCCACCCACCATTCAGCTCTGGGCTACGCCATCTCTTATCTGTTTTATTCCTTTGCAGCATGTTTTCACCTGGTCTCCCAAGGTCTTTCTCACTCACCAGCTACAAACCCAAACTCAAGTTTCTTCTTGCGTTCCTTTTGAGCAGGCCAAGTTTTCAGATTAGGTGCTTTTAGCCAGGAAAAAGCAAGCTACTGTGGGCCTGGATGCTTTTCTACCCAAAGCCCAACCCCAACAAAGCCCAGAGGCCTGTTCTCACCACAATTCTCTCCACCTTGCCCATAATTTCTCCTTCCCTTCGCTGCAAAGGCTACTTATCATCCTGCAGGACTAGCTCCTTGCCCCGTTGCCATGGCAGCCACGGTGGCTTCACGGAGGTCCTCATGAGTGATGGAGCAAGCAGGCGCCCCAAGGCTCTTTCCATAAAGCCGGGGAGATGGCACGAGGGGCAGTGACGGGCGGTTGTAAATTGCCCTTGGAGTCAGCGGCGTGCGTGGAGATGAAGCGCACAGCCCTGGCCTCTCAGCTGAAGGAGGGGGAGAGAGAGAGATGGCGGAGGAAATATCACGGGTTGCTTCAGCCGTTGATGGAGCAGCGTCCTCCCAGCGGATCGACAAACCCGTTCGGGCGCACTGGAGCAGATCTGGCTGGCATCACCGTCTAGGGAGCCCCAATCCTGCAATCCGTTCCTTCTCAAAAAAGGACTTGTGCTTTATATAGATTTCAGAGTAGAGCTGGAAGGGACCTTGGAGGTCTTCTAGTCCAACCCCCTGCTCAAGCAGGAGACCCCCTAAGACCATTTCAGACCATCGGTTGTCGAGTCTCTTCTTAAAAGCCTCCAGTGATGGAGCGCCCACAAGTTCTGAAGTGCCACTGGTTAATCGTCCTTACTGAAGTTTCTCCTTAATTCCAGATTGCTTCTCCCCTTGATTAGTTTCCATCCATTGTTTCTTGTCCTGCCTCCTGGTGCTTTGGAGAATAGGTTGACCAACTTTGATTGAGCCCCTCTTCTTTGGGGCAGCCCCACAAATATTGAAATACTATCGTGTCTCCCCTCGTCCTTCTTTCCTCTAGACTAACCATACTCAATTCCTTCAACCCTTTTCATATTTCTGTTTTTCTTTCCTTCTTGTTCCTTAATGATTCCCCCCCAACACATTTCTATCCCACTAGCAGCAGAGGGCAGGACAAAGAATGGCCAGAAGGGGGTGAAAGAGAGATCATCCAACCACGTTCACGTAACAGATAATCCTCGACTTACAAGCACCACGGAGTCCCACATTTCTCTCAGTAAGTGAGAGAGAGGTTGAGTTTTGTCCCGTTTACGAGCTTTCTTCTCCCATTTTTTTCAAGGGAGCCCCCCGCGTTTGTTAGGTTAGGGGCACAGTTGTTAAGCGGATCCGGATCCCCCCGTGGATGTTGCTGGTCAGAAGGTTGCCAAATGGAGATCACGTAACCTCAAAACATTGCGACCGTCATAAATAGGAACCAGTTGCCAAACGCCTGGATTTTGATCACGTGATTGTGGGGATGCTGCAAAGGTTGGAACTGTGAAAAACGGTTGTAAGTCCCTTTTTTCAGTTCCGTTGTAAACTTTTGAACAGTTGCTAAACAATCTGTTGTAAGTCGAGGGGCTACCTGTACTGTTCTGCAGTCCATCACAAGTCTTGCTCTCTGATCAAGATTGAATGGTTTTGTCATGCCCCTGTTGGAATCTGACTCGAGGAAGAAGCTGAACAGCTGACTGGGAGTGGGAGTGTGGCTCTGTTGGCTGTGAAAGAAACTGGGGAAGGGCAAAGTCCAGCTGGGCAGAGCAGGGGAGGGGGAGAACAAGGCAGAGGGAATTCAGAGGAAGACCCAGGCCCACCCCCTCTTCATCCTAGGGCACGCAGGGAAGAACAGAGAAGGGAGCAACTTGAGTTGCGTAGCTTACAGGGAAGGAAAGGGCCCTGATTCCCTTCATTAGCTGCAGCTGGGAACAGTGTATAAAAAATGAAGCTGCGCACAGCAAGCTGTTGGGAGCAAACATGAATTTATCTTGTATCATCATGGCTTATCTGTGTTCCTGACATCTTCTCAACTGCAGGAGTTTTGCCGTGCTTTCAAGTCTGAAATTCCTTCTCCTGCCCTGTCAAGCTAATTACTTTAATTTGGTTTGGATTTTAAGTTACAGTTTGTGTGCACCTTGTTTTGGATTGAATTTTCTACAGTTAAAGGCTGTTCCTGGAGAGTTTTCTCCAGCTGAAGGTAACCTGGACATTGGGGGCAAAGTTGGAGATAATAAAGGGACTCTTATTGCTTATTTGACTGTGCTGCCTTTGTGCCATGTCCCGGGTCATCACAGGTTTTTTGGAGAACTTCAGATGGAGAGGGATATGAAGATGAGGTCCATCAGAATCCAGGGCTATTTAATTATACATATATTAACAGCAGCAAGGATTGCATTTGCACAGAATTAGAAAAATGATAAAATACCAGCAAGAGGGAAAATGAGAAAATATTTGAATGTGCAGAGGTGAATAGACTTAACACTGGAAATTAAGGAAAAAGAAGAAACGGAATATTATATGATATGGGGCTTATTTTATCAATGGTTAGAAAATGCAACAAGTTAAAATTGAGTAGATGAATATACAAAGAAATCAGTTAAGATGGCTATAAGGATTATGAATATAAAAGGAAATGATTTATGATTTATAAAGAAAATATGATTATTGTTATATTGGTTAAAACATACTAATTATGATCATGAGCACAAGGTATATGTACCCAGTCGACGCACTGTATGTATGGAAGATGGAATTATTGTAACTATTAAAAAATAAATAATAATAATAATAATAATAATAATAATAATAATAATAATTAAAAAAAAGAAACCAGGGCTGTCATCCATCAGGAATTTTGGACGAGCATTTGTCAATTTATATCTCTCTTCTTCATCCTGTGAACTTCTCTCTTCTTCAAACAGCCAGATGTTGGGCCCTGTACTTTTCTCTCTCTTTTTTCAGCTGGAAACCTGCTCTCGTTTCTCAGGCTGTGTTTCTCACTCTTGCCATCTGTAGACTAAATACTAAATATTGTTATTTGTCCTGGCAATCTCTTTAGAGGTTGCGTTAGGACACCGTTGGAAGCTAAGGTTTTGCCTAAACAAGAAGACATATTCGAATGTGCAGAAACGAATAGATTAACAGTGGCAATGAAAGAAAAAGAGCAAACAGAATATTATAGGATATAGGAATTATTTTTATCAATGGTTGGAAAAGAAAAATGGAAATTAGAAATTAAATATATGAACATAGAAGACATAGATAGATAGATAGATAGATAGATAGATAGATAGATAGATAGATAGATACAGAACATATATGAACATATGAATACAGAGGGTAAGGAGTTAAGAAGGGGTGGTTACAATGATAAGATATATTCTGTGTAGTAGATTAAAATAAGAATGTATTGTAATTATTCTTGTTATGGTAAGGAAATCGTATGAACCATAAATATTATGGCACAACGTATTTGTACCCAGATGACACACGGTTTAAAGAAAAGATGGAATGTTCGTAAAAATAAAATAAAAATACTTTTTAAAAAAAGAACACACTTCCTAACTAGGGTAACAATCTTTAGCTTGCAACCCCCTGGATCCACTTGGGCTGCTGTTTTTAATTCATTATGTTTTCCTTCTGAAACAACCTGTTTGGATGAAAGTGTAAAGAACTGAGCGCCCGGACAACAACATCAACGCATTTCAATTTGGAGAGATGATTTTCAAAACAGGAACAAAAACCAATAGAGGAACTAATGTCACTCGTCTGATGGCCACTGAGAATTATTCCGCGCTCCCTGGCAGGCGGCGATCTTTAATTCTCATGGCAGTGTGTTGGTCCATTGACCCGCCATCTTGAAATCACGGCATCTTGCCAGTTGCCACAGGGTAACCCCAAGAAGGAGGCTGCAGATGAAACCATCCCCACGCAGGGAGGCAGCTTTCTTGGGATTTAATAGCTCTAGTATG
>CM019165.1:5186293-5264749 GCA_009733165.1 Naja naja
CTCCGACAAGCTGAAGTCAACGGGGGAAGGCCCGGATTCACTTTATTGACCGTGGGGCTAAGTTTAAAACCACATGGATTCAGTTAATATCTGTTGCAAGTGTTATGGTTCGCCAGAAGCCTGTGCAGATGGCAACGGAATCGGACAGTGGGGAAGAATGGGGAGCAGTCCGGGAGTCTGGAGAGGACTCAGACGAGAGTCCTGCGTCTGATGCAGAGATGGGGCCAGGACCATCTGGGAGTGGGGTGCTGCCTTCAGAGCCTTTGGAGTCTGGCATCAGCGAGGCAGAGGACCCAGGGGAGCCTGTTCCTAGTGCGCATGTGCTGGAAGGCAGCTGAGACAAAAGGGGCGACTCGGGAGTAAGGCTGGGAGGTGATTGCCCCTCCCATAAGGTATAAAGGACAGGCAAAGGTAGAGAAACCTTTGCAGGAAGCAAAGTCGTTCGTTCTGTTCAGACTCATTCTTGAAGCTTGGTTGGTTTTTGTTCTAGTTTATTGGACACTTGTTACTGGCAGCACTTCACAGGAGAGAAAGGTGGGTGCTTATCTGGAGGAACTGTTTGAGCTTCATTACCGGCTGGGAATGAAAATAATTCCCAGAGTTGCAATAAAACAAGACTTGTTTTTAAAATAAGCGTGTGCGTAATTATGGGCTCGGAAGCCTTGGTCAGAACAGCAAGAGAGGTCATAAAATGGGAGGGGTGGTGGTAGTGGTAGGAAACCTCATTTAGTGACTGTCTCACTTGGTGACAGAAATTTTGGGCTCAATTGTGATTATAAGCCAAGGACTGCCTCTGTAAAGCATTAGGTTCGCTTTTTCAACTCACCAAGGTTATCATTAACCCCATGGTGCAAAGCATTATGGAGAGTCCAACCATTTGTTTAGCGACGGTTCAACATTATGACGGCACTGGAACAGGTGACTTAGGGGCCAGTCTTTAATTAAGCCCAAAATTTCTGTTGCTAAGTGAGAGATTTATTGAGTTTTGCCCCATTTTATGACTCCGTTTTTTGGGGGGGGGCAGATTTGTTACCGTGAATTGTTGCGGTTGTAAAATGAGTCACATGGTTACTAAGTGAATCTGGCTTCCCCCCCGGACTCTGCAGCTCAGAAGGTCACAAAAAGGGGATCGCGTGAACCACGGGATGCTGCAGCTGTCATAAATGTGAGTCGGTGGTCAAAAGCATCTGAACGTAAATCGTGTGACTGTGGGGAATGCTGCAATGGTCATTAAGTGTGGAAAAAAATGGTCCTATGTTGCTTTTTTTCAGTGCCGTTGTAACTTTGAACAGTCACTAAATGAACTTTCATAAGTCAAGAACTATTATGTAACTGAATTTCTGCTGTTTGTTTTGGCTGTTCCTTGTCTATTGTGCTGGCTGCGCCCCCTGGTGGCACAAGAAACAAATAAAAATGGAAGGAGAAATTTGGGACAGAATGTCGGAAGAAGGGGAGAAACCCTAGAATGCAGCTGCGAACTGAATTTGTAATAGCAATAGCTAAAAAAAGAAAGGGTTGACATTTTATAGGAATGAAAGTTAAAGTTTTGTAAACCAAAAAGAATGGAATATAATGGACAAATATGAGATGATACGAATGCATGAGTATAAAAGATGGTTGTAAATATGTAGATAAATGTAAATAGAAATAATATGCAGCTAGCACTATACTGTGATGACCTGGGGCATGGCACAAAGGCAACACAGTCAAATAAGCAAGAAGAGCCCCTTTACTATCTCCAACTTTGCCCCCAATGTCCAGTTACCTTCGGCTGGAAAAAAAAACTCTCCCAGGAACAGTCTTTAAGTGGAGGAAACTCAGTCCGAAAACAATCCAAACAAATCACGCTATAGTAATTAACTTGACAGGGCAGGAGAAGGAATTGGAGACTTGAAAGCCCAGCAAAGCACACACAGTTGGGAAGATGCAAGGAACCCAGATAAGCCTTGACGACACCAGATAAAATTCACGATTTGCTTCCAACCATTTGCTGTGCACAGCTTCCCTTTTTAAACACTGTGTTCCCAGCTGCAGTTAATGAAGGGAATCAGGGCCCTTTCCTCCCCCGTAAGCCACACAACTCATGTTGCTCCCTTCTCCATCCCTCCCTGTGTGCCCTAGAATGACGAGATGGGTGGGCCTGGGTCTTCCTCTGAATTCCCTCTGTCTTGCTCTACCTCTCCCCTGCTCTGCCCAGCTGAACTTTGCCCTTCCCCAGTTTCTTCCACAGCCAACGGAGCCACACTCCCACTCCTTGTCAGCTGCTCAGCCTCCCCCTCCGAATCAGATTCTGACAGGGGCATGACATATACTAATAACATAAGGGAAAAAGGAAATTAACTGTTACGTGTATCTCTATAATATAGCTTGTATGGCCAAAATGATGGCCAAGAAAGTTGCATTGTGTTCAATTGTTTTTAATGTTTATTCAATAAAATTTATTTTAAAAAAAATTTAAAAAAAGAAATTGTGGGTGCTCCATTACTAGAGATTGGACAACTATGCGGTAGTGGGTCACCTGCTCGAGCGGGGGGTTGGACTAGAAGACCTTCCAACTATTATTCTACGTTCTCTTGAGTGACATTCTGGCCAGGAGAACATTCATCGATTGAATCAACCCATTGGACATTAGCTACGCCGTCTTTTCTCGCTCCCACCCCCCCTTGCAATTCTCATTTTCTTCTCCTACCAGAAGGTCTAGATTTCGCTCCAATCTTCGACCTTCTGCCTGAAGGAAGTTAACCAAGGCCGCTCTGCCAACGGGAAGCCCCAATGGGGAAGCTGCTAAGCTGTCAACCTGCCAACTCTTGACTTCTCTTCCGCTCGTCTCCTAAACAGGAGCCGCCTATTTATTTTGCTGGCACACGGAAGGCTGGTTTGCATATTTCGCCGATTCAGGTCACATCCCGTTCACACGCACGCCGTAGCCAGCGTCTGTTGATATTCTCGGTCCCTTGCCCAATTCCAGTTTGAGGTGAAAGCCTTCCTTATTAGCCAATTTGGATACCCATTTACTGTGAATTACTCAGCCTGATTATTATTCATGAATGGATAAATCTGAAATCTCAGTTTCCCGCTAGGCCCTTTCTCGTTCTTCTCTCTCCCTCCCGCCATCTCCGGCTCCTGAAATGAATATATTTAAAAGGAAAACAGAAGGCCGCGGACAACACCGCTTCGATACCACAAACACCACCAGCGGCTGGGAAAGGATGTCAGCCTGGCAAAGACACTGTTTACCCCATGGGGGCGACGTGCCAAAAACAACAACAACAACAACAACAACAAAACCACACCAGCACCCAAACAGTCTGGAAATCCCCCCTATGTTGGCAACAAACAAACCAGGACTTCCCTCGTTGTAATGCTGGGTTTGGAACCGCGATGATCTTTCCCCAGCTAGGCCGGGAAGCTGCTAATCCAATTAACACATCTTGGGTTTAAATTCTTCCCGTCCTTTGTCCTTCTTCCCTGGAGGGAAAGCTCTGTCAAATCGATCGCCCGGAGAAGTCTGTAGCAAATCCCTTCAGCAGACACGGAGACCTGTGTAGCCTCTGAGTCGTGACTTTTTCAACCCAACCGGAGATGAGAACGGAGCGGGAATCTTTCCCAAAGGTGGGAATTACCACCCGTCCTATGCCGAGGACTGTTGTGTGACCTATCTCGTGGCTGTGACTCACTGTGGTTTGACACAGTTAAAAAACAAAACGCCACAACAACAACAACAACAACACCCCATGATATTTAAAAACAAGAAAGCTAGTTCAAATCACAGCCCAAACTATTTCACAAGATGTCTTGTTAGGGAGATAGAGGGAAGCTCCTTACAAGGAGGAGGAAGGAGGGGGAGGAGGAGGAGGAAGAAGAGGAGGAGGATGAGAAGGAGGAAGAAGGAGGAAAAGGAGGAGGTGGGGCAGAGGAGGGAGAAGAAAAGGAAAAGGAGAAGTGGGGGAGGGGGAGGAAGAGGAGGGGGAAGAAAAGGAAGAGAAGGAGAAGAGGGGGAGGGGAAGGAAGAAGAGGACTGTGGGGTCCTTGGTGCCCTCATTTAGCTGCAGATTCTCCTTCTTCTTCCTCCCTCTTTCTTTCCCTTCTCTCTCTCTCTTGAATCTCCCTGCTTCTATCTCTCTTGTAATAGGATGTGAGAAGGACCTTGGGAGGCAGGAGGAAGAGCTGCAGCCTAAGACCAGAGAAGGAATGGGAGTGGAGAAAGTATCTCAATCAAGGCAGCGTTAATATTCGTGGTTGGGGTTTCCTATCCGGACCACCTTAAACCAGCTTTCAGTAAACTAAGGCAGGAAGACCCTTCCCCAAAAAATCCTTTTTGATTACAAGATCTTCAAGGTCCTAAAACGGAGGATAGAATGAGGAGGTTCTGGAAGAGGAGGCGCAAAAGAAAAACCAAAGGGTTAAATTAATTTCCACCGAAGTCTAAGATTTTTAGAAGAGTCTCTGTTCCCCCTGTCCACCCCCACCCCCAGCTATCCCCTTCCCCATTTCTCAACCCCTGGTAACCCCAAACATCTGACTGGCAAGCATTTCACATTTCAATCCCAGCAGAACAAATTGAATTAGATGTTGAAACCAAGCTGGGCTCTGTTTGCCAAAGCCTACCTGCTCTGCTAGCACTAATCCTTTCCCGGCTGCTGCAGAGCACAGAAGCGTCTTTGGGGGAGACTTGGCTGGCCATGAAAAAACAAAACACGGGGAGGGGAGGGGCTGGGGAGGAGATGACACCCAACTACAAGTAGCTGAGACCTTCCTAACTCTTGTTGGGTTCTTGGTGTCCTTTTAACTTGGTTGTTCTCCTGCAGGTAAATTTTGTCACTTGATGTAGAAGAGCAGGCAAAACTGGAGGAGGTGGAGTTCAACTTGTCATCAGCTTAGAGTCCTTACGTGGCCACAAATGGTCCAAGCCCAACTCTTGAATTCTGTCGATCCTTATCTGGTGCTCATTCAGATTTGCACTTTAGTTGACTAGTTTTTTGGGTGTAGATAATCCCACAACTGAGCCCAAATTTCCGCTGCTAAGTGAAACAGTCATAAGTGGATTTTGCCCCACTGTATGGCCTTTCTCGCCACAGTGGTTGAGTGAACCACTGCAGCTGTTAAGGGAACAACACGGTTGTTAAGTGAATCTGGCTGCCCCATTGACCTTGCTCATCAGAAGGTCGCAAAAGGGGAAATCATGTGACAGCGGGACTCTGTAAATTGTCATCGATATGAGTAAGTAGCCAAGGATCTGAATTTTGATCATGGGGATACTACAAGGGTCATAAGTGCGAAAAATGTTCATAAGTCACTTTTTTTAGTGCTGTTGTAACTTTGAATGGTCACTAAACTGTTGTAAGTCGAGGACTACAAGTAAGTAAGTAAGGAGCATGGATGGGATGGAAGGGAGGGAGGGAGGGAGGAAGATGTGTGGTTGGGACAGAGGGAAGAAAGGGAGGGAGGGAGGAAGGAAGGAAAGAAGGTGCATGGATGGGATGGAAGGAAGGAAGAAGGGAAGGAAGAAGGAAGGAAGGAAGGAAGGAAGGAAGGAAGGAAGGAAGGAAGGAAGGAAGGAAGGAAGGAAGGAAGATGCGTGGATGGGACGAAGGGAAGGAAGGAAGGGAGATCTGTGGGGACCTTGGTGCTCTGAGCTTGCTTGTTTTCTTGCAGATGTTTCATTACCCAACTTATAACCATTTGTTTAGTGACTGTTCAAAGTTACAACGGCACTGAAAAAAGTGAAAAAGTGATTATGACTGTTTTTCAAACTTACGATCACTTCATCACTCTACTCAATTTAGAGAAGTCTAGGTGACCTAACCCTAACCCTTTCATGTGAAATCTTCCAGAGAACTTTCACATAAGCTAATGACAGGTAAAGACAATGGGACCTTCTGGGGAGCTGCAATATTCTTTTTTTTCCTTTGGAAGACTAAAGGGGGTGAGGGCCAGAAACCTTGAAACCAGTGGTCCTCTCTCATGAGGTTTATTTTATACTAGCTCAATACCGTGCTTTCTGGAAATTGGGGCTTAATTTTGGGGAGGAAAATAAGGGGGGGAAATTCTGCCTCTGCCTACCAGCATCCATCGGTATTCATCTGGCTAGTGTCCTGTTAGTGAGAGTTGAGGGCTGTTTGGAAACTGAAACAGTATTTGCTGTGTGAGCAAGGAGGAGACAGCAAGGAGCCTGGGCGTGGCTTAGCTCAACTGTTCTGTACTCAAGCTGCTTCATGCTGTGAAACTGAAACTCCTCTGCTTGTGTTTTGCATTTGGAAGAGATTTCTTTTCAGGTGGGGAGGGGAAGTAGAACTCCTTAGCATCAGAGCGTGTTAATAATAATAATAATAATATAGGAAATACTAATAGTTCTGGTGGTCATTTCGAAAAACCCTTTCTTAGTGAGCCCCTAGAAGCCAAGAAAACATATGTGCCAAATTTCAAGTTTGTAGGCTTTACGGTTCTGGAGATTTTGTGATGAGGTGTGAGGGGCATTTCGCTTTTATATATATATATATATATATATATATATATATATATATATATATATATGAATGATTGACACCATGCAATCTGTTTTATATTCACAGCATTTCTGACGCTGCGCTGCTAACCAGAATAAAACAAACGGATGAATTGGAGATACAATACAGCACGTTTGAAGAATGACATCCAGTGTGAACATCCATCCACCCCAGGCCCCGTCCCCAAATGCATTTCAGAGAGAAGAAGGATGAGTTATATTAAAGAAAAAGGACAAAGAGAATATAATGAACTCAGCTGAATTAGGTCCGGTTTGCCAACAATGGCCAGGAACACAACTGAAAGGGCTTGTAAAGAAGTTCTACTCATCGTTAACAGCTGTTTTTGACAGCTTTAGTTTATATGGGCCGGCATCCTTATTTATCCGGACTTACCGTGTTTCCCCGAAAATAAGACACTGTCTTATATTTTTTTTGGCTCCCAAAAACACACTAGGTCTTATTTTCGGGGTAGGTCTTATATATTTATGGTGCCAAATAGTGGGTGTGAGTGTGTAGGGGGGTGGTGTTTCGCGGGTGCACGGTTGCTCCCTGAAAAGTCTTCCTGGAACTGGAGATTTGCACTAGGTCTTATTTTCGGGGTAGGTCTTATATTAGGGCAGGTTTAGAAAATAGTGCTAGGTCTTACTTTCAGGGTAGGTCTTATTTTCGGGGAAACACGATAATTAAGCAACAGACATCGGGAGACAAAAGTGTAACATCTATGGGTTGGTCCTTGAAACCTAACTTCAACCGAAATTTAAGCTCAAGTCTCACCAGGGGATTGGAAAACACAAAAAAGCGTGAAGAATTTGCTCTTTCTCCTTTTTGAGATCAACGGATTTACAGAATATAGAACAATAGAGCTGGAAGGGAGGGACCTTGGAGGTCTTCTAGTCCAGCCCCCTGCTTCAAGCAGGAGACCCTATGCCACCCTGGACCAATGGATGTCTAGTCTCTTCTCGAAAACTTCCAGTGATGGAGTTCCTAACAACTTCCGGAGTGAAGCCGTTCCACTGATTCATTGTTCTCCCTGCCTACAGTGAGGTTGGATCTCTGCTTAATGGTCCTCCACCCATTACTTCTTGTCCTGCCCTCAGCTGCTTTGGAGAATAAGCCAACTCCCTCTTCCCTTGAACACGCCCTTCTCTTGGGGAAGCCAGATTGCTTCGTGTAAGGCTAGATTTCTAACTTCGTTACACTAGATTTGAAGAGTCAACCATCTCTTTGGGTTTGAGATAAGTTCTTCTCCCGCCTGGTGCTCCAGAGGGGCGTGAAATTTCCACTTCCAAGGTCTGAGCTAGTAAGGAATTAGGAACATGGACCTCAAACAGGTGGAAGAGGGCTCAGGCTAACACACAGCTAGGACAGCTTGTCTTTGGAGTTGTTATTTCTCCACACGTTTCGACGTCCTGCTCTGCTCGTACAATAAAATCTTGATCAACCTGCATTCTTTTTTTAATTAATTAATTTTTTAAAATTTTTATTCATATTTATATCCTGCCCTTCTCCGGAGACTCGGGGTGGCTTACAATTTTTGGGGGGAAGCACAACCCAATGTGCTCAGCAATAGCCTTCATTCCATTGTATATGCCTGCTTATTACTAAGCGGCATTTTTACAAAGTCAGCTCATTGCCCCCAACAATCTTGGGTCCTCAATTTACCTACCCTGAGAGGATGGAAGGCTGAGTCAACCTTGAGCCTGGTGGGATTCGAGCCTGCAATAATTGCAGGCAGCTGGAACTTAAGTGCTAGGCGTTTAACAGCCTGCACCACCAAGGCTCTTTCTCAACAGGTTTCAAAATGCTTGATCTCCAATGTGTGAGGGTGAAATATGGTCCTAGGTCTTGGATGCTACCAAGTTGGGTAATGAAAAGTCTGCAAGAAAACAAGCAAGCTCAGAGCACCACATGGTCCTTCCTTCCTTCCTTCCTTCCTTCTTTCTCCCCCTCCTCCTCCAATTTCCACTCCCTTCATGTGTTGATGATTTATTTATTTATTTATTTTATTTATTTATTTATTTAGATTTATATGCCGCCCCATCTCCGGGGGACTCGGAGTGGCTCACATAATAGTCGAAATAAAAACATAAATACAGGAAATTAAAAACAGGCAACCAAGCTCAGAGAACACCAAGGACCCTAATTGTTGTCTCCTCCTCTTCTCCCTTCTAGTACTGACAACGTTACCTAGCTGGGTAATGAAACGTCTGCAAGAAAACAACCCAGCTCAGAGATCATCAAAGGACTTCTCATTTCAATCCTGAACTAAAAAAAAGATTCTCTTCTATCGGTCCCAGGTGAGTGATCCATCTTCATGGCTTTCAACCGTGGCAGTTGGGCCACCCAAAATAAAGGACCTCCTGTGGCTATCTTCCCCGCTTGAAAAGCCCCACCACCTACAATAAATATCCTAAGATTTGGCCGGGAATCTTTATGCTTTTCAATCCACTATTCGAAGGTGGGAAGGCTGCAAAAATTGGACTGTATTTTCTTCTCCTTTGACTCCTAGAAATTCTGAAAGGGTCATGTTATCCCCAAATCCTGAAGGATTTAAAGTGAAGGTTTGTCCATGCTAACCCTCCGCTTTCTGCCCTTCTCTTCATCTCTGAGTTCCCGGGAAGTTATAGGCCTTCATCCTACAGGCACCTCTGCTGGAATTTAGCAGCTGCTTTAGCTGGGATTAACTCTGGCTGCCCTCTTTTGTCCTCTACCCCATTCATGCCGAGAATGGACCCCGAGGCCCCGGGAGAGGATGGTCTTCCACAGGGATAAATGGATAGCCCTGGACCTCGGGCTTATTGCAGAAACACCATGGGAAAGAGTTATTTAATCCTTTGAAGATTAACCTGGCAAATCGGTCTTGTCTCCAACAGAGCCAAGAAGGAGGCAGGTGTGTCAGGGGAGCTATCAGCCCCCTGTACAGGAAGTCCTCAACTTACGGCCACCGTTGAGCCCAAAATTTCCATTGCTAAGTGAGATGAGTGAGTTTTGCCCCGTTTTAACACCATTCTTGGCACAGTTGTTAAGTTAGTAACGCGGCTGTAAAATGAATCTGGCTTCCACCTGGCTTGTCAAAAGGGGGATCAGGTGGCCCTGGGACACTGCAACCATCATAAATAGAGGAGGAAGAAGTAGAAGAAGAGAATAGAATGAGAAAGAATAGAATAGGAGGAGGAGAAGGAGGGGAGGAGGAGAAGAAAAGAGGAGGAGGAGGAAGAAGAGATGAAGGAGGAGGAAGAGGAGAAAGAAGAAGAAGAAGAAGATTGTAAGGAGATCAACTGTGTTAGTGAGGACCAGTAAAGATCACAGTCAATTGTTTAGAAACAAAATACTTAACATACCTTTATGTTTTGAAGTGAGGATTCTAGCTGTTCTCCTCATTTTCTCCTTCATCATCCTCTAGCTTCTGCAAGATTTCTTCTAACATGGCTGTCTTCTGTTTCTTGACAGGGGGATCTGGGTAAGATGGAGTGACACTGTTGAGTGGAAGAGTAACCATTTTTCTGTCCCCTTAGTCAATTAACCCCAAAACTGTTGCATTGGAGACATGCCCTAGGCAGATAGCATCCAGACTTACAGAATAATAGAGCTGGAAGGGAGGGACCTTGGAGGTCTTCTACAGCCCCCTGCTTCAAGCAGGAGACCCTATGCCACCCTGGACCAATGGATGTCTAGTCTCTTCCTGAAAGCCTCCAGTGATGGAGTTCCTAACAACTTCCGGAGCGAAGCCGTTCCACTGATTCATTGTTCTCCCCGCCTACAGTGAGGCTGGATCTCTGCTTAATGGTCCTCCACCCATTACTTCTTGTCCTGCCCTCAGCTGCTTTGGAGAATAAGCCAACTCCCTCTTCCCTTGAACACGCCCTTCTCTTGGGGAAGCCAGATTGCTTCGTGTAAGGCTAGATTTCTTGTTAACACTAGATTTGAAGAGTCAACAAGACATGTGATATCTACAAGAACAAAACGCACCAACTTTAGACTCCAAGAAGGTTTATCAGCAGTGCAGAAGAGCCACAGTTACAAACACCCAAGAAACATGCCATGCCATGTTCTGTTCTGTTCTGTTCCATTCCATCCTATCCCTATCCCCTATCTATTCTATTCTCCTTCCCTTCTCTTTCTATTCTATTCTCCTTCCTTCTTCCCTTCCATTCTCCTTCCCTCCTCTTCTTCTTCCTCCTCCTCCTCCTCTTTCTATTCTATTCTTCCTTTCTCCTTCTCTTCTCTTTTCCTTCTCCTCCCATCCTATCCCACCCTCTCTTCCCTGCCGCAATTCACTTAAAAACGGTGACGAGGAAGATCGTAAAATGGGGGCAAAACTCACTTAACGACTATCTCGCTTAGCCATGGAACTTTGGGACTCAATTGTGGTCGTAAGTCAAGGACGATCTGTATAGCCCTCTGCAACTGCCCAATTATTATTTTTTTTAAAAAGTCACAAGCGAATTGTGGGAGACTGTTGAACTCATCCTTCCCCTGATTATAATCTTCTTTTTCTGCCTTTTCTCTTGTTTCAGAAGGCATCTCTCTCTCTCCCCCCCCTCTCTCCATGTGGAGAACAGCTGTTCAAATCCCAATCTTCCCCATCAAAACGCCCGTCTCCCGACAAACAAATAAATGTACTTTTTTTTTTCTTTCAGGACTCGGGGAAAAAGGATGTAAAAATAAACAGACAGAACAAGCTGCTGCATTTTCTCCCAGCATTACAGCTGCTTCCCAAGATAAACAGCAAGTAAATGTCAGAAAAACATCAATATAAGGGAAATTAACCTGACAAGAGGCGACACCCATCCTTCCCCAAATCCTTTCCCTTTTTCCATTCCCAACCAAACAGTTCTGCATTTTGGAAGTCCCCCCCACCTACAAACACCAATGATTTTATTTTTTCAATTAATTCCTTGACAGGAAGCCAGGATGGTGGTACTTCTGCTCCTGAGTTTTTAACAATTGACAAGGGAGGCAGAAGGGAAAAAAATTATAAGGGAGAGTTTGGAGGGGGATTGGAAGAGCCTGGAACACTCTTAATCTTTCTCCTCCCTTCCACACAGAGCTTCATCCATTGAAATAAAGAGCCAGAACTTTAGAGAGAAAGCAAGCCATATTTTTGGAGGTCTGCAACCCTCCAAAAATATGGCTTGCTTTCATTACATCTTTTATTTAATATTGAAAGAATAATCTCTAGCTTTCTCTTATTTATTGGTGCGAATTGTTTTTACAAACTACCTAGCTATCCAACACAATTTCCTTCTTCTATTTTCCCCCTCCTATGTGAGGTGAGGTGGTCTGAGAGAGATCACCCGGTTGGTTTTCATGGCTAAGGCGGGACTAGAACTCACCATCTCCTGGTGAATGGCCCAAAGTCACCCAGATGATTTTCATATTTAAGGCGGGACCAGAACTCCCAGTCTCCTGGTGATTGGACCAAAGTCACCCAGCTGGCTTTCATGCCTAAGGTGTGACTAGAACTCACCATCTCCTGGTGAATGGCCTAAAGTCACCCAGATGATTTTCATACTTAAGGCGGGACTAGAACTCCCAGCCTCCTGGTGATTGGCCCAAAGTCACCCAGCTGGCTTTCATGGCTAAGGCGGGACTAAAACTCACTGTCTCCTAGTGATTGGGCCAAAGTCAGCCAACTGGCTTTCGTGCCAAAAGTGGGACTAGAACTCACCATCTCCTGGTGATTGGGCCAAAGTCACCCAGATGATTTTCATACTTAAGACGGGACTAGAACTCCCAGTCTCCTGGTGATTGGACCAAAGTCACCCAGCTGGCTTTTATGCTTAATGTGGGACTAGAACTCACCATCTCCTGGTGATTGGGCCAAAGTCACCCAACCGATTTTCATGGCACTTGAACTTGAACGTGGAACTTGAGCTCACAGTCTCGCACTTTCTAGCCTGGTACCTTAACCGCTAGACCACAAGATCTCTGTGGCTTCTCTCCTCCCTCTCTTAAAGAGCAAAATTGCTCTTAGCTAGAGACAAGCATATTTAGTAGAAACATCCTGCAGTCAAAAAGCTGCAGTTTTTATTCATCAGAGAATATTTGTAGCTCACAGTTGGAACTGTAGGATCCTTGGTGCTCTCTGAGCTTGGCTGTTTTCTTGCCAAAATTTCTTTGCTAGCCCTGATGATGTTACCTAGTATGGTAAGGAAATGTCTGCAAGAAACCAGCCAAGCTCAGAAAGCACCAAAGACCCCAACCATTAATATTTTACTCTAATATCTACCTACACATAGTTTTTGGGTTGGGTTCACAAAACACACTGATCGAAAATAAATAAATAAATAAACCAACCACACTTTTAGCACAGCATGTTGTACAAAATCCAACCTCTGGGTTGGTTTGATGCTTCAGCCTTGCTCAATTCTCACTGAAGTGAATACATTTGCAGGCCTTGGCTTTGATCTGGTGCAAAAGAGCATCTCATCTATTGCCAACCTGAGTACTTGCAATTGAAAAAAATAAAAAATAAAACCAGTCCAAGAGGAAAAGGGAAATGTTTCTCCTCCTTGGGTATTCCTGATCTTAGAATAGAATAGAATAGAATAGAATAGAATAGAATAGAATAGAATGGAATGGAGTAGAATAGAATAACAGAGTTGGAAGGGACCTTGGAGGTCTTCTAGTCCAACCACCTGCTTCGGCAGGAAACCCTATACCATTCCAGACAAATGGTTCTCCAATCTCTTCTTAAAAACTTCCAGTGTTGGAACATTCACAACTTCTGGAGGCAAGTTGTTCCACCGATTAATTGTTCTTACTGTCAGGAAATTTCTCCTGAGTTCTAGGTTGTTTCTCTCCTTGATTAGTTTCCATCCATTGCTTTTTTGACTCTGGTGCTTTGACTGTTTCCTATGATTTGATTGTTGTACCCTATCTATTATTAAGTGTTGTACCTGATGATTCTTGACTCTTCAAGAATTTCCTTTTATGTCTAGTCTAGTCTAGTCTAGTCTAGTCTAGTCTAGTCTAGTCTAGTCTAGTCTAGTCTAGTCTAGTCTAGTCTATCTATTCCCTCTTCTTTGTGGCTGATCTATCTCAAATCTTCAAAGGCCGGGGGAAATCCCTGATTATGGATCTCTGCTGAATCTGACCAGCTCACACGGCCAGCCCCAACCCTTCTGCAAAACTTTTAACTTAGGTCAACAAAAGGAGTTTTGCAGGATCCGGGGAGGTGGGGTGGGATGGGGTGGGAGAAAGTCTTGATTCCTTTCCTGGTAGCTTTTTTTTTTTGCACTTTTCTCTAAACCTTGCTTAGTTTCTTTTTTTCTTAGCAATTACTGGAGCCAGAAAGAGCAAGAGAAGGGTAAGGATAGAAGAAAGGGGGTGAAAAAGCTGACACATCTGTACGGTCGCAGAAGTGAAGGCTTCAAGAATCCAATAATGTACCACTAAGCAAAGTAACACAAGGCAGGGGTTGGGTGGATGCAGTTCCCCTAATGCACCAGCCAGCGCTGGCTGGATTCGGAGGTCAGAAAAAGCAGCAGCAGAATTCTGCTAATTTCACTTAGGGATACTTTTTAAAATTATTGCATTTTATTCCAATTTCATTTTGGACTGTATTTTTAAATTCTAATTTCATTTTAATCCGTATTTCATTCCAATGTCATTAAAAATTGTATTTTATTCCAATTCCGTTAAAAATTGTATTTTATTCCAATGTCACTGAAAATTGTATTTTATTCCAATTCCATTGAAAATTGTATTTTATTCCAATTCCATTGAAAATTGTATTTTGTTTCAATTCCATTGAAAATTGTATTTTATTCCAATGTCATTGAAAATTGTATTTTATTCCAATGTCATTGAAAATTGTATTTTATTCCAATTCCATTGAAAATTGTATTTTATTCCAATGTCACTGAAAATTGTATTTTATTCCAATTCCATTGAAAATTGTATTTTATTCCAATTCCATTGAAAATTGTATTTTGTTTCAATTCCATTGAAAATTGTATTTTATCAAATCTCAGTAATAATTTGTTTCCGAAATTCGGCATTTTGATAGGGCCCAAGGGCTAATCAATAAAGATTGAATTTAGGAATATGGTACATCCTTGACTTACGACCATCAACTGAGCCCAGCATTAAGAGAGGGATCGAATCAATGAGCTCAGGACACTGCAGCTGTCATCAATACAAGTCCGTTGCCGAGCGTCTGAATTTCGATCATGTCATGCGGGGATGTTGCAGCGGCCGTTAAGTGTGAAAAACGGTCATAAGTCACTTTTTTCAGGGCTGTTGCAAACTTCGAATGGTCCCCAGACAGACTTCTGTAAGCGAAAGACTACTTGAATTCACCAAGGTGGATTGCAAAATTGGTATGCATTTTAAAGCTGTGGGTGTATTTTGTAGACATGCCTATCCCTTTTTTGTTATAATTGCGTTTTGTGTATGAAATTGCAACAAGGAGGCTTTGATCACACCCAGGTTTGATTGTGCGTTGCACAGAAGCACTTGGTGTCTTTGAAGGCACAAGAAATATATTTTAAAAAATGTGGCTTCGCATCTCAGCTTTGCTCACGTTTCGCAACGCACCTCGAGCAGCTCATTGTTTTATTTTCATTATTTATTGGCTTTATATAGCCACCCACCTCCCGTACGTGACTCTAGGCAGCTTAGAATAAAGTAGATGAAGCAGATAAAATGTGTAATATATAAAAATAAAAACACAGAGCAGTCCCGTACATTTTCCGTCTTCTTTGCTTCTGCAATTTTTCAGTCATTAGATTCTCAGGGGGCCCAGCTCACACGAACGGAATTGGATGGGGGGGGAAAAGAGGAATGTTCTGTAGAGATATTAAGCGTGGGTTCATACAATACATCGGCGGGAGCTAAGATGGAGTTGCGTTTAGTGTGTTTTATGAACTCGCCCGCTGGGTAAATCATGTCCTAGCATGGTGCCATGAGATGGTTTGCTGGGGCTTTGGGATGCCATGCAAACATAGAAAGTAGGTTTCATTTATTTGGGTTAAACAGAGTAACAGAATTGGAAGGGACCTTGGTGGTCTTCTAGTCTAACTCCCTTAATCATCACCACCTCCTCCTCCTCCTCTTCTCCTCTTTCCCCTTTCCCTTCCAGCACTTATAATGTTTTTTTTTAATTACATTTATATGCCGCCCTTCTCCGAAGACTCAGGGCGGCTTACAATTTTTGGGATACAACCCAGTGCGCTCAGCAATAGCCTTCATTCCATTGTATATGCCTGCTTATTACTAAGCGGCATTTTTACAAAGTCAGCTTATTGCCCCCAACAATCTTGGGTCCTCAGTTTACCTACCCCGAGAGGATGGAAGGCTGAGTCAACCTTGAGCCTGGTGGGATTCGAGCCTACAGTAATTGTAGGCAGCTGGAACTTAAATGCAGGCATTTAACAGCCTGAGCCACCAAGGCCCTTTTATTTTTAATGTTACCTAGACAGGTAATGAAACATCTGCAAAAAAAAACCCAAACAAGCTCAGTGAGCACCACGGATCCCATAATCTTCCTCCTCCTCCCTTCCTCCCCACCCTCTGCACACTCCACTCCCTTACTAGCACTGATGATGTTACCCAGTTTGGTAATGAAACGTCTGCAAGAAAGAAAGCAAGCTCAGAGAGCACCAAGGACCCCACAGTCCTCCACCCCCCTCCCTTCCAGCACTTATGACGTTCCTCCTCCATTCCACAAACCCCATTCCCTGCTAGCATGTTCCCTAGTTGCGTAATGAAACATCTGCAAGAGAATAACCAAGCTCAGACAACACCAAAGACCCCCCACAGTCTTCCTCTTCCTTCACCCTGCACATCCCACTCCCTTCCAGCACCACCTAGCCAGGTAATGAAACATCTGCAAGAAAACAACCAAACTCTGAGGCACACACTGAGGACTCCATGGTTCAACCCTGAGCTACAAATATTCTCTTCTGACGAGAAGCCCACCTTCCTTCTCCAGATTCAGCCCCTAGCTGTGGCTTTCTCTCCAGTCTCCCAAGGTCATTCTCACATCCCAGTGCAACACCAGGTAAGAGCATATAATGGTATGCAGGAATGACCTTGGGAGACTGGGCCCAGAGAGGGGAAGGACGGATAAGAGAGAGTCCAGAGCTGGATACTGGATGGAGCAAAAGGCTCAGAAAAGACCTTCCCTAACTTTTCGACGCAGTGGCTCAGTAGCCAAGACACTGAGCCTGTCAATTAGAAAGGTCGGCAGTTCGGCGGTTTGAATCCCTAGCGCCGCGTAATGGAGTGAGCTCCCGTTCCTTGTTCGAAAGCACATAAAAAATGCAAGTAGAAAAATAGGGACCACTTGGTGGGAAGGGAAGAGCGTTCCGGTGTTTAGCCATGCTGGTCACATGACCACGGAGACGTCTTCAGACAGCACTGGCTCTTGTAACGGAGGTGAGCACCACCCCCTAGAGCCAGAAACAACTAGGACGTATGTGCGAGGGGAACCTTTACCTTTACCTAATTTCTCTAAGGTAAGGAGATGAGTGGAAGAGCAGCATAGTGGCCTAAAGGTGGAACTCACAATCGGAAGGCTGTGAGTTTGATCCTAGGTAATGGCAGTTTTTTTTGCTGGCTGCAAAGAGAAAATATCTGCTGTGAGCTCCACGTAGGCATCAGGAAGGGAATCTGGCCAGTAAATGCTCAGCTCCATTCTGTCACACCGACTCTACCCCAAATTAAGGGATTACAGGTTCGTAAAAAGGAGGGGAAAAAGGAGATAAGAGGAGAAGTCTATTTTCAGACTTGCAAGATTCTGTCAATGCAATCTCCAATAAAGTAGAATTAGCTGTTGTGGACACGTTTGGTCTACCTGGTAAGGCTGACACAGCTCCCCGAAGGGTGTTTTTCGGTAACGGCGCAAGAAGAGAAACTTCCTCTCGAGAATCATTGGAGAATTTCTCCTGATGAAATTCAGAGCAATTATCCACCCGACAAGACTGGGAAACATGGATGGAATTAGCAGAGATGGCTAAATTAATTGCTTGGATTAACAAATAAAGTCATTTTGTTTCGACTTGGAAACCGTTTCTGGACTTGGTGCATGAGGTGGGAAAGAAAATGAAACTTTTGATTTCGGGTTTTGCTGATTTGATAGGTTTGGCGGTTACAGAAATGGCTAGCACCTATTACGATGTAAAAGTCAAAAAGTTGAGGCTGTGCCAAAAGATTTCGGAAGCCAGTATTTTTCTTTTTCTTCGTTCCTATTACCCTACGCTTTATTCTCTTCCCCTTTTCCTCCCCAATTTTCCCATTGTTTTCATTTCTGTATTTTATATTTTGATAAACTGTATTTTATAGTTGGTTCAATTGGCCATCTAGCAGTTCCAAAGCATGCAAATGCAAGTAGATTAATAGGTACCATTTTTTCAGGGGGAAGAGTTACAGCATTCCATGTGCTTTTGGCATACATCCATGCTGGCCATGTGATAACAGAAATTGTCTTTGGGCAATGCTGGTTTCCTCGGCAAAGAAACAGAGATGACCACCGTGCCTTAAAGTTGGACAGAACTAATAAGGAAACCTTTATTTATAAAAAAAATATGAATAAAAAAAGACTGGGATTCCTGTTCGTTCCCAGCTTTTTTTTCTTTCTCCTTAATTCCACAGAAACAACCTGGAATTAAGGAGAAATTTCCTAACAGTGAGAACAATTAACGTGGAATAGCTTGCCTTCAAAGGTTGTGGGTGCTCCATCGCTGGAGGTTTTTAAGAAGAGATTGAACAACCACTTGTCTCAAATTGCATAGGGTCTCACCTGCTTGAGCAGGGGGCCAGGCTAGAAGATCTCAAGGGTCCCTTCCAGCTCTATTTTGATTGATTGATCTTCCCCAAATGCGAGCAAAAGCCTTTATTCTGTATCTCTAACTTGAAAGCAGGGAACCCAGGAGGAAAAAGTGAGGGGGGGTGAGAGGGAGGGAGGAAAGGAGAGATTGAAAGAGAGAGAGATTTAGAGAGGAAAGAGAGAGAGAGAAGAAAGGGAGGTAAGAGAGAGAGAGAGAGAGAAAGAGAGACAGGAAAGAGATAGATAAAGAGAGGGAGGCAGGGAAGGAAGGTGGGAGAGATTTGAGAGAAAAGAGAGAGTGATTGAGAGAGGAAAGAGAGAGAGAAGAGAGAGAGAGAGGGAAGAGAGGGAGGGATTGAGAGAGAGAGAGACAGAGAGACAGAGAGAGAGAGAGAGAGAGACTCATATAAATCTCCCTTGCCTAACCCAACTGCCATCCATCCACATTGGTGCGAGAGACGGAGGTCTCCTCATTATGCTTCCCATGACCCTCCCTGGCTGGCTGTGCCTCTGAGCTTGCTTCCCTCCCCTCCCCATTCCAGTCTCAGCCCGGGTCGGTCGGTGGGTGGGAGAATTTTCCTTCTGTCACTTTAATTCTTTGATCGATGGGGAAGAGCAGGAAGACGCAACCCAGCGCAGCTGGCCTCTCCAGTTACCCCTGGCAGGAGATCGCCCGGCGCTGTAGGGAACGGCTGAGTGAAATGTTTGTGGAGCGCGCAGAACACAAGTCAATAGTAATTTAGCTGGATTGGGAGCAGGTCCCTCCTCCTCACGCCTCGTGGCTCCCGAGAGGCAGGAGTGCATGCAGGATTATTACAGGCTCGCTCGGAAATATTTCCAAAACAATCCTCCGAGTGTGTGTGTGTGTGTGTGTGTGTGTGTGTTGTTAGGGGGCAAAGAAAGAGGGGGGGAAAAGAAGGAAAGAGAGGGAGCTTCAAACAGCTGTTGGCTCCCATGCAGCGCCGGAATTTGTTTGGAAGTTTCTCGGCAAATGGCAACAGCTCTCGGAGAAGAGAGGAACAGAGTTGGAAGGGGCTTTGGAGGTCGTCTAGTCCAACTGCCCCCCTCTTAGGCTGACCTCCTCTTCTTTGAGGGGCTGCCACAAAGAAGGAAGGGGAGGGAGTCAAGCTATTTTCCAAAGCACCAGAAGGCGAGTCAAGAAGCAATGGATGGAAACTAATCAAGGAGGGAAGCAACCTGGAATTAAGGAGAAACTTCCTAACGGCGAGGACAATCAACCAGTGGAACAGCTTTGCCACCTGAAGTTGTGGGTAGCTCCATCACTGGAGGCTTTTAAGAGGAGACTGGAGAGCCACTTGTCTGGGATGGCACGCGGTCTCCTGCTTGTGCAGGGGGGTGGACTAGAAGGCCTCCACGGCCCCAACTCTGTTATTCTGTTCATGCCCTGCTCAAGCAAGGGACCCTCTACCATTCCAGACAAATGGCTGTCCCTAAGTAGTGTCAATGGGTGTGGAGGCTTCTTGGAATGGCTAAAAGGCACCACACCCGTACTCTGGTGACCCTGAGGATACAGACACACCTCCAAGTGGCCTCAATGACCCTCTCAAAGGATGCAAATGACCAGCTGTCTGCAAGGAGTATCAATCGTTCCATTCCCCACCGTACTGTCAGAAGGCTCCACACCCATTTGCACCACTCAGGTGACTCTGATGACACAGACACACCTCCAAGTGGCCTCAGCGACTCTCTCAAAGGATGCAAATGACCAGCTGCCTGCAAGGAGTATCAATCCTTCCCTTCCCCACCATCCAGTCAGAAGACTCCATTTGCACCACTCTGGTGACCCTGAGGATACAGACACACCTCCAAGTGGCCTCAATGACCCTCTCAAAGGATGCAAATGACCAGCTGTCTGCAAGGAGTATCAATCCTTCCCTTCCCCACCATCCAGTCCGAGCTGAAGAAGCTCCTTGGATGAGAAGCGAAAGGTCTTCAAAAGAAAAACAAGGAAGTCCAGTTGCCTCTTGAAAAAAGCACCTTTGGGACAACCACGGCCTGGATGATGGAGCATCTTCCTAGACACAGCTCTAAGGTGAGGATGGAGAGAGGCCTGACCCTCTGCAGGGATCAGCCCAGAAGCAACAAAGGAAAAGGAGGGCGGAGGCAGAAGGCGAAGAAGCCGATACAAGACCCATTTCCCTCCTTTGCCGAAGAACGGCAAACAAAAGGTGTTTGGTTTTTGTTTTTTTAAAAGAAAAGATACCCCTGCTACTATTATGCTCTGGCCAATGGATTTCCCAGGCCACCGCGGCCACGAAGTAAAATTTGAAAGGCCGCTTCTACTGCGGGCATGCTGTTTTAAAATACCCTGTGCTTTGAATAACACACAGCCGGAGCCCGGTGCTTCCCTCTCTCTTTGATTTTTCCCCTCCAGGCTCCCAAAAACAGAATAAGAGCAAAAACAAAAAAAATGCTTTCTGGGCTCAAGAGGTGGGGGACACCTCAAATGTTTGAAGGTGGGGAGCAGGTTGCAGGGTTAACAAAGGGAAAACGGGCGGGCAGAGGAATGGGGGGGGCAGGAGGGAGGAAAGATACATGCGGTCAACTCTTACAAACAGACTTGGTGGAAAGGGGAGGCTCTCGGCCATTAGCCTTCTCTGTGGCCGAGCGTATTCTCGGGCGGGTGGGGTTTTCTTTTCTGTCGCCCCCTGCATCCATGCTGTTCCTTTGCACAGGGAAGGGTTCAAGGCACTTTGCTGCCTGAAGTAGAGACCAAGCAGTGGGGCTAAGTTTGGTTAGTCAACACACAAAGGCAGGGGGCGGGGGGGGGGAGAGAGGTAGGTTGGCTGGCTGGGGCCGCGTTCTAAGGCAAACTTGTCCATTTCGCTGGAAGGAGGAAAGAGCGAAATGCAGATTATTGCTGCAATGGTTGAAAAGGAGGAGGAAGAGAAGCAAAAGTGGCAGAAGAAGAAGAGGAGGAAGAAAAAGAAGAAGAGGAGAAGAAGAGGAGGAGGAGAAGAAGAGGAGGAGGAAAACAAAAGGTGGAAGAAGCGGAAGAGGAAGAGGAAAAAGAGGGAAAGGCGAAGAAGAGAAAGGAAGAGGAGGCAGAGAAAGAAAAAGACAGGCAGAGGGAGAACAGGAGAAGAAAATGCAGGAGTGGGGAAGAAAAGGAGTAGGAGAAGAGAAAAAAAAAAAAAGAGGGCATCCATTTTTTTTTTTCAAATGCCCCAAACAATTCGAAACAAAAGAGCAACTCAGACCAGGCACCTACCGTGAAAGTGCTCTGCCGTTTTTCTTCTCAGGGACTCTACGGTTTCCTCCGAATCCGCCCACTCCAGTACCAGCCTCCTGCCGTACAGGTGGGTACTATGGCACAGGGCACCGAATGCTCTCTGCAGGGCAGGAAAGAAACACAGAGGCCTCTTCAGAAAGTTGTCCGAGAAACTTGTTTTGAGCCAACCTTTGGTTTTTAGTCACTTAAAAGTCCTCTTCCGGGAAGGATCTTTTCCAAGCCTACCTGGAGATGAGTTGAAACGTGGACCCCTTAGCCCTCAAACTTGGTGGTCTAGCACTAAGTTCTTAGCAGAACATTATTCAGGGCCTCCAGTTTCTGATCCAAGCATTGCCAAGTAAAACTCTGATCCCACCTTATTCCTGGTCAAGTCTTGGCTCCATTTAAACCACATTTATTTATTTATTTATTTATTATTTGAACTTATATGCCGCCCCATCTCCGAAGACTCGGCTTACAACTAAAACAAAGAACAATAAATACATTAAAAAACAATTAGATTAAATTATAAGTCCAACATTTATAAAATAAATTAAAAATAATTAAAAATAACCCTCCCCAAGGGGTCACAGCCCGGGTTGGTCAAATAACCAGGTCTTCAACTCGCGGCGGAAGGTGCGGAGGTCAGGGGCCAGGAGATATTGACAACTGTGGGATCCTTGGTGTTCTCTGAGCATGATTTTTAACTAACTGGCTAGACCCATCCTGGGAACGCAGCTTCCAAGCCTTTAACTTGGCTGTTCCAGAACCATCTCATTTTGGACAGAGTAAGGATAGGCAGCATATAAATTTAATAATCAAGTCAGCATTCTATTTTAACCATGGAGAAGAGACAGAAGCGGAGATCTACTGCACTTTTAATACCGTCCCCCCTCCTCAGTTAGGGGATTTTCAATCTTGCCTAAATTGAAAAAAAAAAGGACCCATCATTTGTCTTGTGTTGTTATGGACAGATCTCCCCAGACCACCCTATCTTCTCTCCCTTCCCCACTGTTTTTTCCAATTATTTTTTTGCCAAAGATGAATTCTTACAATTCCACTGTTGTTGGGAAAAAGGAAGCCAACCCATTCCTGCAGCATTTGGGGTGGCTGCTCTTAAAGCAGTGATTCCTTGAGCGGAAATGTTCTGGTTTTTTTTTTTAATTATTGTTATGTTTTTATTATATCTTCATTATTACAACTTAAAACATCATAATTTCAACAGCATTTTTGACATCTATACAAGTTCTTATCTTATATGTCTTAATATATTGTATACTAACATTGATCAATATCTTTATCCATAATTGTTATTCTTACATATTCTACATATCATTCGTTTTCTTAAGGACTCTTACAAGTTAATTTTCCTATCTTATTTCTTATTTCTGTTTGTTATCCAATTGTACCATTTATACCAAATTAAGAAAGATTCAGAGTCTTCTTTCTCTTTCAATTTCAGTGTAAGCATATTCATTTCAGAGCTTCCCATCGTTTTTTGTTGTACCAATTCTTCGCTGGGAATATTAGAAGTTTTCCATACTTGTGTGTAGGCTATTCCGGCGGCTGTTAAGATATTTTTGTTTTTATTTGCTGCCGTTGCGTGTCCTTAAATGCCGATTTTTCACACCCGGTATTCCTTAATGAGCAGAGAAATGTTTTTGGCTTGAAAAAAACAACAACACTGTTGTGGGTTGGGGAGGCCAAAAAACCAGAACAAAACAAAACCAAAAAAGAGACAAGGAGGAGGAGTCAGCTGCGAAGAGTCGAGAGGACTGTTTATCTTGCCAAGGAAGAGCCAGTCCCAGCTCTGGCAAATCGCTGCATTTCTTAATTGTAGGCTCTCATTTGTATTTTAATTTCTCACTTCCCTGGGTTGCACACGAGAGAGGAAACTCGTGCGAGGATTGAGGTGTATGTGCTGCCTTGTAGGCACTTGAGCTGTTTAGCAGCTGGGCATCACCAGATTCTTGTGGTCTCACCTAGGCAAGAGTGTCACGTTGGGCTCAAAAGCCCTCCGGATTCATTCATTGTTCTGAATGCCAAACATCCGCGAAACAGCCTCTACCAGATTCAGCATCCTTTCCCTTATTGCGCAGATACTCCGATCGCCCTGTACGCTGCCACAGACAGGGCCTCCTTGGGGTACCGTCAGCTGGCGGTGCCCAGGGGTAGGGCCTTCTCTGTGGGAGCACCCACCCTGTGGAAGCAACTCCCCTTGGACCTTCGTTTGGCCCCTGATTTCCGCTCCTTCCGCTGTGACCTGAAGACCTGGTTATTTCAGCAGGCCGGCCTGGACTGAACCAAGGGGGGGCTTTCTCTTCTTTTAAAATAATTTTAATTGTTTTAATATTTATTATTGGGCTTGTATCATTTAATTGTTTTTAGGTAATTTATTGTACTTTATTTTATATTGTGAGCTGCCCTGAGTCCTTAGGGAGAGAGAGCGGCATACAAGTCTAAATAATAATAATAATAATAATAATAATAATAATAATAATAATAATAAGAACATGCTGAGTGGTTGTTTTCTTACAGGCGGTTCATTACCCAACTAGGTAACATTATCAGTGCTAGAAGGGGGAAAAAACCCCACCCCCTTCTAGCACTGATGATGTTACCTAGTTGGGTAACGAAACGTCTGCAAGAAAACGACCTACCTCAGAGAGCACCAAGGACCCCATAGTCCTCCTCCTCTACTTCTTCCTCCTCCTGCTCTTCCTCACAACAAACTTCACTCCATTCTAGCACCGATGAAGTTGCCTACTTGGATAACGAAACACCTGCAATACAATCAACCTCAGAGAGCATCAAGAAGCCTGACACCACCACCACCACCACCACCTCCTCCTCCTCCTCCTGTAATCCACCAGGTAACAACAAAGCTCAGAGCACCAAGGACTACACAGTCCTTCTCCTCTTCCTCCTCCCCCTCCTCTTCCAATAATCTGCAAGAAAACCACCAAGCTCAGAGAGCACTAAGGACTCCACAGTTCAAACCTGAGCTAGAAATATTCTCTTCTTTGGGAATTTCCCATTGCTATCTGTTTTCATATTGAAGTACACTTTGGCTAATGGCTGGTGCATTTGTGAATGCTTTCCCATCTCCCCATCTTAAAAGACCTACTTAAAACTAAATCTTGCATTTCAATCCTAACTTCAAACGCTCACTGAACAAATGCCATATATGATGCTACTAGATTGATACTCATGCTTCGCTATGAAACTATGTGGTCGGGCTTAGTTTTTGGGGAGGAAACTAAGGGAGGAAAATTCTGCCTCTGCCTACCAGCATCCACCGGTATTCATCTGGCTAGCATCCTGTCAGTGTGTGAGAGTTGAGGGCTGTTTGGAAACTGAAAGAGTATTTGCTGTGTGAGCAAGAAGGAGACAGCAAGGAGCCTGGGCTTGGCTTAGCTCAACTGTTCTGTACTAAAGCTGCTTGCTGCTGTGAAACTAAAACTGAGACTTCTCTCCTCTGCTGGTGTTTTGCACTTGGAAGAGATTTCTTTTTGAGTGGGGAGGGGGAGTAGAACTCCTTAGCATCAGAGCGTGTTAATAATAATATAGGAAATCCTAAATGCTCGGATGGTCATTTCAAAAATCCTTTCTTAGTGAGCCCCTAGAAGCCAAGAGGAACATAGGTGCCAAATTTCAAGTTTGTAGGCTTTATGGTTCTGGAGATTTTGTGATGATGCGTGAATGGTATTTTGCTTTTATATATATAGAAGATAACAAAAATTCAGGTTCAGCACCCTGGATAGCAACCTAAGAGCTAAGACTACAAGACTTATCAGGAATGCGCAGAAAAGCTCTGGTCACATGGAAATCAACTGTTTGCATTGTATCCTTCATTAAACACACACACACACACTCACACACACACAACCCAAGCTGAGTTGATTCAGTTTTCAGTTGGGACAATGACTAGATTCAGGAGCATTCCAGTTTCGAAAGTCAAACCCCAACAGAGCCCTTACAAATTACTTTGGCCCTGTTCTCCTCCTGCTACAATTTAATGGTAGCACCAAGTTAACAGAGATCGTAAAACTGCCACCTAGCAGTTGGCAGCGAGCTGGTGAAATTGTGCAACCTTTGTGTAACGCACACCTGACAACTGCAGGCTTCAATGTCACGAATAATTACAACAGCCACAGCCTCAGGAGTCTAAGAAAATTATCTATTCCAGCAAGTATTATAAGTTGGGTAATAAAGGCATTTGAGTATCAACGTCATGTTTACCACCCATGAGTCACTGTGCGATTAGGGGAGTCCAAAACATTTATATTTCAAATCTGGGGAGCGAAACGTTTCAAATATTCTGAGCTCAGCAGAGCATGCAACAAACTTTGAAACGGCCAGCGAAATAATAAGGAAAATATTAGTCTGTGCAGAGATGGACAGACTAATTCTAGAAATTAAGGATAGAGACAGAGGAAAAAGAAAAGAATGAGGACTAGCTTCTTTTCTTTTCTAATCAAGGCAATTATTAGAATTAAAAAATACAGGAAGAAAAATAACCTAGCTGTCAACAAGAGTTGACAAAAGCTTGTAAAAGGGCTTACCCATCATCTTTCTTTGTCAGAAAACCGCAAAAGGGGAATCACATGACTTGCAACCATCCACAATATGAGCCAACTGCCAAGCGTCTGAATGTTTGACCATGTGACCAGGGCTGCAATGGCAGCTAAGTGTGAAAACCGGTCGTAAGTCCCTTTTTCCAGTGCCATTATAACTTCGGTCACTAAATCCATGTTTGTTCAGTTGAAGGTCTACCCGTAAATAAAGAACAAAGGGCCATCCACAAGAGTGTGCTGTTAAGATACTAAGATTTAAGAACTGACCAGCAGTAATTGCTGCCAGCCACTGTAAGTCTGGCTGATGAAATAAGGGTGAATCAGCATAGCATGGGTATTGCTCTTTTAAGACTAAGAGTGGGCCCACAGAAGTTTCACCCCTTTAAGAAGTGCTTATATAAGGCAGCCATTATAGAGGACGTGTCCTCTCTCCTTGTGTCCTGTATTCATTGCAGAGTTCTCCATGTTAAGAAGAAGTTTTGCTTTGCTTGTAAAGGTGTTTGCCTACCATGTTTATTTCTGTATATGTCTTGTATATAAACCACCACTGTTAAATGTCTCTGTGTGCCGTGTTTTGCTCCTGGGTTGTTCTCATAATGGTAGTCATGCTGCAAATGCTCTGACATGTGCCAACGACCCCGGAGCCTTGATTTCATGGCCATGTGAGCTGACACACAGATGCATGTTGGGCGGCAACCGTCTGGGGTTCTACCATGACGGGCGTCGTAGATCAAGCAAGGAAGCCTTCGAGGTCACCTCCCCGCGGTTGCCCCAGCTCACCAGATCTAAACACTCGTAATTTGGTGGATGGGGCCACTCCGTCTCCTCTTTCCCCATTGTCCTATTAAATCCTTCAGCCGGGCAAGTCCGGAGGGAGAAAACCATTAGTGAGATACAATAGAGTCGACAGCGTTAAGGGGTTGATAGATTTCTCATTCTTCCTCCAAAACAAAAGGGTGATCAGATGCAGAGGGTATGGCCAAGGCATGGCAGCTGAGTCTTTTCTGCCGAAAGGGAGAAGATTCATTCCTTAGTTGGAGGGGTTTTTTGTTTTTTGTTTTGTTGGAAAGAACAGTTGACTTTTTAATGCCGTCCTGCACCCTCCGCACCGCAGGAACAGTTGCGGGAAAAGTTGCTGTTATGAAAACTTGAGATAAAATTGGGTGTCATGCAATTAACAATCGTCTAGCATCAGAAATTCTGGCCCTAATTTTGCTGATAAGTCAGGGACTTCCTGCGCATGACACCAACCTGGTCTATATATGGTCAAGGCTGCTCTGTGAAACATTTTAACCTGCTTGTCCCAAAGGTGCTTTTTATTTTTTCAAGAGGCTCTGGACTGGATGGTGGGGAAGGGAAGGATTGATACTCCTTGCAAATAGCCGGTCAATGACCATCATCCACCATCCAGTCAGAGCTGAAGAAGCTTCTTGGATGAGAAGTAAAATGTCTTCAAAGAAAAACCAGAAAGTCCAGTTGCTTCTTTAAAAAAGCACCTTTGGGACAACCATGATCTGGATGACTGAGGATCTCCATAGACATTTTATCCTGGTTATTTGGGAGCTGAGATATTAGACACGGCTCTCTTTAATCCCAGCATCCTGAGAAAGATTATGTTTTTGCTTGAATATTTCTCTTCTGTTAGTCCCCAGAATAAAAATACGGTTTCTACGATAAACAGCTTCCTTTTGGGAATCTGGAAAATATGTCTGAAGGGCTGTTTGATGCTCTCAAAATTCCCTTCGCCTGTACGGTGTAATTATACAGAAGGGAAGGATACTTTAAAAATGGGTCATCTTGGATTTGCTATGAATATGGTAAAGTATGCAGATGAGACTCAGGGCTGCCTGCCTTTGGGGAAAATACTAGTTAAGGATATTTCACAAATTGTAAGAACACGTGCAGACATACGGCGACTCCTCGACCTCAGACGACAATTGGATACTGCAACTGTCACAAATAGGAACCGGTTGCTAAGCATCTGGAGTTTTTTAAGTGAGCCGGGCTCGGTTTTAAGATCCTTGGTGCCCCCGATCGTGCAGAAAAAATCCCTGTAATTATTTTAAGTGAATCATGAGGTTGTTACGCGAATCCAATTCTCTCACTGAGTCCGCTTAGCAGCCGCAGGATTCACTTAACAACTGGGGCAAAACGCGTTTAACAGCCGCCTTGCTTAGCCCCAGACATTTTGAGCTCAGTTGCAGTCGTAAGCTGTATCAAAGGGCGGGGGGGAAATGCGTGCAGAAGAGTTCACTCACCTTGGCATCCTGCTTGGTCAGGAAATCCACAAAGCCGAAGCCGCGATGCGTTCCTGTTCCAAACATTTTCTTCGGCAGGCGGACTGTCTTCAGCTCTCCAAAGGTGCTAAGGAAGCAGGGAGGAGAAGAAGAAGAAAAAGAGATGGATTTCCAAGTGAAAGTCCAAAAGTTTGGAGAAACTAACAGAATAGCAGAGTTGAAAGGGCCCTTAGAGGTCTACTAGTCCAACCCCCTGCTCAGGCAGGAAACCTGACCTAGACCATTTCAGACAAATGGCTGTCCAATCCCTTCTTAAAAACCTCCAGTGTTGAAGCATTCACAACTTCTGGAGGGAAGTCGTTCCACTGGTGAATCGTTCTCAGTGTCTGGAAATTTCTCCTTAGTTCTAGGTTGGATCTTTCCTTGGTTGGTTTCCATCCATGGCTTCTTGTCCTGCCCTCAGGTGCTTTGCAGAATAGCTTGACTCCCTCTTCTTTGGGGCAGCCCCTCAAATACTGGAAGACTGCTATTATGTCACCCCTGGTCCTTCTTTTCATCAAACTAGACATACCCAGTTCCTGCAACCATTCTTCATATGTTTTAACCTCCAATCCTCTAGAACCCTGGGGTTTTGGACTGCCACTGCTCTGCGGCATGCTAGAAACCAGGCTGCACAAATAAACAAAGCCCCATGTGTGAGATGCAAGCAGCACACAAATCCACATCCCCTTTGGCCCACAGAAAAAACATCTCTCCACGGAACCGGTCCCTGGTGCCCTAGAGTGAGCCCTTGACCAATTTCACTTTTGCCCCACACGCTTGGCCTGATCTCCGAATTAGCTCCTTTTTTCTCCATTTGCCCCATACACTGAACCAGAAAGGAATGAAATGTGCTTTTAATGGTGCCAGTTCCATTCCAGGGAGACCGGAGTCTCAAAGGTCTTCCTTGCCTGCAACTTGCTTAAGTCAGCACTGCTGAATTTTGTTTTGTTTGAGAAGAAAGGCACCTCCGTATCCAGGCGTCCTCGACTTATAACCGTTCGTTTAGTGACCATCCAAAGTTACGATGGCACTGAAACAGGTGACCTTATATCACCGTTTTTCACACTGCGGCTGTCAGGGTTCCAACGGACGCCCTAATTAAACCGTGAGCCTTGAGCCCAGCGTCAAAAGGCACCCAGTTATTAGGAGCAACGTGTCGGCATGGACCCAAATGAAGTCAGCTCTGCGTCATGTAATTTACGGCCCACCTACCACCCTGTTTAGGATCAAAATTCAGATGCTTGTCAACTGTTTCATATGTATGATGGTTTCAGGGTCCTGGAGTCCCCTTTAGCGACCTTCTGGCCAGCAAAGACAATGGGGAAACCAGATTCACTAAAATGGGGGGCAACTCCCTCAAGCAACTAACTCTCTTGCTTGAGCCGTAGAAATGTGGAGTTCAATTGCGGTCGTAAGTCAAGGACCCCCATATAGATAGATAGATAGATAGATAGATAGATAGATTTTTTAAAAATTCATATTTATATCCCGCCCTTCTCCGGAGACTCAGGGCTTACAATTTTGGGATACAACCCAATGCGCTCAGCAATAGCCTTCATTCCATTGTATATGCCTGCTTATTACTAAGCGGCATTTTTACAAAGTCAGCTTATTGCCCCCAGCGATCTTGGGTCCTCAATTTACCTACCCCGAGAGGATGGAAGGCTGAGTCAACCTTGAGCCTGGTGGGATTCGAGCCTGCAATAATTACAGGCAGCTGGAACTAAGTGCTAGCCTATTAACAGCCTGCACCACCAAGGATAGATAAATATATATATATAATATAGATAGATAGATAGATAGATAGATAGATAGATAGATAGATAGATATTTATAGGCAAGGAGGGGAAAGTGACACAAATTCCTTGGCTGATTCCCCAAACAGCCGCTTCTCTCGCATCCCCAAGTCCGCGTCAGGCCCATTCATCAACCCTGATGTGCAAATCGGGAGATCCATGAATATTTGATGCGCACTCCGACCGGAAAGGTGCGCTGTTTTATCCGACGTTCTCCTTCCTCCCCCTCCTGCCCCCCCTCCACCAAAGCACAGGGCTCGGGGAAGCCGCTGGGCCGGAGCAGGCACATCTGGGAATAAACACGGCAAAAGTGTTGTCAACGCTCTCGTGACAACGATGGAAAGCTAAATCCGAGGAGTTAACCCCTCTGCGCCGACGGCATGACCAAGCATCCATCTGCCGAATTTTGTCGAGGCGGTGCGGCGGATAAGTGGAACATGATGAAGCCTGTACATGAATCCACACGTTTCTCTCTCTCTCCCTCTCTCTCTCTGTCCTCGGAGTCCCTCCCTCTCCACCTCCGTTTGCCTTTCAGGCATTAACACACACACACACACACACAAAACCCCACAAAACAGAGTAAAGTGGATGAGCCAACATTGCCGTCTTGCAACGTTTGCAGGAAGGGAAGGAAAAAGGGAACACACCAAAACGCGGTGGGTTTGCTGGTTATACAAAGCACACAAAAAAGCATGCGGGTTCGCTTGTTTATGAAAAGCCAACCCCGCTCCCAGCTCACCAAGCCAGGTGGGAATCTGTGCATCTCAGGGTAAAAGACTTGGAAGGGACCTTGGAGGTCTTCTAGTCCAACCCAATGCTTAGGCAGGAAACCCTAGACCGCTCCAGATGGATGTCCAATCTCTTCTTGAAAACCTTCAGCGTTGGAGAATTCAAGATTCAAGGTGCTGGTGTTAACCTATAAAGCCCTTCATGGCTTGGGACTGGGGTACTTGCAGGAGCGCCTCCTACCAGCATCGAGGTCCAATCGCCCAGTACGCTCTCACAGGCAGGCCCTCCTGGGGGTGCCGTCGGCCAGACAATGTCAGTTGGTGGTCCCCCGGGGGGAAGGGCCTTCTCTGTGGGGGCACCCACCCTTTGGAACTAGCTGCCCCTGGGGCTGAGTTTGGCCTCTGACGTGCGTTCCTTCCACCGCGATCTAAAGACCTGGTTGTTTTTACAGGCCGGCCTGGATTGAGAGGGATTGGGGATTCTAAAATGGGGCATTTTAATATTTTATAATATATTTGGATTAGATATGATTTGGAAGGATGTTTTATGTATTGTATATATATTTTGTGTGAGCTGCCCCGAGTCCTCCCCGGAGATGGGGCGGCATATAAATCCAAATATAATAATAATAATAACCCCCACCTTCTAGAGGCAGGTTGTTCCATGGATTAATTCTTCTCACAATCAGGGGATTTCTCCTCATTTCTAGGCTGATTCTCTCTTTGATTAGTTTCCATCCATCGTTTCGTGTCCTGCCTTGAGGTGCATCTCCCAAAGGAGGACAACCATTTTGATATGAACACCTGGATGTTCTACTCCCTAAAGAGAGCCATTAGTTATTGCCTCTGGGACGAGTTTTTGAACTAAACCTGATGTGATGCAAATCCATTGGGGCTCCTGGCGCTCTAGCCCGCAAAATCTTTCCCTCTCGAATATCCTTCTGCTCTATTTTCAAAAACCTGTCTCCTCTATTTTCTTTCCTGGCCCCCTGACTACCTACCTTTTTAATATCCAGATTTTTCTTGGCAGCTCTTACCAATTCCCTTACTGATCTAGCAAAATTTTGCTGGGGGGGGGGGTCCTTGATGCAGTCTGAACTTGGTGATTTTCTTGCAGACATTTTATTACCCAACTAGGTAACACCATCAGTGCTAGAAGGAAATGGGGTTTGTGGAGTGGAGGAGAAGAAGAGGAGGAAGAGGAGAAGGACTGTAGTTATTAGTGTTCTCTGAGCTTGATGGTTTTCTTGCAGATGTTTTATTACCCGACTAGGTAACACCATCAGTGCTACAAGGGAATGGGGTTTGTGGAGTGGTGGAGAAGGGGACGAGGAGGAGAAGAGGAGGAAGAGGAGGAGGAGGAAGAGGAGGAGAAGGACTGTAGTCCTTAGTGTTCTCTGAACTTGGTGGTTTTCTTGCAGACGTTTTATTACCAAACTAGGTAACACCATCAGTGCTACAAGGGAATGGGGTTTGTGGAGTGGTGGAGAAGGGGACGAGGAGGAGAAGAGGGGGAGGGGGAGGAGGAGGAAGACTGTGCTGTGGGCTCATTAACTTTGGGCTCAATTTCATCCGTTCAGTGATTTTTTTTAATGCCTTTTAAGATTTTATTGTACACCACGCAGAATCCTTATCGCGAGGGAAGCTGGACGGTTCTTAAACAGCATCAATACACAGTCATTTTAAAATACCCCAAGCTGGAGGAACGAATAAGGGTGGCGCCCAAGCACCTAACACCCCCCCCCCCAAATCAAGAATTCCAGCAGGCTTCCCTCCACACACACCCTCTTCAGCAGCTGAGCGGCACCGTCGGGGAGAACAATGGGGTAACTAAGGATTCCCAGACCGGGGACTAGCCAAGATTGTCCCCTCCCTTCCCCGCTGTGTTGATAATTAGAATCCATAACACGGCCATAGACATCTCCCAAGCTGCGAAAATGAACGCTTTCATGCCACCCTCCCCCCCCCCACCCCTTTCTCCTCCGAGCCCGAGTGAGCCTCTCACACCTCTTTTCCAATTACGATATTCACCTTTTAAGGAATTCGAGGTGGCACCAATTACCCTCTCCGGAGCGCGTGGGTGCCCTGTCTACGAAGAATAATTTATGTTTTGATCAACAAGGAGAGTTCTCACATTTCTAATTTGTTATGGGGGCAAGGGATGGGGTTGGCTTGGCGTGGGCGTCTGGGGAGGGGTGTGTGCGTGTGTGTGTGTGATTGGGGGCTGGGGAGGGGAGGAGCAGGGGGAGGAGGAATGAAGGAGGCAGGATGTCCTGACGGGCACCGTAAAGACGGATTCTGGCTTTCTCCCGACAGTGCGGAGAGTGCCCTATTTGTATGCAGGTGCGCGCGTGAAAAGAATAATTGGGGAGGGGTGTGTGTGTGTGTGTGCGACTCTTCTCCCCGGGGAGAACAAGCTCACGCCAGCAGGCGAGCCGAAACATGCTTTCCAAGAGGATGCTAAGACATCCAACTCTTCGTTCTTCCCGCAAATTTGGGCAAGGCACAAACTTCATTTTCACTAGCACTGAGGAGGTTACCTGGTTTGGGTAACAAGACGTTTGCAAGAAAACAGGCCAGCTCAGGGAGCACCAAGGAGCCCTCCCAATTTTGTTTTGTTGGCTTTCAGGCCTAAGACGGGACTGGAACTCACGGTCTCCTGGTGATGGGCCCAAAGTCACCCAGCTGCCTTTCCTGCATAAAACAGGACTAGAACCCACCACCTCCTGGTGATTGACCCAAAGACACCTGGTCGACTTCCATGCCTATGGGAGTGCTAGAATTCACCGTCTCCTGGTGATTGGCCCAAAGTTACCCTGCTGGATTTCATGCCTAAGGCAGGACTAGAATTCCCCATCTCATGGTGACTGGCCCATAGCCACCTAGTCGACTTTCATGCCCAAGGCAGGACTAGAACTCACCATCTCTTGGTGACTGGCCCATAGCCACCCAGTCAACTTTCATGCCTATGGGAGGACTAGAATTCACCGTCTCCTGGTGGTCGGCCCAAAGTCACCCAGCTGGCTTTCATGCCCTAAGGCAGGACTAGAGTCACAGTCTCCTAGTGATTGGCCCATAGTTTCCCAGTCGACTTTCATGCCTAAGGCAGAACTAGAATTCACTTCTCCTGGTTTCTAGCCTGACTGCCTTAACCACTACATCAAACTGACCATTTTGGGGGGTTATTTTTTTGTCTCCTAGCACAGATCTAATCCAGTGGCTGAGCAGGTTAAAAAAAAAACCCTTTTTCTCTCCTGAATTATCTGGACACCACTGCCGATCCCTTTTTAAGTTTTGAACCCTTCCAGCTTCGTCCTCCTTTAAACTCAGACTTTCTCTTCTGCGCTGCCAGAAAATTGTCTTAATCTTTGGCAAATTGTTCTCTCTTCCCCCTCCCATCACGCACAATAAATGGGGTGGAGATGGGAGATATTATTTTGCTCTTCGGCGCTGAATGATACCACGGGGTTGAATAAGTCTCGCTGCAGTTGTGAAAGACTTTGCGGTGTTTTCCTTCCCTTCCAAACAGCTGGCTGGCATCCTTGCAAGAATCCTGCCACATATACACACCCCCTACAGGCAGTCCTAGACTACAACTATCATTGAATGTGCTGGGATGGTTGCAAAGTGGGTCATCGGGCACCTAACCTGATTTTGGCAGCTGTCATCAGGTGAACGCTGCAGTTGTAGAATGAACCAGTTGTTTCCTACGGGTTGCCGGAAATCAAGAGGTAAACACAGGCTTCTGGGAAAAATAGCACCAGCAATAGCCCTTTGACTTATATACGGCTTCAAAGTGCTTCACAGCCCCCTCTAAGCGGTTTTACAGAGCCAGCCTATTGGCCCCAACAATCTGGGTCATTTTAACGACCTTGGAAGGACGGAAGGCTGAGTCAACCGTGAGCCGGTCAGGATCGAACTGCTGGCAGCGGGCAGAGTTTGCCTGCAATGCTGTATTTTAACCAGTGCGCATGAAGTGAGGGAGGGAGGGAGGGAGGGAGAAGATGATGAGGGAGGGAGGAATGAAGGAGGGAGGAAAAAGAGAAGGAGGAAGGAGGAAGGGGAAAGAGAAGGCAGGAAAGGAAGGAAGGGGGGAGAAGGAAAACAAAGGGAGGGAGGGAGGGAGAAGATGAAGATGAAGGAGGAAGGAAGGAGGAAAAAGGAGGAGGAAGGAAAGAGAGGAGGAGGATGGGAAAAGAGAAGGCAGGAAAGAAAGGGAGGAGGGAGAAGGAAGAAGAGAAAGGAAGATGAAGAATGGCATAATAAAGAAAAAGGGAAGGAAGGAAGAAAGGAAGAAAGACACCCCCCCCCCAAATATTGTACAATATGCTTCTTGCAGACAAAGAAAACCTTCAGAAGGATGCAACACCTCCCTCCAACCCTCCCAAATCACACAAGTCTGAACAAGAAAGCTGTAAGAAATCTGTGCTTGGAGCTGCTGACTGTGTGTGTGTGTGTGTGTGTGTGTGTGTGTGTGTGTGTAGGGGGGTGGGGAAAGAGAGCTGCCACAATCCTTTGGCTATCTCTCCGCTGCCACCCAAACTAGCCACAGCCAGCCCCTGCTTCAGTGCCAAACCGATGATTAGGGAAGCCAATCGCTCCCGTTTTTTCCTGCTCTCCAAATTTGACCCAGAGTTGGGTCAAATCATTTGGCCCCGGGTCTAAGGCACGGCCACTCACACCCCCTTCCCCTTTCCTTAAAAGCGGGGTGAACTAACGGAACAGGGAGCACGTGCCTTAAGGTCACACCCGTTTGCTTCCAACAACTTTTGCTACGGCTAAACCCCCGTTAGAAGAAAATAATTGGGGTGGGTGGGTGTTGATTCAAGCTAATGGCATCATGACAAGCTCATTAGCAGCCAAGGCTGGTCACTGAGAGCGAATTTAAACCTTTTTGCCAGCTTTCCTGGAACGTGGCATACTTAGGAGAGGCTGGGAGACCTAAAACTAGAAATTGTAGTCCTCCATCTGGCTAAGAGTCCCAAGACTGGTTAAGTGTGGCTTGGTAAGGCCACACTTGGAATAGTGCATCCAGTTTTGGTCGCCACAATGTAAAAAAAAAGATGTTGAGATTCTAGAAAGAGTGCAGAGAAGAACAAGCAAGATTATTAGGGGACTGGAGGCTAAAACATACGAAGAACGTTTGCAGGAATTGGGTATGTCTAGTTTGATGAAAAGAAGGTCTAGAGAGGACATGATAGCAGCCTTCCAATATCTCAGGGGCTGCCCCAAAGAAGAGGGAGTCAAGCTATTCTCCAAAGCACCAGAAGGCAGGACAAGAAGCCATGGGTGGAAACTAGTCAAGGAGAGAAGCAAGTTAGAATTAAGGAGAAATTTTCTGACAGTGAGAAGAATTAATCAGTGGAATGACTTGCCTCCAGAAATTGTGGGTGCTCCATCCCTGGAAGTTCTCTCTGAGCTTGGTAGTTTTCTTACAGAGGTGACATTCCCCAACTAGGTAACATCATCAGTTACCTATCAACAAACCCACTAGCACTGAAGATGTTACCCAGTTGGGGAATGAAACGTCTGCAAGAAACTCACCAACCTCAGAGAGCATCAAGGATCCCACAGTTCAAGGCTGAGCTACCAATATTCTATTCTATTCTATTCTATTCTATTCTATTCTATTCTAATTCTAATTCTAATTCTATTCTGTTCTATTCTATTCTCCCTTTCTACATTCTATTCTATTCTTATTCCTTTTCTCTTCTATGTTCTATTCCTATTCTATCCTATCCTATCCTTCTAACAGCAACCAGGATGATGAGGGGACTGGAGGCTAAAACATACAATGAACAGTTGCAGGAACTGGGCCTGGCTAGTCTAGGGAAGAGAAGGACCAGGGAGACAGGAGAGCAGTCTTCCAATATTTGAGGGGCTGCCACAGAGAGGAGGAAGGGGGTCAAGCTATTCTCCAAAGCGCCTGAAGGCCAGACAAGGAATAATGGATGGAAGCTGAACAAGGAGAGATTCAACCTGGAAATAAGGAGAAACTTTCTGACAGTGAGAACAATCAACCAATGGAACAGAAGTTGCCCTCGGAAGTTGTGGGAGTGCCATCACTTGAGACTTTCAAGAAGAGACTGGACTCCCATCTGTCAGAAATGGTGTAGTGTCTCCCGCTTGGGCTGGGGGTTGGACTAGATGACCTACAAGGTCCCTTCCAACTCTGATTATCTGTTATCTGTTAATTTCTATTCTCTCCTCTCCTCTGCTCTATTCTATCCTACCTTCTATTCTTATTCCTCTTCTTTTCTTTTCTCTTCTCTTCTATATTCTATTCCCATTCTATCCTATCCTATCCTTCTAATTTCTATCCTATCCTATTCTCTATTCTATTGTATTCTACATTCTATTCTATTCTTATTCCTCTTCTCTTCTCTTCTATATTCTATTCCTATTCTATCCTATCCTTCTAATTTCTCTCCTCTCCTCTATTCTAATTCTATTCTTCTAATTCCTATTCTATCCTATCCTATCTTCAGGATCAGTCAGCCGTCCTCCATCCTGGGCTCCATACCTTCACCCTAAGAAGAGAAGCCGGGTCTCTCTTCCCTCCACCCCCCAGGAAATGACAGGTTCTGGGAGGGGACCCTCCCCAGGAAGAACCGTGCAATTGGCACGAAAGCTGCCAGAGTTTTAACAGCACCGGCTCCGCTCCCCTGCCCCACCCCCTCCCCACCAATCCTGACGTGCTTCGGATTTTGCCTGTAACACCTTCCCAGTTCGGTAAGATGTCACAAGGCAGGTGGGATCGTCTTGATTAAGAAAGGGGGAGAGGAGAAGGGAAAAAAAAAGACAGCGGCAAGATACCATAATTAGAACGGTCATTAGCAACACACGCAGCAGAGGGTCTTGCAAATGAAGTGTAGATTTGAGTCTCTTTTTCAACTCACCGGGTAGATGAACAGTCAGTCCGATTAGTTAATGGGACCAGTTTCGTGGAGCAGCAGGAAATGGGGGAGGTTGGGAGATTCTTAAAGGGGAGGGGAAAAATTGCTAACGAAGCCAGCGATATTCGCTTAGAAAAGGCAGCACTAACTCTCTTTTGGCCTTGCTTATGACCATAATGGAGCTATTCTGACCCAGCTCCCAAACACGACAAACCCTCTGTAGTTAAATAAATGTTCCCTTTATTAGGATCGCCGGCAGCCCCAGCAAAAGGTCTCTCTATCTCCCTCTCCTTCCCTCCCTCTCTCTCCCCCCACTTAGCAGGCTAACAAGTCTGTCCCACCCAGAGATGAATAATTGTCTGCCACATCTATCCATCTCTGCCCCCTGCCTTTTCTCCCCAGAGCTAGGGTGTGTTTTCGCTAGCAGCGGTGGTTCTTCCGTCCCAAGGACCGGCCCATAGATTTCTACTGCTCTCCTCTCCTCTGCATTCTGCACATCCGTGCATCAGGCACTGGACCCAGCTGTTCCTCCTCTTCCTCATCAGCCAACTCCAGACCTGGGGGCTGTTGACTCTCCCTCTGACAGACAGCCCAGGTTCCACCCCCCCCTCTAAAAGCTCCATTCCTCTTCCCCTCAGAGCTCTCAGGTTGCCAGGCCTCCTCCTCCTCCTCCTCTGATTTGACTTCTAGAGGGGCCAGCGGCCAACAGGCCATAACAGGAGCCTGCTGTGACGGTCATAAAGCAGGTCATATTGCCTGGCTAATCACGCTCGGGATACCGCATCCATTTTTGGTCACGAGGATACAAAAAAGGATGCCAAAGCCCTAGAAAGAGTGCAGAGAAGAGCAATGAAGACGACTGGAGGGGCTGGAGGTTATGGAGGTATGACGAACGGTTGCGGGAACTGGGAATATCCAGTTTAAAGAAAAGAAGGACTAGGGGTGACATGATAGCAGTCTTCCAATATTTGAGAGGCTGCCACCATGATGAGGAGGGCCAACCTATTCTCCAAAGCAACAGAAGGCAGGACAAGAAACAATGGGTGGAAACTAATCAAGGAAAGAATCAGCTTAGAATTACGGCGAGAACAATTAACCAGTGTGACAGACTGAGCTAGCCGATGGCAGATAGATAGATCACTGAATGAATCTGTGATTCTGTGAGCAACTCAATCTGCCTGCCTGCTTTGCCTGATTTTGGGTAAAAGTTGCTCTTTTTTTAATAAAAAAAATCCAATATTTACATAAATATTTATAATATTTACATACAAGCCATGCCCAGCCAGACAAATGACCACCAAGCCACACCCACAAATTAGGCCATGCCCACAGAACCGGTTAGTGGCCCCTGGGATTTAAAATCATGAGTTGGGTGGTCCCTGAGGTCCAAAAGGTTGGGGACCCCTGATCTAAATGACCTTCCACCAAATACATATGAATAATATCTTTATCCCCGTTGTAAAATCAGGGAGAAGAAGTGGGAATGGGAAGAGGAACTAATTATGTCTAGCGTAATGAAGAGAAGGGGAGACATGATAGCACTCTTCCAATATCTCAGGGGCTGCCCCAAAGAAGAGGGAGTCAAGCTATTCCCCAAAGCACCTGAAGGCAGGACAAGAAGCAATGGGTGGAAACTAATCAAGGAGAGAAACAACCTAGAACTGGGAGAAAAATTAATCAGTGGGACAACTCGCCTCCAGAAGTTGTGAATGCTCCAACACTGGACATTTTTAAGGGATTGGGCAGCCATTTGTCTGAAATGCCATAGGGTGCCTGAGCAGGACATTGTTTGCTTGTTTGTTTTATTTGGACTTATAAGCCGCCCTCTCTCCCAAAGGACTCAGGGCAGAGTACATAAAAGACAGAAAGTACAAAAGTTAAAAGAAATTAAAAAGATATTAAATTATGCCAAATAAACAATCACATTAAAACCCCCGATCCCCTGTCAGTCCAGGCCGGATCGCAAAAATAGCCATGTTTTGAGGTTGCGGCGGAAGGAGCGGAGATCAGGGGCCAAGCGCAACTCAAGGGGTAGTTGATTCCAGAGGGTGGGCGCCCCCACAGAGAAGGCCCTACCCCAGGGGCCGCCGGCCTACACTGTTGGACTATGAGACCTCCAAGGTTCCTTCCAACTCTGTTATTTTGTTAATCCGATTTTACACCCTTTTTTTTTTGCAAATCTTGAGACTAACTAAGATCCGTCCTTGGCATTCTGTCGTCTGGGATGACCTGGAAAATAGGTCATCCCCATAAGTCAAAATACATCCCACAAAGCTCCATTTTTGTAGCATGATCGTAAATTACATCAGCTGCTTATCGCTTGCTGCTGGAGGACGGCGACGAGATCTGAAAAGTTTTGTCTAAAGACAACAGCAGCATTGTCCTGGGCTGACGCCCGCTCCACCCATTAAGACGTCTGTACCACATCACGATGCGCATAGCGAAGGGGCGAAGCTGGCTTGGAAATGAGGGGATACCAGTTTCATTGGTCACCCTCTTTCCTTGAACCCACAATAAATACCTCCTCGTATCTGTTGCCACAGGGCAGCAATGTGAAACAATTTGGTTTTGGCTGGGGTTTACTTCTCTTTCTTTCCCCCCTCAAAATGGCTCTTATTCTGTCTAATAGAAGGGAGTATTTGTAGCTCAGTGGAATTCCACAAGTATTACAGCTGTCAAGATTGAAGGCCCCTGATCTATCACCTATCACTCTCTCTGTACCTACCTACCTATCAAATCTATCATCTATCTATGTATGTATCTATCATCTATCACAAGGGTCTTCCAACTTGGCAAGTTTAAGACTTGTGGACTTCAACTCCCAGAATTCCTAAGCTCACATGACTGGAGGAGGAACTCTGGGAGTTGGAAGTCCAAAGTCTTAAAAGCTGTCAAGTTTGAAGACCCCTGCCCTAATGTCACTCAACGTTCATGTTTGCAGCCTGGTTGGGTCTAACCCAACAGTCTGTTCAATCTAACTCCGTGATGGAGAACTTATGGCAGGCGTGCCAAAAGTGGCACACAGAGCCACTTCTGCTGGCACGCGAGAGGTCGCCTGGAAGAGCCCCACTCCAGGGCTATCGTACCACAGTGCTGAATCCCATATGAAGCCACCTGTTCTTCGCCAACATCTGTGTTCTCCAAAGCTATTGAAAAGTGATGTCTGCTGAGATTCTCAGTCCTCCACAGGTCCTTGGTTCTCACCCAAGAAGCTTCTTCAGTTCTGACTGAATGGTGGGGAATGGAAGGTGACCTATTCAGGTGACCTTGAGGGCAGAGACAAACCTCCACGTGGCCTCAACATGACTCTCAGAGGGAGAGCTAACGACCAGAGGACTGCAAGGAATATAAATCCTTCCATTCCCCCACCGTTCAGCCAGAACTGAAGAAGCTTGGATGAGAAGCAACATGCCTTCAAGGAAGAACGAAGAAAAAGTCACGGTTTGCAAGCCATGGTTTATGGCTGAGATCATGTTTTGAACTTAGCCAACTGTGGCTTACTGCACCGACCGTAGCTTAGTACAAACCTGGACTCAGCTAAGAAGGGTAATTCCCCAAGAATAAGTTTAAGAGGCAGTCTACTTTTTACACAATTCATCCCCAAATATTCAGCTTACTTAGCCTGATTTGGCTTGCTTTTGGGACCGTCCCATTTTAAATTATTGTGGATCTAACGCCTTCGGTGATGTGCAAAATATCGGGAAAAAATGAGTTTATTTTTTGAAAGAGAGAGAGAAATAAACTGCAGAAAAACCCTACAGGTGCCGTGTCCACCAGGCATACACTTTGCTTTGGTTCAAGGTACAAGTGGTCCTGGACTTATGACCACAACTGAGCCCCAAATTTAGGTTGTTAAGTGAATTTCCCCCATTTCACAACCTTTTTGATACGGTTGTTACGTGACTCATTGCAGTTGATAAGTTAGTAACCCGGTTGTTAAATGAGCCTGGCTTTGCTTGTCAGAAGGGGATCATGTGACCTTGGGACACAGCAATGGTTGTAAGTATGCACCATTTGCCAAGTGCCTCAATTTTGATCAGGTGACCTTGAGGATTTTGCAAAAGTCGTAACTGTGAAACACGGTCGTAAGTCCCTTTCTTCAGTGCCGTTCTAACTTGGAACAGTCACTCAATGAACCATTGTAAGTTGAGGAGTCCCTGTATATTGTTACAAAAACTTGCTTCAAGAATATATATATATTTTTTTAAAAAACAGAGTCTTTTAAAAGACATTTTTAAATCTAAAACTTCTTGGACTTTGATGTTGGCTTTCTCCAATTCCCCCCAAACTGGCATTGACTCCATTAATTGCTTTAACGAGGAGAGTAAGTAGAATTTGCAGAGAAGATCAAATGGAATGCAAATCCACTAAGGTGAAAAGAAATCTCATTAAGGGCCTCCATTAAAGAAATGAAGAAGTCTTGGAAATTTTAAAAAAAATCTTTAGAAATGAAGGAATGTCTGTCTGTCTTTCCTCTTTGGGGCCTTCAAAAATCACAAAATAATCCCAAGAGGCAAAAAGGGGAACAGAAGCCAACCCCTCCCCTCAAACTACAAGCCATTTCAAATACTGGAGTTCCTCAACTTACGACCACAAATGAGCCCCAAATTTCTGACAGTAAGTGAGTTGTGCCCTTGGAAGTTGTGGGAGCTTCATTACTTGAGACTTTCAAGCAGAGATTGGACTGCCATTTGTCAGAAATGGTGTAGGGTCTCCCACTTGGGTGGGGGGTTGGACTAGATGACCTACAAGGTCCCTTCCAACTCTGTTAATCTGAATCTATCTAAGATGATCAAAGGCCTGGAGGCTAAAACATACGAAGAACATTTGCAGGAACTGGGCATGGTTAAGTGAAGAGAAGGACCAGGGGACACAGGAGAGCATCTTCCAATTTTTGAGGGGCTGCCACAGAGAGAAGGAGGGGTCAAGCTATTCTCCAAAGCCCCCGAAGGCCTGACAAGGAACAATGGATGGAAACTGATCAAGGAGAGATTCAACCTGGAAATAAGGAGAATTTTTCTGACAGTGAAAACAATCAACTGATGGAACAGAAGTTGCCTTCGGAAGTTGTGGGAGCGCCATCACCGGAGGCTTTCAAGAAGAGATTGGACTGCCATCTGTCAGAAATGGTGTAGAGTCTCCTGCTTGGGCTGGACTAGATGACCTACAAGGACCCTTCCAACTCTGTTAATCTGAATCTGTATCTGTTTTCTAGCTAAACAGCCATTTCAAAGACTTCTTCAGTTCTCATTTGCAAAGCAGGAAAAAGAGACTAATGTTCTTAAGAGGTGTAATCTTTGCCAAGAACGAAATGTACCACTTTTGCATGGTGATTTAAAGAAATCAGGGCCGTGGCTGTACTGGCGATGAATGGCATTATGTTGAGTTTTATCTACCTTAGGATGATTTTTTTTAAATATACTTTTGCATTGTTTCCTGTTTTAAAGGGCTTACCTTCCTCTTTTTTTTGGTTCTGTTTATATTTGTTTTCATGGTGGCGAAAGAAAAATAGCATCCAGATCACAAGAAGTGACTTTTTTACTTTTCATGTATGTATGTATGTATGTATGTATGTATGTATGTAGATTAAAAAACAATTAAAAGCAAGAAGATTGGACAATCATTTATCCATGACCATATATCAGGATTCCTGCCAAGGGCAGGGGGTTAGACTAGAAGACCTCCAAGGTCCCTTCCAGCCCTTAGGAGTCTACAAAAGCATTGAGCGAATGGCCATTGTCCTTATAGCTTCTGAACTCTTTCCCCTTCCTCCCACGGGCACCTGAAGAGTCCTCAAGAAACCTCTTTTCTGAGAAAGGGAAAATGAAGTGGGGAAAAAAATAAGATCGAACACAAGAACAGCAAGCAAAAAAGAAGAAACGATAAACAGGGAGGGAAAAAAAAGGAAAGACCATCAAACCAGCTAGGAGAGCAATTAGAGCAGAAATTCTTTGCTTGCAACCATCTGGGTACCTGAAAACCCCGTATTTTTATTTATATATATATATGTATGTATATGTATATGTATATGTGTATGTGTATATATGTATACATATAGACCCGAATACACCAAGACCTACATATATACATATGTATGTATATATGTAATATATGTAGGTCTTGGTGTATTCGGGTCTTGTCCTGTGTAAGATTGAGAATACCTTGGCGACGTTTCGACGAGATCCCACTCACCATCTTCAGGCTGGTGTCTTCGGCTTTGTGCTTGTGCCAGCAAAGCGTGATCTGAGCTGCCTTCTCTCTATAAATACTGGAGGGGGTGTGTGGTGTGCTGGCTCTGCTGTAAGCGGGTTGGTTGGCTGTGTTGTTGGCTGTGTTGTTGCTTCTTGATTGGTTGGTGGAATTGGTGTTTGCTGATTGGTTGGCTTTTTCGTAAGAGCCTGTGTGGCTGAGGTAGTGGCTGGGAGTCCTGCAGCCTTTTGTGTTGTAGCTACCTGGGTAGTGGGCTGTGTGATGACCTTCTGAGTTTTATTGTTGTGACATCCTGGGTCTTGTGCTGTTATCTCCTGGGTCGTTGTCTGTGTTGCAACCTCCTGAGGTTTTGTGTTGTAATCTCCTGAGTTCCATGATGTAGTATCCTGGGTGGAAGGCTGTGATGTGACATTCGGCCTTGGTTTGGCTCGAGTTTGAGGTCTGGCTATGTGTTTATAGCGTGTGTCAGTTTGCTTAGTTTGGGGGTCGGAGGGGGTGTAGCAGCTGGAGTTGCAGCTATGGTCTGGTTTCTGGACGGTGGTTGCCTTTTGTCTGTGGGGTGGGCTTGGGTTTGAGTCTGGTGAAGGAGATTGGTGGTGGCATCATGTGTTATTTTGGGTCCGGTGTTGGTTTTTGTGGCTGGGACTCGTTTGTTGAATAGGGCTAGTTTCCAGATGTCTGGTAGGCGGGAAGTATCATCCCGTTTATTCATGTTATGGGGGTGTTTCTCTATTTCGATGGCTTCCCTAATTATTCTCTTGTTGAACAAATATATATATATATTTCCTTTCCTGGTGTATCTTTTCTTATAACTCATATCCATTTCCACGACAACTTTGCAGGGGATCTTAAGGTTATTTTTCCTTTCCTTTCCTTCCTTTCCTTTAAACTTCCAGTGTTGGAGCATTCTGGAGGCAAGTTGTAAACCACTTAGAGAGGGCTGGAAAGCACTGTGAAGTCTAACTACTACTACTATTGCCTTCTAGGGCAGTGGCCCCCCTTTTTGGGAACTAGGGACCGGTTCCATGGAGAGAGGGTGTTCCGTGGACCGGAAGGGGACATGGTTCCACATGCTGCCTGCATCCCACTGTTTTTGCGCAGCCCAGTTTCTGGAATGTCACATCTGGAGGTCGGGACCCCTTTTCTTGGGTGCCCCCGCTCATATAACGGCCAGAGTTTTGGGGAGGGTGCAAGGAAAGCCTGCCTGAGTTGCAAAGATACAGCTTTAGAGGAAAACCATCTCCGGCAGCTGAGGAGCTGTTGAAAAAGTCGCGGGCCGTATTTCTATCCGACTACGATTTTTTAAAAATTAAGCTTATTATTGGCAAGCAAAGCGTTTTGCTCCTCCGTTGGCCCCGAGACTCGGCGGAATGCAAACAATCCCGCCGGCCAGCAAAACAGTTTAGTGGAAAGAGAATATTTTTACTGTGGGGTTTTTTTTTTGGTTCTTTGTAGAGGGAGGGGTGCAGAGAGAGAGAGACCCCTTTGCTGGCGCTTCTCTGCTGTTAATCAGATTCTAATTGCATTCAGCACAATGCCAGAGGTGCCCGCAGCCAATAAGGAGGTGATGGCAGGCAGCTGACAGAAGCTGTCAAAATAGCCCTCGAAAAAGGGGGGTCCCAGGGAGGGGGGGTGACTTGATGATAATGTGAAAATGAGATACAAAACTAGGGGGCAGAGAAGGAGTTGTGGAAATGGAAACAGACACACACACACACACACATGCCTTTCCTCTGGCTACGGGCAATATTTACTTAGAATTTACCATGCACAGAGAACACTTTTAACATTGCAGCCCTTTAAAAAAAAGGGAGAGATCGCTGGTGCAGGAAGATTCTGAGAGGGGGGGGGACTAGTATTCCCATTTTGCTGATGGGAAACTGAGGCCCGAAGTGGATCAGCAGAAGGGGAGAGAGGCAGAAGCAGCAGAAACAGCTGGCGTTTTAATGACATTCAAAGGAGAGGCAGTCTGGTCCACCGGGGAAGGCTCCAGGTTAGAACTGGGAGATGGTGAGTTCTAGTTCTGCTTTAAGGCATGATAACTGGCTGGGCCCATCACCAGGAGACAGTGAGTTCTAGTTCTGTCTTTAGACTGGGTGACTTTGGGCCCATCACCAGGAGATGGTGAGTTCTAGTTCTGTCTTTAGACTGGGTGACTTTGGGCCCATCACCAGGAGATGGTGAGTTCTAGTTCTGTCTTTAGACTGGGTGACTTTGGGCCCATCACCAGGAGATGGTGAGTTCTAGTTCTGTCTTTAGACTGGGTGACTTTGGGCCCATCACCAGGAGACCGTGAGTTCTATTTCCACCTTGGGCGTGAAAGCCAACTGGGTGTCTTTCGGCCAATCACTCTCTCTCAACCCAACCCACCTAACAGAGTGGTTGTTGTGGGGAAAATAGGAAGGCATATTACTGTAGCTATGTTTGTCCCTCTGAGTTATTTATAAGAATAACAAGAGCAGGATAAAAAAAATCTAAAACAAAAAGAGAGAAAACCCTCCAGAGGCACTTCAGCTGGCCGGGCTTAAGTTGGGAAATGTATTTCTGACACCCAAGTTGAAGTGACTTTTCTGTAACTTAGGGCCAGGGTCTCCAAACCAGGGGTCTTCAAACTTGGACAGCTTTTAAGACTTGTGGACCTCAACTCCCAGAATTCCTCCTCCAGTCATGTTAGCTCAGGAATTCTGGGAGTTGAAGCCCAGCAAGTCTTAAACTTGGCCAAGTTTGAAGACCCTTGCTCTACACCATGGCAACTTGAAGACCTGTGGACTTTGACTCCCAGAATTCCCCAGCCAGCATGGCTGGCTCAGGAATTGTGGGAGTTGAAGTCCATAGGTTGTTAAAGGGCCATTCCCGTTCTGGCTCTTTTGAGGATGAGATCCATCTTAAATTCAGGAGGCACCCTTCCACCCCTCAACGCACAAATCTCTAAGCCACTGTTAAGCAACAGGATGGCTGTGTTCATTGGGACCTGCTCCACGCTTGAGAAAGCCCGAGATGGTTTAATGAGATCAAAAGCCACAGAAGGGAAAACACTCCTGCATTCGAATATTGAAGCATGAGCAGCCTCACAGCAGGCAATTTTTATTTTATTCTTTTGGTTATTTTTACTTCTCCTACTCAGCTCCCAACTGGACTTTTTAATCTGTTCAAGTATCTACCAATTTCTAGCCAAGAGCTTCTATTAGGTTTAAGTCAGCCCCACTGGCTCACCCTCCCTCCCTTGCGAAGCTCAGGAGCGCCCCCTGCAGACCCAAGGAGAAAGCGCAGGCATCCCAGCCAATTTCTTTCAGGGGCTGGAAACAGCCCAGCTGGTTAAGTAGATCCTAAGGTTTGATAGGATGCAGAGGTGGGTTATTCAGCCGGTTCTGACCAGTTCTGGAGAACCGATAGCGGAAATTTTAAGCAGTTCAGAAGAACCAGCCAATGCCGCCTCTGACTGGCCCGCCAACCCCATCTCTTCCCTGCCTCCCATTGAGTCTCAGCTGATCGGCTGGGTCTTCTTTGGTTGCCCTGCCCAGGAGAATGGAGCTGGAAAGCAGGTTAGTGGGGTGGGGAGGGAAGGGGGATTTTGCAATAACCTTCCTCCTGGAGCGGAGTGGGAATGGAGATCTATCTATCTATCTATCTATCTATCTGTCTATCTATCTATCTATCTGTCTGTCTATCTACCGTGTTTCCCCGAAAATAAGACCTACCCCCAAAATAAGACCTACCCCGAAAATAAGACCTAGTGTGTTTTTGGGAGCCAAAAAAAATATAAGACAGTGTCTTATTTTTGGGGAAACACGGTATCTATCTATCTTATCTATTTATTCTTGTATGCCGCCCTATCTCCCTAGGGACTCAGGGCAGCTCACATCATAAAAACATACAATACAAAAGTTAAGAGAAATTAAAAGTTATTAAACCCAGTTCGACCAAACAAATTATCTAAAAACCCCAAGACATGACATTTAAAAAACTAAAACCACCCCCTCAGATTTGCAGGATCCTTCCCCTGCTATGCCTACCAAGCCATGCCCATCAAGCCACACCACACCCACCGAGCCACGCCATGCCCATCAAGCCATGCCCACAGAACTGGTAGTAAAAAAAATGAATTCCACCATGGATAGGATCTATGTAACTGGATGCTCTAAAGCAGTGTTTTGTTTTGTTTTAAATTCTGGCAACTTTTAAGATGGGTGGACTTCGACGGCCAGAATTCTAGCCGTTGATATGCACCCAACTTAATCAACCTATTTGTAGTTAAGCTGTGGGAGCCTTGGTGCAAGTCTCTGAGCTTGGTGGTTTTCTTGCAGATGTTTTGGTACCCAACTAGGAAACATCATCCGTGGCAGGAAGGGTTGGGTTTGCTCCTCAAAAACACCTGCAAGCAAACAACCAAAAGAGGGAGGAAGAAAAGGGACGGAGGGAGGGAGGGAGGAAGGAAAGAGGGGAGGGAGCACCAAGGACTCCACAGACTAATAGAAGACAATATTTATAGCTGAGGATTGAACTGTGAAGTTCACAGTACTCTCTGAGCTTGATGGGTTTTCTGCAGACGTTTCATTACCCAACTAGGTAACATCTTCAGCATTAGCCAGGATTATGTTAGCCAGCTGGGTAATGAAATAACCAAGCTCAGAGCGCACCAGAGACCTCACAGCACCCATTTCTCTGGATACGAAGGGCAGCCTTCTTCCTTACCTGAAAAGTTCCCGGATCTCTTTCACCGTGGCCTGGAAGGGGATATTCCGCACCAAAATCTTGGAATTCACTTGCTTCTTGCTGACTTGCTTCTTACGAGCGGTTGCCACTGTGGACCTGGGGATCCGAAAGAGACGGGCATCAGCGCCATGTGCAAGGCTATCTTGGGTCAAGCATGAGGTTTGAAGCCAGGTCCATTGGCATTTTAGCTTAAGGGGATCTCCGAGGCCTACTGAGGGTTGCAAAAGAAGCCAAACCATCCATCCATCCAACTGATCTGAGCTCCCCAAACACGACAAAACCTCTGACGTGATCTCAAAAGATTCCTTTATTAGGAATGCCGGCAGCCCCGGTAAAAAAGTTTATCTCTCAGGCTAATAAGTCTGTCCGGCTGGGAGATAAATAGTTGTCTGCCACTTCTGTTCATCTCCGCCCCCTGCCTTTTATCCCCAGAGCTAGGGTGGGACTTCTCTAGCAGCAGTGGCTTTTCTGTCCCAAGGACCGGCCCATAGATTTCCATTGCTCTCCTCTCCTCTGCCTTCTGCGCATCAGGCACTGGTCCCAACTGTTCCTCCTCTTCCTCATCAGCCACCTCCAGACCTGGGGGCTGTTGACTCTCCATCTGAGGGCTGATGGCTCAGGCTTCCTCCCTCTCTCTGCCAGCTCCACCCCCCTTCCCCCTCGGAGCTCCCAGGCTGCCTGGATGCTAACCCTGACTCCCACACCTCCTCCTGTTCTGATTTGGTTGATGGAGGGGCCGGTGGCCGACAAGCCACAACACTAACACAGGACTAACATCAGGGACCAATTCTCATCATAGTCTGGGGAATGGTCAGATAAGAGGCAGCCCAGCCTGCAAATGGATAGAAGAGACCCTCCCTAGTTTCTTGGACTCTAAAGGGGAGGGAGGAAAATTCTACTTGCAAGATTCACATGTTCACAGGTGCTTTACAGCCCAAGAAACTAAGGAGGATCCCTTCTGAGCCTTTCCCCCTACCCACTCCCTAGCTAAGGGCTAAGCTGTCCTTTATCTGTGTGTTCCCTTGGCAGCATCTCTCCACCCAGTCTCCCAAGGTCTTCCTCACATACCAGCAAGCTATCTTGAGACCAAAAAGCCCACTTCCATGCCTGACAAAGTCTTGGTAGAACTTGTTATCCAACTCTCTCAAAGTGAGATGCCAGGGTCACATTTTACACGCTGCAGAAAATGCTCAGATGGAGTTTCTCCAGGCAGCAGAAGGACCACAAGTGACTTCCTTTCTCAAAACTTACTTGATGGCTCTTTCAGAGATTTTCACTTCCAGCTGATGGCCATCCACAGAGCAGCCCTGCAAGAAAGCAAATTTGGCTGATGCGATGGGGACGGCTGCAACCCTTTCCTTCCACAAAGTAAAACGTTGTAACCCAACGAACCAACCAGAAGCGGTTCCCCGGACACCACGACTGAAAGCGGGGCTAATTCATTAGGGAGCAGGATTTCAGCCCAACCTTTTCAAGATAGGTTGCTAACAAAAAGGTCAATTGTATGACTCGTCAACTAGAACCAACGTGGGAGCATGTTGGGCCCAACAAATCCATCTCCCTCAGCTGGAAGGTCCCTCCGTTCGTTGGTGGCCGACGAGCCTTAAATCCATCACGGTTAGAGGACACCAAGTTCAGGAAGGCTGGTCTTTGCCAGCTCAGAATGAAAGGAGAGCGAAGAAGGCAGAGAGATGGAGATCGTAAATCAATGTTTACTGCGCTGAATAATATTCCAAGGTGGAAGGGGTCATCCATGAACTCTATTTCAGTCCATTATTCAGGGTCCATCATGGAGAAACCTTGGAAGGCACATAAAATCCAAGTGAACCAAGAATGTGAACCAGGAATATGCCTAGCCAGAGCAAGGGGGGCTGGGGCACGATGGCTCAGTGGTTGAAGATGCTGAACTTGTCAGCTGCAGAGCTGACAGACTGGATTGGAGACCTGAGCACTGACTGACAGGAGGAGCTCCTGTTCTTTGTTCCACCTCCTGCCAACCTAGCAGTTTGAAAGCATGCAAATGCAACTAGATAAATAGGTACCACTTTGGTGGGAAGGTAACAGCATTCCGTGCGCCTCAACGTATAGTTATGTTGACCAGCCCAGGTTTCAAGACCTGAGCACTGACTGACAGGAGGAGCTCCCGTTCCTGGTTCCAGCTCCTGCCAGCCTAGCAGTTCGAAAGCAGGCAAATGCGACTAGATAAATAGGTACCACTTCAGTGGGAAGGAAACAGCGTTCCATGCGCCTCAACGTATAGTTATGTTGACCAGCTCGGATTCGAGACCCGAGCACTGATTGACAAGAGCTCCCGTTCCTGGCTCCAGCTCCTACCAGCCTAGCAGTTCGAAATCACGCAAATGCGACTAGATAAATAGGTACCACTTCGGTTGAAAGATAACAGCGTTCCATGAGCCTCGACGTATAGTTATGCTGACCACATGACTATGGGCCATTCCCACAGACCACTAGCCACTGTTACCTGTAATTGCTTGACTGCTTTCTCAGCGTATTCCGGCTTCTTGTACTCCACAAATCCAAACCCCATGGAGAGAAGGTTGCCTAAAAAGAACACCAGAGGACGATCAGAAGTTGATTAATGCTAAAATAATTCCCTGTTCCTTCTGTAGCTCAAGGACCTTCAGCCTTGAAAGTCGCCAAGCGCTTGAATTTTGCTCCTTTGACTGTGAGAACGCTGCGATGGTCATAAGCGCAAGAATCAGTTGTAAGTCACCTTTTTCAGGTAACTTTGAACAGTCACTAAATAAATGACTTTGTAAAAATGCTGCTTAGTAATAAGCAGGCATATACAATGGAAGGAAGGCTATTGCTGAGCGCATTGGATTGTGCTCAAAGATTGTAAGCCGCCCTGAGTCTTCGGAGAAGGGCGGCATATAAATGTAATTAAAAAAATGGCTATAAGTCGAAGACTAACCAACTGTGGGTTACAGGAATTAAACTCAAACACACCCGTGGTACGGAAGAACTCCAAGGGCAAAAATCAGAAAAATGCATACCGGTTTTATCTTTCTTCTTCGAGACGGTGCAACTCCGCACAAGGCCTGCTTTGGAAAAAACCTGGAAAAGAAGGAAAGCATACTTTTAAGTTTTATTCTCCTGTATTGTGCCACCTCTGCTTTCCTCCCAGACGGGAAGGGCAAAGGGAGAGAAAGGGGAGGTGTGGGTGGGGTGGAGATGCTATGTGACATCGAAGTCTACACTAGCAAACTTGCAGCCTGAGTTTGTGCTCCATGCTAAGCAAGGAAGGCGGAATATGGATCGCCATGAAGCACGAAGCAGATTCCGTAATGTGGATTACTTGACTGCCTCAAGGTCAGTTTCCCAAATTTAATTCAAGAGGAAGAATGACGATGCTTCTAAGATTATGGTGAAGCACACGGAAGGGAGGGAGGGAGGGAGGGGAGGGAGGGAGAAAGGAAAATAGAGATGGTGGAAGGAAGAAAAATAGAGATGGAGATAAAGATGGAGGGAGCGAGGGAGGGAAGGAGGGAGGAAGGAAAATAGAGATGGAGGAAAGAAGGAAGGAAGGAAAATAGAAATGGAGATAGAGATGGAGGGAGGAAGGAAAATAGAGATGGAGGAAGGAAGGAAGGAAAATAGAGATGGAGATAGAGATGGAGGGAGGGAGGGAAATAGAGATGGAGATGGAGGAAGGAAGGTAGGAAAATGGAGATGGAGGGAGGGAGGGAGGGAGGGAAGGAAGGAGGAAGGAAGGAAGGAAGGAAGGAAGGAAGGAAGGAAGGAAGGAAGGAAGGAAGGAAGGAAGGAAAGAGTAGGGAAGGAAAGGCCCCAAATAATTTGATACAAAATCAGAATGTGTGACTTTGTCTGCCTCACTGGGAAAACCAGATAGGAATCAAAACCAGAGGAGCTAATTCGACTTTATTGTCAAGCTACACTGACAGAATCTTGCACGTCTGAAAGTACAATTCTCCCCCTACCACTTTTACCACTTGAGAAGCTGGGGAGGGTTTCTTCTAAGCCACTTGCCCCACCCGCTACCAGCTGTGGGCCATGCCCTCTCTTATCTGACCATTCTCTCGGCTGCCTCTCTTCACTCCGACTCCCAAGGTCTTTCCCGCAGGCCATTACATAGCCATGAAATCCCCCAAAATCACCTCTTTTAGTGTATCTTCTGTAGTGCTGAAGTTGAGGTTTTTTATGAAAATGGTACAGCCTGGAAGACTTCCTTCTTCTTCCTCCTCTTCTTCCTCTTCTTCCTCTTCCTCCTCCTTCATTTCCTTTGGAGCATCACTTTTTTCAGAAATCCCTGCAAGAAAAGGAAATATGAGTGAATCTAAGGCAGGGGTCCTCAAACTTTTTAAACAGGACCCCAATTCATGGTCCCACAGACTGTTGGGGGGGGGCGGACTGGCTGGGGGGCGTGGCTAGGTGGTCATGTGACTGGGTGTGTGGTCAATTTAGCAGTCCATTAAACAATACACACAAGTTAAACTTTATAATTTGTTATGCTCCTGGAAATGGAAAGTAGGTTAGTAAAGGGATGTGGCTGACTTGTGTTGTGTGTAAGGGACTTTTGTGTGTGTGTGTATGTCTCTCTCTCCCTCCCTCCCTCTCCCCCTCTCTCTGGAGGCCAGGGAGGCCAAAAAACGGGCCCATTTTTGGCCACCTGAGGCCTCCGCGCATCCCGATTTCAGCCTCCAGAAGGTGGGTGGAGGCCGGTGGACAAGTGGGGTGATGTGGGTGGGGCAGCTTCATGGTCCCACACAGGCTGGATTAATGGCTTCAGCGGGCTGTGTCCACAGTTTGAGGACCCCAATCTCCCTTGTAAAGATACATTAAAAGAATCTTATAAGTCTGAAAGTACAAATCTCGCCCGTCTCTTTGAGTGGTGGCCCAGTGGTTAGAATGCGGTATTGCAGGCTAATTCTGCCAACAGGCAGCAGTTTGATTCTCACCAGCTCAAGGCTGACTCAAGCTTTCCATCCTTCTGAGGTCAGTAAAATGAGGACCCAGGTTGTTGGGGGGGGATATGCCAACACTATAAACTGCTTAGAAAGGGCTGTAAAGTACTGTGAAGTAGCATATAAGTCTAAGTCTTATTACAGTCCTAGAACCTAGGAAGAGTTCCTTTCTCTGTCCGTTAGGCAGCTGTGGGTTTTGCTCCCTCTTCTCTGACCCAAAAGCATGATAATATAGAGGGCACTGCACACCAGAACAAATAGACACAAGAAAGTTTTTTCCTGAATGCCATCACTGCTAAACAACTAATTCTCACAACAGTGTCAACTTATTTACTAAGACTGTATTACTACTATTCCTCTACTACTAGTTTATAATAACACTTCCTAGTACCTATCTCTTCCAACTTATGAGTATAATCTTGTTGCTTGTATCTTTACAATTTATATTGTTTTGTTCCCTAGTAGGATTTGATTGCTTATTAGTAACCTATGGCTATCACTAAGTGTTGTATCTTATGATTCTTGATGAATATATATTTTTTCTTTATGTACACTGAGAGCAGATGCACCAAAGACAAATTCCTTGTGTGTCCAATCACACTGGGCCAAATAAAGAATTCTATTCCTATTCTCTTCTCTTCATAATGTGGAAGCAATTCTACACAACTGCCACAGCCCCTCAAACATACCTTTCTGGGTTTGTTCCTCGCTTCCCTTTTGCTCTTCAACCTCCGGCATTTTTGTCCTGGGACCAGAAAAGACTCCCATGGGTGCCCATTCGAGGTAAAGAGGGATATGCTGGAACTGAGCAAGGAAGAAGAAAACCAGAGCAAAGAAATTAAAGATGAGGAAGGGAAAAAAATATTCGGTACAAATCAGTGCAAGGATTAAAAAAAACACCCAAGGTTTGTTTAAGGCAGGAAGCCAATTAATGCTGAATAGTAGGTAGGACAGTGTTTCTCAATCTTGGCAGCTTGAAGATGCGTGGATCTCAACTCCCAGAATTCCCATGCAGGCTGGGGAATTCTGGGAGTTGAAGTCCACACATCTTCAAGCTGCCATGGTTGAGAAACACTGGGATAAGAATAGAATAGAATTAGAATTAGAATAGGAACAGGTAATGTGGAATGGAATAAGAATAGAATAGGAAAGAATGGAATGGAATGGAATGGAATAGAATAAGAATAGAATAGGAATGAATAGAATAGAATAGGATAGAATTGAATGTAGAATAGAATGGAATGGAATGGAATGGAATGGAATAGAATAGAATAGAATAGAATAGAATAGAATAGAATAGAATAGAATAGAACAGAACAGAACAGAAAATATGGGATGGGAATGAAAGAGTTGGGAAGAGTTGGGTTGGGTTGAGTTTGGGTTTGGGTTTGGGTTTGGGTTTGGGTTGGGCTGGAATGGAATAGAATAGGACAGAACAGAACAGAGGCTGGAAGGGATCTTGAAGGTCTTCTCCTCCAGGCCCCCGCTCAAGCAGGAGAATCCATAGTATGTCAAACAAGTGTCTGTCCAGTCTCTTCTCAAAAACCTCCAGGGATGGAGCACCTACAACTTCTGGAGGCAAAGCTGTTCCACTGGTCAATTGTCCTCACTGTTAAGAAGTTTCTCCTTAGTTCTAGGTTGATTCTCTCCTTTATGAGTTTCCATCCTTCGCTTCTTGTCCTGCCTTCAGGTGCTTTGGAGAATAGCTTGACCCTCTCTTCTTTGGGGCAGCCCCTCAAATACTGGAAGACTGCTATCACGTCCGGAGTAGGCTACCCACACACCCACCAGAACAGCTAAGGCCCAGTCAACAGGCCTGCCTGCCACCACTGGAGGCCTGCCTACCTTGGAGTAGGCCAACTTGGTGAATGCCTTTTTGGCTTCGGTGGGTTCCAGGAACTCCACGATGGCTGTCACCCCTCCTTCGGGGAGCAGGACCCGGCCGAGGCTACCGAAAGGCCCAAAGACCTCCTCCAGCTGCTCCGCCTTCGTGCCAGCAGGCAGGTTCTTCACCAAAATCACCGCCTTGCTCCGTTCTCCGGCTGCCTGGAAGAAAGGAAGGAGAGGCTGCATTGCAGCGCTAACCGCTTATTTGAGAGTTGATGCCCACAGTCGCCCCGAAAGGGTGTTTGCAGCCCAAGGCGGGGAAAAGTTTGCTGATTGATCACGTCTCCATCGGGAACGCTTCCCTTCACATAGAAAGTGAGAAAATGAGAGAACCTCCCTCCCTTTCCTTTCTTCCTCCCTCTCTCCCCCTTCTTTCTTTCTTTCTTTTCTTTCTCTTTCATCTTTCCCTTCCTTCCCTCTTTCTTCCCCCCTCCCTCCTTCCCTCCCTCAATCCTCTTCTTTCCTTCCTCCCCTTTCTTTCTCTTCCTTCCTTTCCTGCTTCTTTCCTTTCCCCCTCCCTCATCCTCTCCTCCTCCTCCTCCTTCCTCCTTCTTCCCTCCCTTGCTCCTCCTTCTTTCTTTCTTTCTTTTTTCTCTTCCTTCCTTCCCTCAATCCTTTTCCTTCTTTCCTCCCTCCCTTCCCTTTTTCTTTCTTTCCTCCTCTCTCCCCCCTTCCTTCCTTCCTTCCTTCCTTCCTTCCTTCCTTGAGAAGCTCATACAAAAAAAGAAAGAAACCAGAGAAAAAGAAAAAAGGTGAAAGAAAACAAGATGGCAAAAAAATAATAATAGAAAGTTCCTTTCAATATTCTTCACAGCAGATACAGGCACATATACATTTTATATATTTTAACCCCTCTCTCTAAAGCTACAGTACATCCTATTTCTTTGGTCTCCTTAATCTATTTGTTCTAATCACCAAAATCATAAATCACAAATTCATTTGTTTGTTTGCTTTCAACAGCTAAGGAGCTTCGGAACAGCAGGAATGTCTGAACAAAGAAGATGCTCAATCAAATTCTCTTTTCTGACGGCTTCAACCGCTGTTTGTGACGTCGCTTATTTAGTGAGAAGGAACGGGGGTTTCGAACGGCCGCTATGCCCTTACCTGGCTGAAGGAATCCAGGCTGACTCCATGGTCAAGCAGGAACCGGCGCACGTTTTGAACAAGCTCCGTTTCACCAAGTGCCACCCTCACAGCCACGCTGCCCTTGCCCTCCTGCCAAGAGAAAAAGGAAGTAAGAGGCGTCCAGTGTGGGTCAACACACTATAAAAAAGAGGTTGAGACTCTAGAAAGAATGCAGAGAAGAGCAACCAGGATGATGAGGGGACTGGAGGCTAAAACATAAAAGTGGGCCTGGCTAGTCTAGTGGAGAGAAGGACCAGGGGAGGCAGGATAGCAGTCTTCCAATATTTGAGGGGCTGCCACAGAGAGGAGGAAGGGGTCAAGCTATTTTCCAAGGCACCCGAAGGCCAGACAAGGAATAATGGATGGAAACTGATCAAGGAGATAGATTCAACCTAGAAATAAGAAGAAACTTTCTGACAGTGAGAACAATCAACCCATGGAACACATCGGAAGTTATGGGAGTTTCATCACTGGAGGCTTTCAAGAAGAGATGGACTGCCATCTATCAGAAATGGTGTAGGGTCTCCTGCTTGGGTGGAGAGATGGGCTAGATGACCTACAAGGTCCCTTCCAATCTGTTAAAAAGTTCTCAAGAGTCATGTGAACAACCAAGGACTTGTTAGGTGGGGTGGAGGGATATGGGGAAAAAATTATTATACATCATTCCTGCCAACAAGCCCATAAAGGAGAATATTTGTAGCTCAGCGTTGAAATGAGGAGTCCCCGGTGCTCTCTGAGCTTGGTTGGCAACTGACTCATATTTATGACGGCTGCAGTGTCCCGGGGTCACGTGATTCACTTTTGCGACCTTCTGACGAGCGAAGTCCATGGGGAAGCCAGATTTCACTTAACAACCGTGGGACTAACTCAACAGATGCAATGATTCACTTAAGAACACTGACAAAAGACATCGTAAAATGGGGCAAACATTCCCTTCGCAAATGTTTCACTTAGCAACCTAAGTGTCAGGTTCCAAGTAATGCAATCGTCATAAGACAAACTCAGAGGCATTGCAATTCCTCGAAGAACTGTTTTATTTAATTACACATGTTGGCCACGAACTGGTGGAAGCCAGTACTGAAAGTTTCCCGGGCTTCCACATCACTATAGTTAGAATTGTCTCATTTTTCCAAAACAGTGTCATATGTCACATTGTCCAACCAGGAGATGAAATAGTTTCCTAGCAATTTTGCTCCTTCTTCCTCTAGGCCGAGCAGCAGTTGGAATGCAGCTGACTCATCACCCAGCTATGTTGTTTTGGCTAGAGCAAGGCTCTTCAAACTTGGCTTTAAGACTTGTGGACTTCAACTCCCAGAATTCCTCAGCTAACATGACTGGAGGAGGAGGAATTCTGGGAGTTCGGTCGACAAGTCTTAAACTTGCCAAGTTTGAAGACACTGATCTATCACCTATCTATAATCTCTCTCTCTCTCCGTACCTACCTACCTATCAATCGATCTATCTACCATCTATCTATGTATGTATCTATCATCTATCACAAGGGTCTTCAAACTTGGCAAGTTTAAGACTTGTGGACTTCAACTCCCAGAATTCCTGAGCTAACATGACTGGAGGAGGAATTCTGGGAGTTGGTCCACAAGTCTTAAACTTGCCAAGTTTGAAGACACTGATCTATCACCTATTACCTATCTATAATCTCTCTCTCTCCGTACCTACTTACCTATCAATTGATCTATCGATCTATCTATCATCTATCGATCTATCTATGTATGTGTCTAAGATGACAGATAGATGAATTCCTGAGCTAACATGACTGGAGGAGGAATTCTGGGGTTGAAGGACACCTGGGCTAGAGTTTCATCCACCTCAGTTCTCCTCCCCCCTCCATTTCTCAAGTGTGTCAAACTGAATTCATACGATTCCACCACCAAACTAAATTCAGGCTTGACACTAAATTTTGGGATCTCTTGTGGTCATAACTCGAAGGCTACCTATAATGTCAAAGACTGCTAAATTGTTAAATGGAGAATTACCTGTCATTTCCCAAGTAATTACATCCTAAAGTTGCCAAGTTTGAAAAATACTGAATTAGGGAGGAAGGAAGAGAAAAAGAAAAAAAGAAAGAAAGAAGGGGGAGGGAGGGAGGGAAGAAGGAAGGGAAAAAGAAAGAAATAAAAACAAAAATTGGGCCTAAATTTTTAGCCGAAGATTCTACTCGAAGGGCAGAACATACACTTCAAACAAACAAACCACAACGGAAAAAAAAAATCTCACGTGATCCAGCACTTGACTCTTGGTAGCGTTGTATTTGTGAGCAACAGCGTCGGCCACGGCATTCGTTCCCATGAAGAGGGTGTTCCAGTTGTGAGAGCTGGGTGGAGGACAAACATTGTGAGTTCCGCTGTTTGGGAGGACTGGAAGAATAACGATCCCAAAGCGGAGGAAAGGATTTCAAACGTGTCACAATCTGCAGAAATGGCTAAAGCGTTCTGTTCGGTCCGAGAACCAAGAAGGCAATTTTTGTCTTCGTTCAGCAAAAGGTCCACATAAGGTTTCCACTCTTCCCAGATTTTGTTCTTGTTTATCATTCTCTGGGGACGGGGTGGTTCAGTGGCTAAGACGCTGAGCTTGTCGATCAGAAAGGTTGGCAGTTCGGCGGTTCGAATCCCTAGCACCGCATAATGAGTGAGCTCCCGTTACTTGTCCCGGTTTCTGCCAACCTAGCAGCTCGAAAGCACGCACAAAATGCAAATAGAAAAATAGGGACCCCTTTGGTGGGAAGGGAACAGCATTCTGTGCACCTTCAGCATTTAGTAATGCTGGCCACCTGACCACGGAGACGTCTTTGGACAGCGCTGGCTCTTCGGCTTTGTGATGGAGATGAGCACTGCCCCCTAGAGCCGGAAACGACTAGCACGTATTATGTGTGAGGGGAACCTTTACTTATCATTCTCTGACAAGCACAAATCTTCAAAAGACTGGAAACCTTGCACGGGCTTTTTGCTGAACGAATCATCAAAAAGGAACTGATGGTTTATGGATCTTGTGAGACTCTACCAAAAATAAAACAACAGACTGTGATAATCAGAAATCCGTAACAGGCTTTATTGATATCTATCTATCTATCTATCGATATATATATATAGATAGATATATAGATATATATAGATAAAGATATAGATAGATAGATATAAATATAAATATAGATAGATAGATAGATAGATAGATAGATAGATAGATAGATAGATATAGATAGATGTAGGTCTTGGTGTATTCGGGTCTTGTCCCGTGTAGGATTGAGAATACCTTGGCGACGTTTCAACGAGATCCCTCTCACCATCTTCAGGCTGGTGCTTTCGGCTTCGTGCTTGTGCCAAAGCACAAAGCTGAAGCACAAAGCCGAAGACACCAGCCTGAAGATGGCGAGTGGGATCTCATCGAAACGTCGCCAAGGTATGCTCAATCTTACATGGGACAAGACCCGAATACACCAAGACCTACATACCTTTACCCGTGAAAATCTATGAAAACATATAGATATAGATGTATAGATGTATGTATATATGTATATATATATATATAGAGAGAGAGAGAGAGAGAGAGACGGAGAGAGGTTGCAATATCGTTCCCCTTTGAAACTCAGACTGCAGTGTGAGCGAAAGAAGATACCCATTTCCAGTAAATACCACCTTATATAGTATTATCACAGTTAAATGATTACATAACACTGAAGATAAATTATTAAATGAGGAGGCCAGGAGATTTGCAAAACATTTTAAAGGGAGGAGGGTCGGACGATAAGATTGTAATTAACGGTTGAAAAGAAAGATAAAGAAGTCATTTAATTATTTCTTTAGTTTTTTTTCTTTTCTTTTCTTACTCTTTTACAGCATATTTTTCCTCATTTATTTTATTTTTTATTATATGAAAACGCTTGATATAAACAACAAAAAGAGGCAGAGGAAGATAACTTGTGAAAGCACAAACCTCAGGCTGTTTGCTTTGTCTTTTGAGGCCTTTTGCTTCTTGTACGAAGATGACCCTGCAGAATCTGAGCTCTCTGCTTCTTCCTTCTTGATGGTTGAAGGCAACACGTGCAACATTCGGCCCTAAGAGAGCAAAATGAAAATTTGAAATGTCGAACCTGGACATGGAACAAGTGGAAATGCCCAAAGTTATCCTGGATCCCTAAGTCTTGGGAAATCTCTGCAACTGTCAGGCTCCAAAACCTAAGAAAGACACGCTGAGGTTCTTCTAAGCAGTTTTATTTCTTCCTTGCCTATAGACTGAATCTTGCCAACTTCTAAGCAGTTTTCTTTATTTCTCCTTGCCTATGGACTGAATCTTGCCAAATCAAAGCACCATAAGACATATCCTGTGGGAACTATGATGGAGGACCTATCTTCACCCTCTTTCGCCCACAAAAACTACTTGTATAGCAAAGGACTACTTGTAAGTTGAATCTAGTGCTCATCCCATTAAGAAAAGTATTATTATAATATAAGCATTTACACGGATCCCTCAGTGGAGCCCCAAAACAAGTTTTCAGTATATGGGAAACCCAAGAAAGAATCTTTAACTGCTCAGATCATCCTCTGAATAACTCCCACTCCCTGGGGGCAACCATGTAAGATCTGTGGCATAGAGGCATCCACCAATCAGTTTGTACCTGGAAAACCTGTCCGTCCACTTCTGCGAAGGCCTTCACGGCATGCTCAGGAAACATGTAGGTGACAAACGCAAAGCCTTTGGGCCTCTTGGTTAGACTGTCAATAGGAAAGTGGATCTCAGAGAGAGGCCCTGTGGAATAACAGATTCATTTGGAAAAAGGCTGCGGGAGAAGATCTACTTGGGAGGAAGGCAATATTAGAATATAATAGTTTCGACAGAACAGTTGGTTGTTTTCTTGCTGCTGTTTCATTATCTAACTAGGTGACATCATTAATGCTAGAAGGGAATGAGGTTGCAGGGAGGAGGAGGAGGAGGAGGAGAAGATGAACTATGGAGTCCTTGGTGCTCTCTGAGCTTGGTAGTTTTCTTGCAGGCGTTTTATTACCCAACTCGGTAACATCGTCAGTGCTAGAAGAGAGTGGGGTTTGCTCTCATTTTATACACTAGAGCAGACTCCACACCCTTTACTAGCACTGATGTCACTTGGCTTGGTAATAAAATCCTCAACCAATGACCACCATGGTCCAAAGTGGTTAAGTGGTTATGTTGAAATTTTAAAGAGGATCTTCCCTCTTTTCGGGGAACAACAGTTGTGGAAAAGAGGCTCCAGGGCCTGCAAAATAGCATGACCGTTTACGTATTTGGAAAAGAGGACCTCCATTTCTTCTTCCGTGCAGGTGTAAGGAAGGTTCCGCACGAAAAGCCTTCCAGATTCCGAAAGATCTTCTTCTTCCTCATCGTCTTTCTTGGTCCTCTGCCAGATCTGGCCGGATCCCTTCTCGGAGGGCTTCCCCTTAGCGCCCCTCTCTTCTGGAAACAGCTCAATGTACCGACCGCCTGCCAGGCGAAGTGTAGAAAACAGGTAAGTCCTCGACTGAGGACAACTCAGCCCCAAAATTGCTGTTGCTAAGTGAGACCTTCAAGTGAGTTTCGCCCCATTTTATGACCTTCCTTCCCACCGTGGTTAAGTGAATCCCTGTGGCTGTTAAGTGAGTGACACCATTGTCAAGTAAATCTGGCTTCCCACATTGACTTGGCTGGTCTGAAGGTCGCAAAAGGAGATCCCATGAGCCCCGTCATAAATACGAGTCATTGGCCAAGTATCCGAATTTTTTATATATATATATGTTTTTTTTATTCATAAACATTTTGAATACAGTGTATTCAAAATTACTAATTACTCTGTGAATGCTGTGTCTGTCTTGTTGGGCTTGGTTCTGCAACCCAACAAGACAGACACAGACTCCAGAGAGTAATTAGGACTGCAGAAAAAACAATGGCTACCAACCTGCCTTCAATCGGGGACCTGTATACTGCATGAGTCAAAAAGAGAAAAAGCATTAATTCATCTTTGGAAAAATCTGGGCAAAGAGACTCTTGCAACCATTTTTTCCGAGAAAGAATTAATGCCAATCCTTTCCAAAACAACAAGGAAAAGTCCCCAAATAATTGGTAAACAGTCGCAGGGGTGCCCTGGGATGGTCATCCTGAAAACAAGCAAATTTTACTTCCCAAACAAAATTTGTACCCCTATATAGCAGGTATACTTAGAGGTTTTGCGTGTTATGTTTTAAAACATGGGCTTAAAACAACAACACCTCCACCGTCTTTGTACGTGAAGAAAAATGGGGGGAAAGTCACTTAGCCCAAATCATTTTTTCCCTAGTCAAAAACAGCAAACAAAATAACAGGAGACTCACCCATGTATTCTCGATCCCTCTTTAGGGCTTTCTGTTGTTCTTCTTCAGTGTTAAAATCGACGAATACGTACCCTATGGAATTTGAAAATTATTGATATTGTAATTATTTAGAGAACTTAAAGAGTGCTGTGAACAGAGAAAAGGAAGGAAACAGCACTCTATCTGTTCGAATTACAGTTTAGGGGGACAGTGTTATTGCATGCATAAAATTGTTTTACTTTTTCATCCAGAGTCGTACACACACACACACACACACACACACACACCTGTGGCAGACTGCATTATTTATGATAGCAGTTTTGGTCTTGAATTATGCACACATTCACATACATACACACACACACACATACACAGACACCACTACACATTAGAATAATACAAATATACAAATTTAACAGGAAGGAAGGAAGGAAGGAAGGAAGGAAGGAAGGAAGGAAGGAAGGAAGGAAGGGAAGGAAGGAAAAAAGGCAGGCAGGCGTAAAACTGTAACCTACTTCAAGATGGGATTGTATAGGAAGCTATAGGAAGCTAATATTAAATGTGCAATAATGCTAAATAATAAAGCTGCTATTTTATTCAGAATCCCAGAATAAGTACAATGGACAGGGGGATTCTGGGATTTGATGTCCATGTATCTTAAAGTTGCCAAGTTTGAAAAACACTGCTCTAAAGGATTTTAAACAAAGACCACCACACGCATTGCCATGGTCCAGTGTTAGCGCACTCCCTTTAAGGATTCTACCTGTAGTAGATTTCCCATTTTTGGGCGTTCCACCATAGAATCCTCTCCTTTTGGCTTTGCCGGAAGTTAATGACCAAACAGGATAAATGATGCAGGGTGATAGATATGCCACCTGTGCAAAGCACTCTTAACAGACAAAAGGTAAGCAACAGTCTATCGAAGATCATAAACGACAAAATACCCAATATTACCTGTCTTGTTCCCGTGCGTGTTCCTTGCAATCCGGATTGCCAGCGGCCGGAGTGGCACAAAAAACTCCTTCACGTTTTGCTGCATCCATAAAAGGCAGACAAGCATGAAAAAGGCAGTTAATTCTAGAGCCAATCCAGATCCCTCCTCATGACACCATGATCTTTTAGAAAGTCTTCCAATATTGTGGCTGGTTTGCACATGATACAGAACTCTGGTTTAGAACATAGAATGATGGGGTTGGAAGGGACCTTGGAGGTCATCTAGTCCAACACCCTACTCAAGCAGGAGACCCCCATACTATCCCCGACAAAGGGTTGTCCAATCTCTTCTAAGAAACCTCCAGTGATGGGAGCACCCACAACTTCTGAAGGCAAGCCAGTTTCACTGAATGTCCTCCTGAGTCAGGACTTAATTTTCCTAAGCATGGTTTGAATAAGCAGCAGGTCACTGATTTCAGATATTAATTGTAGTTGGCTACACAACGTTGGCAATAAATAAGGCACTTCCAGGCCAGGTTCGTCCCAGTCAAACCTAAACTCAGCATGTATCTCTTTTAAACTCTCATTCCCAGGTGTGGTTAATGAAGGGAATCAGGGCCCTTTCCTCCACCGTAAGGCACACAACCCATGTTGCTCCCTTCTCCGTTCCTCCCTGCGTGCCCTAGGATGAAGAGGGGGTGGGCCTGGGTCTTCCTTTGAATTCCCTCCCTTGTTCTACCTCTCTCCTGCTCTGCCCAGCCGGACTTTGCCCTTCCCCAATTTCCTCCACAGCCAACGGAGGCACACTCCGCTCCCTGTCAGCTGTTCGTCTTCCTTCTCCAATTCAGACTCCGACAGGGGCATGACGTAATGATGTATTCGACATTGGATTCCTACTCGGATCTATTTTTGAAAGGCTGGCATGGAACAGCGATCCAGGTTTAATATCCTCTAAGAAGGATGAGGTTTTTTTCCCCTTTGGCACACAGGACTTAAGATGGATTAGAAAAGTAGCTTACCTCCGTGACATTGAACGGGGCGCCCCGCATTTTCACTGTGAACGCCGTGGTTGGCTCACTGGCTGCGACTGATTTGTTTTCCTAAGTAAGAAATACAAAAACATTTGTGTTTTATTTCTAACCGGAGCTTCTAAAGAGCCTTGGTGGCGCAATGGTCAGAGTGCAGTACTGCAGGCTACTTCTGCTGACTGCCAGCTGCCTGCAATTTGGCAGATCAAATCCCACCAGGCTCAAGGTTAACTCAGCCTTCCATCCTTCTGAGGTGGGTAAAACGAGGACCCAGATTGTTGGGGGCAAGAGGCTGACTCTGTAAACTGTTTAGAGGGCTGTAGAGAACTGTGAAGCGGTATATAACTCTAAGTGCTATTCCTATTCCTTCCTTCCTTCCTTCCTTCCTTCCTTCCTTCCTTCCTTCCCTCCCTCCCTCCCTCCCTCCCTATCATATTGTAAGCATTTGACAAATCAAGTCAAATAAATAAATAAATAAATAAAAATAAATAAATAAATAAATAAGACTGTTTCCTCCATCAGGACGTACCTGTGATGTCATTTTGGTACCCTTAGTATCCTCAGTGAGATTCTGGACACTGACTTTTCCGGTCAGTTTGGTCTTGGTGTTAGAAACAGCCCTTGGCTTGAGGTTACTCTTCTCTTCCACCTCTTCTTCTTCTCCATCCGACGCCTCACTATCCACCTCCTCAGCCTCGCTCTCCTCTGCCGATGAAGGCGAGGATTCGTCCCCGTTCACCACTTTGGATCGCAAATAATCCATGTCGGAGAGCTGTTGCTGGGTTGCTGCCTTGCTCAGAGAGCTTTCTCCTTTCTCTGGGGATGGAGAAGAACAGAACATCAGCTACCAACTGTTTGGGAGACTTAGCGGGTCACAAACTGACGCAGAGGCGGAGAGGGAGAAGGGACTTGAAATATAGATGCATATATTGCTCCACAGTGCTTTCCAGCCCTCTATAGAATAGAGTCAAGAGTCAGAGTCAGGCACAGAATAGAATAGAATAGAATGGAATAGAATAGAATAGCAAAGAATAGCAAAGAATAGCATTCTTTATTGGCCAAATGTGATTGGATACACAAGGAATTTATCTTGGTGCAAATGCTCTCAGTAGACATAAAAGAAAAGATACATTCATCAAGATTCAAGAATCACAAGGTACGACACTTAGTAATAGTCATAGGGTTCAATTAGAACAGAATAGAATATAGAATAGAATAGAATAGAATAGAATATAGAATAGAATAGAATATAGAATAGAATAGAATATAGAATTCTTTATTGGCCTAGTGTGATTGGACACACAAGGAATTTGTCTTGGTGCAAATGCTCTCAGTGTACATAAAAAGAAAAGATACATTCATCAAGAGTCAAGAATCATAAGGTACTACACTTAATAATAGTCATAGGATACAATAAGAATAGAATAGAATAAAATAGAATAGAATAGAACAGAATAGAATAGAATATAGAATAGAATATAGAATAGAATAGAATATAGAATAGAATAGAATATAGAATTCTTTATTGGCCTAGTGTGATTGGACACACAAGGAATTTGTCTTGGTGCAAATGCTCTCACTGTACATAAAAAGAAAATATACATTCCTCAAGAGTCAAGAATCATAAGGTACGACACTTAATAATAGTCATAGGGTTCAATAAGGAATCAGATCATACTAGGAAACAGTCAATATAAGCATTGCAAATAGAATTAGCACATTTTCTCTGCTCTGAAAGCAACAATGAGGAGCCACTGACCAGATTTTCTCCATCCCCCTTCTTGTTCCATCTTCTGTCTCCCTGCAAGAAAGCTCCATTTGACCACAAGAAAGATGTGCAACAGTCCCCAAACTTTGAAAAGACCACCAATGCTCTGGAAGTATGCCTAAGGACATTCTCAACCATCCAGGTCATTAAGGCAACCGGACTTGCTTGGTTTTTTGCCCTTGAAAACGTTTCGCTTCTCCTGCAAGAAGCTTCTTCAGTTCTAGCCGAAGAAGAGTTAGGACTGAAGAAGCTTCTTGGGTGAGAAGCAAAACATTTTCAAAGGAAAACACCACGAAAGTCCTGGGAAAAGGACCTTTGGGGACAATGCTCTGGAAATTATTGATAAAAACATCACCAAAACAGAATGGCTCCATTACTTTGAGCAACCCCCGCATCCATCTCCTTGCTCAAGTCCTCGTCGGAATCAAAGTTCAGATAATCTTCAACCACCTCAGCACGATCCTCAACCTTTGTGTCATTGGACCAAGTTGCAACCTGGGACCGTTTCTGATGGGCGGCCAAGAAGTCTTGAAACGCTGCTTCTCCTTCCAGCTGGGCAAAGACAGAAAGGATTGTGTTTAAAAGAAGTCATACTGTCAGCTTTGGAAGCCATGGTGAGGTTCGATGCTCCCACGCTGCCACAACTGAACCTGAGAAAGTGGGAGGGGAGAATTTATTTATTTTATTTTATTGATTGATTGATTGATTGATTGGACTTGTATGCCGCCCTCTCTCCCTAGGGACTCAGGGCGGCTCACAATATAAAAATACACAATACAAATTAAATTAATTAAAACACTATTAAACCCCAAGCCCAATAAATTCTAAAACCAATAAAACTTAGTCTAAAATACAGTTAAAAAACCCATCCCACTTCACTTCAGTCCAGACCGGCTTGCTGAAAAAAACAGATCTTCAGGTGGCGGAAGGAACGGAGGTCCGGGGCCAATCGGAGCACCAAGGGGAGCTGGTTCCATTCATTTGAGTATACATCTAGTTAGTCAAAATAAAGTTCTTTTGCTGGTTCAAGGTCACGGAGTGTGGCAGTGGCACATAATGAAATGGGAATCTTACTTTAGGATGGATGGTCCTAAACAAACCCTATCACTAACCCTAGTTTCAGTTTGGTTGCCAGTAGGATTTTCCCATGTGGACCAAAACCAGGTCAGAATGAAAGCTGTAAAGTCACTTTCATTAGAAAACCCCTAACAATCAGCACCTAGCATTAGTTTGTGCCCATGAACTACAAGGAGATCTAACCTAACCCTAATCCTAAGAACACCTCTAAAAATCTCTTCCTAGCATTAGTTTTCACCTAGGCTCCAAACACAACTAACCCTAATGCTAACCCTAGTTTCATTTCCATTGCCAATGCGTGTCACCTTTGGAAGCCATATTGACAGCCCACGCTGCCACAATTGAGCCTGAGAAAGTTGGGAGCGGGGAATTCATTTGAGTATATATCTAGTTAGGCAAAATAAAATTCTTTTGCTGGTTCAAGGTCACGGAGTGTGGCACATAATGAAACGGGAATCTTACTTTAGGACGGATGGGGATTGGACCATGTGATATGATGATGGCTAAGCAGGGGGGGTGGATTTATAGTTTGGACTTTTGCAAGGAAGCCCGGAACTTTCGGATTCGGGATTCCACAGATTTGCCAGTTACTATCCAAATAAAAGAACCTGTGAGAGATGTTTTTGGTTGAAATGGAGGGTTGCTGGAACGTTAACACATACAATATGTGAAGGCAATTCTTCACCAAGAGCAAAGTTTGAAGGACAAGGTTCTATTTCAGGATGTCGTTATTTTAAGGACATAAGGGGGAAAAAAATCTCAAGGATCTCTTGGGATTCAGAAAAATCTCCATCACAGCCACACATCTTGGACAAGGTTACATTAATGTGGCTCATGTTCATTGTTAATGTGTTACTAATTAGTTGCTAATCTTCTGGACTCAGTAGTATACAAATAAAGAAGGATGTTTCCCCTCTACCTTATTTGGCAACAGAAGGAATATCGTGACATAGAAAGTTAAGCAATGAAGTAAACAAACAGAAGAATATAAGTAGCAAAATCAAAAGTAGAAGCAAAATAAAAAGTAGCATATTTAAAAAGTCACAAAATCAGCCATAACCCATTCAAGTACAAAAATGATACACTAGCAATCTTAAAGAGCCACGGAAAGTGATGTTACAAATTCAATAACTCCCAAAACAAAATGCCCATGTGTTTTTTGTAAAACAACAACCACCCTGCTTAATTCAAATGCTGACAAACACCACTCTTTTGTTCCTCATGCAAATGATTCAAATTTACCTCTTTCAACTGTCCTGCTTTCTTTTTCTTCTTTGTTCCCTCCTAGGAAACAAAAGGAAACGTTTTAAAACATTACACACCCCATGTAAAAGGAAAGGTTTAATTAATTTAAAAGTTAGTAGGTTGAGGCAGAGACAAGAAAGTACAATAGCTGAAAGTCTTTATCTAAAGGCAATTTGACATGCAATACAGCTTGTGGGAAAAATAAACTCTTTTTCTTACTTGTTTCTTTTCTGCATGGTCTGAATTCTTTGTGGGCTTTTTAGGGGCTTCCTTTACCAATTGGGGCTTACTTGAATGTTTGCTCCAGGCTTTAGGCTTTGATGGATCCCCAAAAGACTTACATACTTCAACCTGGAAAAAAAAGAGATATTAATAAGCCCATTGTCTATGGAGATTCTCAGTCATCCAGGTCATGATTGTGGAAAGGTATGTTCAAAAGACAATTGAACTTTCTCAGGACTTTTGTTCCCCCTGAAAATGTTTCACTTCTCATCCAACAAGTTTCTTCATTTTTAACTGAAGAATAATTAGAACCGGAGAAGCTTCTTTCTTGGATGAGAAGTTAAATATTTTCAAAGAAAAACAATAAGCCCACCCAAACCTCACTCTTGTTTCATGAAAGTGAATTTATTCAGAAGATCAAGATACTATATGGTATCTTCATTTGCCTTAGATCAAGGAGAGAGATGAACCAAATCACTGTAGCTTCTGAATAACAGACTAAGGATTAACATTGTGCCTGAACCTTGGGAAGGGTTAGCAAACCTATTTTGTACCTTAAACTCCCAGAAAACTTCCAACAGCCTGAAAATGTCCAGAATTTCTGGTTCGATTTCAAAGGCCACTCCACCCCACACTTCAAGGTTAAAGGCTAAATAAATTTAAAAGCACAGATGCAACTCACCATGACTCTGGACGTGTCTATGAAGCTTTTGTTGAAATGAGACTGGGCAGTTTTGGCATCTTCTTCTGACTGAAAGCCAATAAATCCAAATTTGCGGAATTTGCCATCCTTGGTGAATTTCAAGCAGCAATCGGTCAGCGTCCCAAAGGCAGCAAAGAGGTTGCGAAAGCGTTCTTCCTTGATCTGTAGGAGAAGCAATCACGGTCAAGTCATCCAAGCAGAGCTAAGAAGGTTGGTGTGAATTGCCTTACAAGATCACATCCTCTTTCATCTCCTGAATGAAGCATTTTGGTCAACTAGTCTTTGTTTTGCTTTGTTTTGGTTTGGTTCAACGGTGCCTGATTCTCAGGAACTGCCTGGAGAGTTCCTGCAGTTTTCTTGACAAGGTTTTTCAGAAGTGGTTTGTCATTGCCTCCATCCCAGGACTGACAGAGAGGGACTGGCCCAAAGTCACCCAGCCAGCTTCGCCCCCCCGGGCGGAACTAGAACTCACAGTCTCCCAGTTTCTTGTCTGGTGCTTTAACCATCAGACCTTACTGGCTCTCAACTGTTTTTTGTATTTTCTTTTTTTGTTTTGATTTTTCTTCCCGTTCAATCTCATCTGATTCTTTAGAGGCCGCCTGGACAAATCCCTGCACATATCTTGGCAAAGTTGCAGTGATTTGACATCGCTACCTTCCTAGGGCTGAGAGAGAGGGACTGGCCCAAAGTCACCCAGCCTGCTTTCATGTCCAGATTGGACTAGACCTCCCAGTCTCCTAGCAACTGACCCAAAGTCACCAAGTCGGCTTTCACCCCTAAGATGGGACTAGAACTCCCAGATTCCTAGCAACTGGCCCAAAGTCTTCCAGCTGTCTTTCACAACTAAGGCAGGACTAGAACTCCCAGTCTCCATGTTTCTAGCCTGACACCTCAACTCCTGCAACCCAGCTGACTATTCCCGTCCATGGACCTGCAGCCATCCAAGCTACCATTGGCTCTCCAGCTGTAACAGGAAGCCAAGAAGAGAAGCCACGATTTCTACGGCCACCGCAACCCCCTCGTCCCGCCTTCCTCACCCCGTTGGGCAGATTCTTCACAATCAGCCGCGACATGCTGGCGTCGGAGGCGGCCTCTTGAGGGGAAAGCCGAGGCCGCTAAACACGCATCCACCTGGGCGCCGCCATTTTGCCAGCGCCGCGAGATCATGTGACCCTCCCAAGTACCCCTCTGCGCCTGCGCGTTCGACGAAACGCCTCTGCGTAGCTGTTCAAGGCGTCTGGGTGCTGTATCTCCAAAGAGGAAGAGAGATAAGAAGCTTTGTATAGATACTTCCGGTTCTTAATGCGGGGATTGAAAAAAAAATTGAGGGGCCTCACTCTCTTTTTCTCTCTTGATGCATAGGATTTCAACCGTTTTCTGCAGTTTAGAAAGATAAAAATCAGTGTTGCCACAAAGAATCAAACTATTCTCCAAAGTATCCGAAGGCAGGACAAGAAGCAATGGATAAAAGCTAACCAAGGACAGAAGCAACCTAGAACCAAGGAGGAATTTCCTGACAGTGAGAACAATTAATCAGTGGAACGACTTGCCTCCAGAAGTTATAAATGCTCCAACACTGGAAGTTTAAGAAGAGGAATGTGTCCAATCACCCTTGGCCAATAAAGAATTATAACTTCTAACTATCTAACAACCATGTGTCTGAAGTGGGGTAGGGTTTCCTGCCTGGGGTTGGACTAGAAGACCTCCAAGGTCCCCTCCAACTCTGTTATTCTATTCCATTCCATTCAGTGTCTTTCTATCTCCTGATTTAGTCCCCCTTCAATCTACGTATGTTCTTTGGCAGCGTTACAGAGGTTCAAATGAGAACCGGCAGTAGGCATCTATATCTCCCTCTTCCTCTTCGCACGGGTCCTTTGAAAACACTTGCTCCAGGCATGCGCACAAGGTAGCTCGAGTGAATTCAATGCTTCTGCGAATGGTCAGCAGGTGGCGGCAGAGGACAGGAACAACCTCCAACTAGCTCGCCCGGGAATCGCTACTGATAGGATCTTAAACAGCAAAGGTATTAACAAAAAAAGTGATTTATTTGTTTTTGTTCCTGACTCGCAATAAGCAACAAAGACTTACTGAGTGGATTCACAATAAGCCTTACTTTTGTTCAACCCTGGTTTATAGGTAGGCCTTGACTTATCACCAATTATGCTTATGCTTCCTCCTCCTCCTCCTCTTACATACACTTACTTATGACTTATACCTATGCTTCCTCCTCCTCTTCTTACTTTTGTTCAACCTTGGTTTATAGGTAGTCCTTGACTTATGACCAATTATACTTATGCTTCCTCCTCCTCCTCCTCTTTCTTTTGTCTTCGTTTTCTTCTTCTGGAATTATAAACCTAGAACGGTTTTCATTTTTTTCTCCTTAAGGTTTCCAGTTGTTTTTATGTTTATTTTACTGATGGTCTTGCTGCATCCTTTCAATTTGAATCTTCGGCTTGCTACCCAGCATCCCTATTGTGAGATGGGTAGCCCAGCTCATGGCTGAACTGAATGAAAACTTTTTTAAAAAAAAGTAAACCCAGGGCCGGCAGGACGGTGGTGGGAAGAAGGGCTGGAGCCACCTAATGCTTAACCTAACAAGAGGCTTTCTCCCATCCGTCCGGTTCAGATCAACCTGCCAAGTGACATTATGCGCCTGCCTTTATCTAATGAGCTGGACATACGATGGCAAAACGCAAGGGAGCAGAGGTCACCTGGCAAGGAAATAATATTATGGGATGCCTGCAGCCCCGCGACTGGATTCTCACAGGGCAGACAAGAGACCAAAAGACACAAAGCCTCTCTGGCTGGTCTCCTGTGGATGAGCACAGCAGGGGGTGTGTGGCCAAGCCAGCTGGGGCATCCTTCCTGCTGGCCCTTGCCAATCAAGTCTGGAGCATCACAATAAGCCATGATTTATGAGTTGGGGGATACTGGGGTGGGCTGCTGGGGATTCTCAGGGGTTCGGGAGAGCCGCCCCCAGCTAAGATTCTGGGCCGTTTGGAGAACCCCCAAATCTACAATATAAATAAAAATAGACAGACAGACAGACAGACAGACAGACAGACAGACAGACAGATAGAAGCTGAGAGAAGTAGAGAGATGCTAGACAGACAAGATAGATAGATAGATAGATAGATAGATAGATAGATGATAGATAGATAGATAGATAGATAGATGATAGATAGAAGCTGAGACAAGTAGAGAGATGCTAGACAGACAAGATGGATGGATGGGTGGATAGATAGATAGATAGATAGATAGATAGATAGAAGTGGAGAGAGGTAGTGAGATGCTAGACAGACAAGATGGATGGATGGATGGATGGATGGATGGATAGATAGATTAGATAGAAGCGGAGAGAGGTAGTGAGATGCTAGACAGATGAGAGAGAGAGAGAGAGAAACGGAGAGAGGTGGAGAGATGCTAGACAGACAAGGTAGGTGGGTAGGTAGGTAAGCAAGCATCTCCACAGCAAAGGAACGTGGATAAGAGACAGCCGCCTGATTCTCCCCACCACCCTGGTACTTCTTCATCCATCACCCTTCCGTTCCTCCTGGTTTCCTTCCCTGCTGGAGCCTGAGTGGGCAACAGCTGCCTTTGATCAAACCCACATCTGGGCTTGCCAGCGCGGCAGAGAGACCGCACTGTGATCAAAGGTTGGAGCCCTCTGACAGCCTGATCGGAGGGGGGAGGGGGGCTGTTGACACTAGCCACCTCCTCCTTTCCTTGCTTCCCCCCTTCCAGTCTCCAAACTCAGGGGAGAGAAACAGGGCTCCCAGTTAAGGGATCCTTTGCAAAGATGCCTTCTGTGGAAGGGGGGGTGGCCCAGAGCCTCCATACCCCTCCCCTCCATCTCCCCTCCCTCTTTTTCTCCCCCACTTTCACTAATCCCTGGGTTGGAGGTGATCCGAAGTGCAGCGAAAAAGTGAATCTGGTTGATGGTTTGTTGGGGATAGGCGTTCAGGCAGAAACTCCTGTTGCAAAATGAGCTTCTGAGCATAAGAAGAGCGTTAAAGAAAGTTGAGCAATTCAACAGCAGGTTGCATTTTTGTTTTTTAAAAAAAGGCTTGTAATATAAGTTGCCTTGGATGCAGGATAAAGTCTCTGCTGATGGAGATTCACTGAAGTACAAGCAGTCCTTGAGTTACGGCCACAAATGAGCCCAAAATATACGTTGCTAAGTGAAACATTTATCCTCCTCTTCTCTTCCTCTCCTCTCTCCTCCTCTCCTCCTCCTCTCTTCTTCTTCTTCTTCTTCCTCTTCCTCTTCTTTTCTTCCTTCTTCCTCCTCTTCCTCTTCTTCTTCTTCTTCTTCTTCTTCCTCTTCCTCTTCTTCTTCTTCTTCTTCTTCTTCCTCCTCTTCTTCCCTCTTCTTCTTCTTCTTCTTCTTCCTCCTCCTCTTCTTCTTCTTCTTCTTCTTCTTCCTCCTCTTCCTCTTCTTCTTCTTCTTCCTTCTTCTTTTCCTCTTCTTTTCCCAATTCTTTCTTTTCTTCTTCTTCCTCCTTTCTTCCCTTCTCTTCTTCTCTTCCTCCCTCTTCTTCTTCTTTTTCTCCTCTCTCATCCTCTTTCCTCTCTCCTCTCCTCCTCCTCCTCTCTTCTTCTTCTTCTTCCTTCTTCCTCTACTTCTCCTGCCCCTACTTCTCCTACTCTTGTCTTCTTCCCTGCTACAAGCACCCTGTGAATTCAGTTGGACGGAGAGAAAAGAACTGGTTTTTTATTCCGCAACCGGTATTCCGTGCCTAAGGGAAGATTGGAACTCACAGCCTCCGGGTATCTAGGCTGGCATCTTCAGCACTACGCCAAGTTGACTCTCAGTGACCTTTTATTGTGTACGTTCCAGTTGCAAATGTCTTTGCCCCCAATCTTCCCTGCACAGAGGTCAAGCAGAGAGAAAGTGTGAGAAGTAATTCTATCTCTCTTGTTTATCTCTAGACCTGCCACTTCCCCCATCCCACCCCACCTGAAAAGATTTGCAGAAATCACAAAGATGCCTGCCGAGAAAATTAAGGGAAATTGTCAGCGTTAGGCAAAAGAGGCATCTGGCCAATTTACAGAACGATTTCTTGAGAGCTGATAGCCCAGCAGGGCAGCAGAAGACATGTGAATTGGCCGGTGGGTATTTTTTCACAAGTTTCTTTTGAAACCACATCGGGTCTGACTGGAGGTGAGAAGGATGGTATCCCCAAGCCTACTCACGGTCACGAGAAGTCAAGTGGCATCAGCTAGGCGCGAAGTCACACTACAGAGGAGAAGGAAAAACAAAATGGGGGTGGGGGAATAACAGAATAACGGAAGGGACCTTGGAGGTCTTCTAGTCCAAGTCCTTGGTGGCTCAGGCTGTTAAATGCTTGCTCTTAAGATCCAGCTGTCTACAATTACTGTAGGCTCGAATCCCACCAGGCTCAAGGTTGACTCAGCCTTCCATCCTCTCGGGGTAGGTAAATTGAGGACCCAAGATTGTTGGGGGCAATTAGCTGACCTTGTAAAAATGCCGCTTAGTAATAAGCAGGCATATACAATGGAATGAAGGCTATTGCTGAGCACACTGGGTTGTATCCCAAAAATTGTAAGCCGCCCTGAGTCTTCGGAGAAGGGCAGCATATAAATGTAATTAAAAAAAAAAAAACCCGCTCAAGCAGGAGATCCTATACTATTCCTGATAAATGGCTGTCCAGTCTCTTCTTCAAAACCTCCAGTGATGGAGCACCCACAACTTCTGGAGACAAGCTATTCTGCTGGCTAATTGTTCTCACTGTCAGGAAATTTCTCCATAGAGAAATGCTTCTTTCCTTGGTTCATGAGAGAAGCAACCTAGAACTAAGGAGAAATTTCCTGATACTTATGATTGAGTAATGACTCACAGATCGGAAGCCAGGGAGCTGGATAAGAGCCTGCCGGAAGAATTATTCCTCCTGACAAAGGAAATGGACTTCTGGGCTCTGGCCTGTCTTCATTGCCATTCCCCTGGTCCTTGCAGGCGCTCATCTTTAAGATTGGGGGACCTGTACAAAGGAGTCCTTAGTGTACTTGGTCGACATTCTTATTTTTCCCTGAAACCCTAGAACAGGGGTCGCCAACCTTTTGGACCGCAGGGACCATCAGACTTAGAATTTTAAATCCCATGGACCAGAGACCCTGGGAAAATCCCCCCAAAAGTCTGCAGGAAAATCCTCCACCCCGTTTTCCTACCGGTCGACCGTTTGTTATTTGGGATTGCAGAATACCGTCTCCAGCTCCGTTCTCAGTGGGGGAGAGAGAGAGAGACTTTTGACTGCATGCAAGGAAAGCAGCAGAAGTCGCAGAAGTCTTTCTTTCTCTCTCCCAAACTCCGTCAAAAATGAGACTTGTCGTGCCAGCGTGGCCTCTTGGAGCAGGAGGCCTTGCAGGGTCCCAAAGACTCGTTTCTGGTGGAGTTTGGGGGAGAGAAAGAAAGACTTTGGCTGCTTTCCTTGCATGCAGCCAAAAGCAGAAGAAAGAAAAAAATGGGGAGAAGCATCCCGGTGGCCAGGCCAGGCACGTGGGGCACGTGGGGCAAGTTCCCCCCCTCCACCCTTTCCCCCCCTCCCCTCACTACCTCGTGTTTTGTTCACAATGCAAGCGACGCAAGCCTTGTGTTCCTGCTCAGCCTGGATTAATTGCTTCGGGGGGGGGGGACATTTCTCTGCAGACCGCCAAAATTTTCTTGCGGACCACCAGTGGTCCCCGGCCCACTGGTTGGCAACTACTGCCCTGGAAGACCACATCAAACTGCTATCCTGGTTACCGAGCCCGTACGGTTTTAAGATCTACTTGGCTGTTGAACATGATTCATGGGATGCTTATTTTTAATAAGAACTTACTTGAAAGGAAGAGGAAGGAAGAAGGAAGGAAGGAAGGAATTTAAAGATTTAAAAAGATTAAGAACTAACAAAAAGTAATATAAAGCAAAAGAACAAAGGAAAAGAGGAAGACAAAAATGCAAAAAGAAAAGAGGAAAAAAAATATAAAGAAGATGCTTTTGTTTTTCTGTGCAGCATATAAAAATCATCAAGAACTGGAGATATCCGTCGATTCAGCCAGTTCAAATGAAATGCAAGCTTAAGCTCTTACAAGAATCTGACCAACTAACAGTCAAGGGAAATGAGCGGGAGTTAAGAATAGAAAGGAATTTAAGGTGGGCTGGATTTAGATCTCTTGTGGGCAGGCAGGGACTTATGACTGATGGTGCTTTTGACCTCTCACTCAGCCTGGTCTTTTTGCTACAAAGGTATGGTTACAAAATTATCTCTTACTCTATGTTTCCGAAAAGAAGAAACTCTCTTTTTATTATCTATTTTTTTCTTAATCATGAAATCCACAAATCATGTTCATTTTTTTAGTTTCATGCAAAAAGTCTTTCCAGTCAGCAATAAATGTAGATATTGTCATTTTTTTAAACCAAGGAATTATGTTTAGCCATCTCTGCAAGTCCCATCATCTTCATCAATCATTCCTCTATTGTGGGAAAAATCAAACCTTTCCGCTGTGGGACATATAATAATCTTGCTGTAGTTAACAAAAACATAGTTCCACAACTTTTTTCCCCAGCTGTCTGTCTAACATTAATCCACAAAGAAAGGCCTCTGGTTTCAGCTGCACTTTAATCTTTAAAATCTTCTGAATAAGTGAATGCATTTGCATCCAAAATGTCTTGGCTTTATTATACGTCCACCAAACATGATAAATGGTCCCCTCACAGCCTCTTCATTTTCATGTAGAACTGATGGTATTTTTCAAGCCCACTAATCCTTCCTTGTTGAATTCCACTAACAGAAGCTTCAACTACCATCTTATACCCTGAAGGAGTGTCAAACTGGAAGTTTTAAACATTTTGTTTCCATCTGTCTCCTCTCTGGCTAGTTTCAGACGAAATTCAAGTGTCTGAGCCAAAACTAACACACAGAGTTACAGAGTTTCTCATTCATTACTCTGATTCCATCATAAAACACACTGGATCTCTTATACTTGCATTTTGCCTTGATCGATGGCCTTTTCTACAGAAGGAGCATCAGATGCATAGGGCAACAGGCATAGGTCAACGCAGAGAAGTCCTAACGTCAGGGAATCCTGCAGTCGGTGTTCAAATGAAGTCAGAGATGCTGACACAAACCTGTAGTTTCATATAAATAATTATACTTTACACACACACACACACACACAAACTTATCTATATCTACTATATATATCTACATGATCTCTACATCTATCTATCTCTATATCTATATCTCTACAGTATATCTATATATCTACATTACTCTATGTCTGTCTGTCTGTCTATCTCAACATTATATCCATCCATCCCTCCATCCCTATCTATCTATTTTATTTTATTTTATTTTATTTTATTTATTTGATTTGTCAATCACTTACAAGGTAATAGGTATAAGGATAAACATAGTTATGAATACATGAAATGGATATATATAAGAAAAATAAAAAGAATCAATAGGACAGGGATGGTAGGCACGTTGGTGCTTATT
>CM019165.1:5284410-5407706 GCA_009733165.1 Naja naja
AATTCCCAGTTATTCGGCATGTGGATGAACTGGCCTAGCCGTGCATTTCCCAAATAGAAATCTGGCTGTCAGGATACCGTTAAGAGAAAGAGGGCCTTTTTGTCTCCGAATCACAGCGGTAGAGATTAGCCAAGACATGACCCAGCCATGGCTCTTCTGCTGCAAGGTTAGAGGTCATCAAGAGGCTGATAAAACCAAGCATCTGAAGCCAAAGTATCTACCCAGGGATGTGTGTGTGTGTGTGTGTGTGTGAGTGCGTGTGTGTGGAGGGGTGGGTGCAAAGAATTGGAAGATATTTTCTTGGGAATGGGGAGGAGTGGATATGTTTTCCCATGGCCCATTTCTCATGATCAACCAGTATTCAGGTCAAGGTTGCCCTGTCTTCCCTGAGGAACATTTCCAATTCCATCTCCTTTCCTTCCTGCCTGCCTTCCATCTTTCCTTCCTTCTATCTTTCTTTCCTTCCTTCCCTTTTTCCTTCCTTCTCTTCCTTCCTTCCCTTCCTGCCTTCCATCTTTCCTTCCTTCTATCTTTCTTTCCTTCTATCCTTCCTCCTTCCTGCATTCCTGTATTCCCGCATTCCTTCTCTCTTTCCTTCTTTCTATCTTTCCTTCCATCTTCCTTCCTTGCTTCCCTTTTTCCTTCCTTCCTTCCTTCCCTTTTTCCTTCCTTCCTTCTCTTCCTTCCTTCCCTTTTTCTTTTCTTTCCTTCTTTCCTTCTTTCTATCATAGAAGTGTCTTGATTTGAGTGCTTGGATTTCTTATAATTTCTGCACAGGAACTCTAGTTTAAATGTGCAACCGTATGAACATAGTATCATAGAGCTGGAAGGGGCCTTGGAGGACTTCTAGTCCAACCCCCTGCTCAAGGCTGGAGACCTTGAAGCATCCTGGTTGTCCAAGTCTATTCTTGAAAAGCTCCAGTGTTGGAGCGTCCACAACTTCAAGTGACACGTTGTTCCATTGATGAATTGTTCTCACTGTCAGGAAATTCCTCCTTAGTTCTAGGTTGGATCTTTCTTTGATGAGCTTCCACCCATTACTTCTTGTCCTGCCTTCAGATGCTTTGGAGAATAAGTCAGCCCTGTTCTCTGTGACTTCTCCTTAACTACTGGAAGGTAGTTATCATGCATTTTTCTTTATTTTTCTAGACCGCAGGGTATTGATTGACAGATTGATAGAATTTATATGGTCTTCTGGTTCTCTGGGAATCCTAGGATGACACTATTTTTTCCCCTTTAAGGTGAGACTCTTGGTCATGGTCTCAAACCAGGGCTCATTTTAATTTTGATGGCTTTACTTCTTGTCTGGTTGAGCATATCGGAAACCAAATGATTAGGCCAGATGGGTCTCATGGGTATGATGGAAAGTAATTGTGGAGAAGTGTTAAGATGAGGAGATAAATGGAAAACGGTGGGTGGGAAGTCTGATCAGAAATGAATGAGGAAAATGGGTGTTCCCCCCCCTCCTTATTTGAAGCTTGGACAATATACAAAGTTTCCCAGCTGGGCTACTTCAAAGAGATTTTCAACATGCTGTCTGTCAGTAATAATAGATAGTAGGGTCCATCTTAAATGGTTTGGAATTTCCTCTGTTGAACTTTGTGATAGAAGAGGAGGAGAAGGAGAAGCAGAAGGAAGAGAACAAGAAGGAGGAGGAGGTGGTGAAGATGTTTAAGATAATATTTTCTCCTTCTTAATAGTGCTCCTTGCCTTATTATTCCAAGCCTTTTAGCCCATAGCAATCAGCACATCTTCTTCCATGCTTGTGAATTTTTGCAGATCTGGATGACAACTTGACAGTTGTGACACGAAGCTGCCAAGTCCATCAAGAGGTGACAGGGAGCCTCCAGCTTCCCCTTAGTTGTTTTCTTCAGCCCTCCAGCTTGTGGTGATATCTGAAGGTTGCTCCAGCTTGAGAGCAACATTGGATCTCTCTAATCCCAATGAGTTGAGTCAACTGACTTGGCGACCATGAAGTTGATATCGCTGGGAATCTGAACAGAAAAACAGAGTTGGAAGGGAACTTAGAGGTCTTCTAGTCTAACCCTCTGCTTTTGTAGGGCTGTTATGCAGTATTCTCTAGGAAAAGTCTGATGGTCACACCTCTCAAAAACAGGTAGTCCTCAATTTACAACAGTTCATTTAGTGACCGTTCAAAGTTACAGTGGCACTGGAAAAACTGGCTTACGACCATTGCAAGGTCACATGATCAAAATTCAGATGCTTAACAACTGACTCATATTTATGACAGCTACAGTGTCCCGGGATCCCCTTTGGTGACCTTCTGACGAGCAAAATCAATGGGGAAGCCAGATTCACCGTGGATGACTAACTTATCAACTGCTGTGATTCACTTAGCAACTGAGGCACAAAAGGTCGTAAGATGGGGGCAAAACTCACTTAACAGATGTCCCACTTAAGGACAGAAATTTTGGGCTCAATTGTGGTCGTAAGTCGAGGACTACCTGTACTCTCACATTTCAAGAAGAAGGCAGTGAGCTGAAGAGTTTGGGGACCCCCGATTTACATGCTACGAATATCCAATATCCTACTGGAGTTGGATGGCGTTGAAGTAAATGAAATTAAATGAAAATATCCACCCGTTCTGAACTCTGCAATGCAGGTACTCACCCTGCGCTCATTAAGAGGGAACCATGCTTGCAAGATGGGTGCAGATTATGGAGAGCGCATGGCCCAATGCATTGGCAGGCAAAAAAACAGATAAGTAACAAAGAAGGGTGGAACAAATTAAGGCTAGAAAAATGAGAATGTGAGAGTTGTCAAGCATCAAAGATTCCATCATCCTTAATAAAATCTTTCTTTCTTTCTTTCTTTCTTTCTTTCTTTCTTTCTTTCTTTCTCTCTGTCTTTCTATTACTGTCTGTCCCTTCCTTCCTTCCATCCTCTCTTTTCCTTTTCTCCCTTCCTTCTTTCCTTCCTTATTCTTTGTTTCGTTCTTTTCTTTTCTTTCTTTCCTTTCTTTCCCTTCCTCCTTGCTTCCTTACCTCCCTCTCTCTCTCTCTCTTTACTTCTTCCCTTCTCTTTTCCTTTTCCTTTCCTTCTTTCTATCCTGCAAAAAAGAGGGAGCACATGCAAGGGGGAGGGGAGGGAAATTAGGTGGAAACATCTTAGACTGTTTCAAAAATCACTGTATCCTTCCGTCCTGGAAATTCATTTAAACTCTCGGAGCCTCATAAGAGATTAAAGCGAGCTGTTTCCAGTTTCAGGCTCAGATCCTTTCTAAGCCCACTTCTCTCTCCTCTCTGCTTCTTCCCGACCCCTTCCCCCTGCTCCGAACGAACACCGCAAAAATACAACTGCGACACCCACACCTCTCTCTCTCTCTTTCTTTTTCCAGGGCTGAATTTGAATCCAAGGCTCCTATCAAGCTTCTATCTTGCGGCCCTGAGGAGGTTTACTTTGAGCTGTAAGTACGATTAACTCCTTCTCATCTAATAGGTCTTTCTGTATATATTATCAAATACTTAAAGAGGTTTTTTTTTCCTTCTTCTTCTTTTTGCAAGAGATGGGGAACCATTACAACCCCATGATCGTCCTCAAAGCTTTTTGGAACAGTTTTGTTTTGACAGAAAGGCATTAAGGGGGCGAAACTGATAGCCTAAGTACCACTTACAGGCTTTGATCATCTGAAGTCATCGGTCTCCAAAGGAAAAGCTTTTGTATATATTAAAAGGGGGAAATTAATTTTATTGCTGGCTGCAGGCTCTTCTTCATCCTGCCTCAGCCATCCTCACTCGGCGTTTTTCCCTACATTCAGGGTGTCTTAGCCTGACCTAAGTCCTCGACCTAATGACCACGATTAACCCCCCCCCAAAAAAATCTCTGCTGTTAAGTGAGACATCTGTTGAGTAAGTTTTGCCCCTTTCTACAACCTTCCCTGCCAACATTTGTTCCGCAAATCACTGCCGTTGATAAATGAGTCACACGGTCGTTAAGCGGATCTGACTTGCCAGAAGGTCGCAAAAGGGGATCACGTCTCACACACACACACACACACACGGGAACGCTGCAACGGTCATGAGCAGTTGCCAATTTGGATCAGGCGATCGTGGGGGGTGCCGCAAAGGTCATAACTGTGAAAAACGGTCATAGAGATGAGCAGCCGAGATGATTAATGGGCTGGAGGCTAAAACTGTGCGATGAACGTTTAGGGAAACTGGGACATCTAGTTTAACAAAGAGAAGGACATGATCAATGTCTTCCAGTACTTGAAGGGCTATCAAGCTATTCTCCAGAGCACCTGAAGGGCAGGACAAGAAGCAAAGGATGGAAACTAATCAAGGAGAGAAGCAACTTAGAAGTAAGGAGAAATTTCCTGACAGTGAGAACAATTAATCAGTGGAACCACTTGCCTCCAGAAGTTGTGAGTGCTCCATCAATGGAGGTTTTCAAGAAGAGATTGGACAACCACTTGCCCAGAATGGTATAGGGTCTCCTGCTTGAGCAGGGGGTTGGAGTAGATGACCTCCAAGGTCCCTTCCAGCCCATGACTCTATGTTCTATATTCTGTTTATATCCAAAAGCTGATTTTTCAAAAGGCAACTGGATTTTGTTTTGTTTTCCCTTGAAGATTTTGTTCCACTTCTCATCCAAGAAGCTTCTTCAGTTCTGGTTGAGTACATTTATAATAACACTGGTATATAAGTGCATATAATAATATTGGTATACATTTTTTCTTTTTTTATTATATATTTTATTCGATTTTCAAAGATTAAAAACATAAAATAGAACTTTATACATCGTTGCATCAACATCAAGACATCTTTTACATTTCCTTACATTTTTCTATATATAATTTCTTATTCCATTACCATTGCATAATTCTTTCCTTACTCTTGCTACAGATCAATATATTTTCATGTTACATTTCGATTTTCTTCTTAATACCTATTTACATAGTTTCTTATTCTTTACCTAATTGCCATTCTAATTTCTTTTTATTCTTAAACCATTCATACCAGGCGTCCCAGACTCCATAATATATCAAATCTTCCATATCTTTTAATTTCAACATTAGCCTGTCCATCTCTATACAGTCTAATATTTTCTTTATAACAACACCTTCTGGTGGTACCTTTTCCTGCTTCCAAAATTGTGCAAAAGAGATCCTCACAAGAGTTAAGATATGTAACACAATATATCTGTCTTTTTTATTGTATTCTTGTGTTATTATGCCTAATAAAAATAGTTCTGGTTTGGGTTCAATTTTCTGTTTTATAATTTCTTCTAGCCATCGTTGAATTATGTTCCAATATTTCTTCACTTCTGGTATACATTTCTTATTGAGTTCACATTCATATTATATTATAGTCAACATTATATATCCTCTTATATCATTACTGCATTGTTGTTAAGTTTTTTGTTTCAATTTCGAACTATCCTTAAAGGCGAATCCCAAATCTTACTGAACTATATTCATATTAAAACTTGTTCAAAAATAATCAGTTTTAGTACATCATTCTTAATACAATATCCTTTAATTTCTTACTCGAAGCTTCTTCAGTTTTGACTGAATGGTGGAGAAGGGAAGGATTTATATTCCTGCAATTCCTGGTTGGTAGTCCTCTTTCTGAGAATCGTTGAGGCCAATTTGAAGGTTATCTGTGCCCTCAGGAACAACTGAATCGTGTAAATGGGTGTTGGAACTGCTGAAAGAAAGTTTCTCCTGCCTTGAGCAGGGGTTTGGACTAGAAGACTTCTGAAATCCCTTCCAGCCTTATGAGTCTATGTTTTATCCCACCTGGATTGAAAATGTAGAGGGTGTGGCTTGATGGCCAATTTCCCTCCTTTGAAACTAACCCTCCTGTTTTTCACTCCTTCCCTTCCTTGACCAGGACACCTTGCAACTGGAAAAGGAAATGAGATAGGACTCACAGCCTGACTCCATCAATTTCAGCCATATCATTAATCTTCCTTTTCTACCCCCTCTTGCCTTGTCATCCCTCCCCCAACTTACCCCCTTTGTTCCTGGGAATGCCATATTACAAGAATAACCTTTCCATCAACTTGGATCCCCCCTACCCCGCCTCCTGCCCCCAAGGCCCCCTCAAGGGGTGTGAGGACACCCCTGTACCGGCCTTAGCAGTTCTCGGCTGGGTTCTGAGCAAATACGAAGTGTTTATTTTGAAAGATTACCGGTTATCTCTATACTTTCAACCTCTCTCCCTTTAATGAAGAGAAACCGATTTCCCAGCCGCTATCTGTTGATGAAGCTGCGAGGTTGGATGAGATGAGTCACTGGGGGTCTCTCTGTGTTGTCTCCCCACATCCCCGAAGCAGTCAAGAGTCAAGACCAGGCACCCAAGCCTGGGGCAGAGAGGAAATGGTCTAAAAACATGCGTTCTGACAAGCTTTACATCACGGATTCTGCCATCCGTCTACCTTCCTCAACACAAGTACCTAATGTTTAGGAAGAGAGAGAGGGAGGAAGAGAGAGAACAAGGAGGAGGAAGGAGGGGGAAGGAGGAGGGAGGAAGAAGAAGAAAAGGAGGAGGAGAAGGAGGAAAAGGAGGAAAGGAGAAAGAGAAGGAGAAGCAGAAGAGAGGAGGGGGAAGAAGAAGAAGAAGAAGAAGAAGAAGAAGAAGAAGAAGAAGAAGAAGAAGAAGAGGGAGGATGGGAAGAAGGAGAAGGAGAAGAGAGGAGGAGGAGAAGGAAAAGGAAAAAGAGAAGGAGAAGCAGAAGAAAGGAGGGGGAAGAAGAAGAAGAAGAAGAAGAAGAAGAAGAAGAAGAAGAAGGAGAAGAAGGAGAAGAAACAACTACATCAGTTCAGAACTGAAGAAGCTTCTTGGATGAGAAGCGAAATGTTTTCAAAGAAAAAAAATCAGGAAAGTCCAGTTGCCTTCTGGGTCTACAAGGAGATCTGCCAAATAGGATCAGAAAGTTGTAGTTGTCGTTGTTGTGACAGAAAATCACATTGTTAGTGGGGAGTGTGATCATTCAGAGAACCAAGACCAAAAAGAAATAGATTTTTGTCCTTTTTTTGCTGCAAGCTTGAGGATATTTCCTCTCTGAAGCTGGTTTTTTTTTGCATCCCAACTGCTGCAAAAGGCTGCCCCATAAATCACGCAAAATCTTCTTTGAATCCATAGAATTTAAAATTGTGTACATTGACCTAAACTGTGCCTGGAGTATCTCAAATGGAGGCTGGTTTCATTTTTTTTTTTCATCACAAGCACAAAATCCAGAAGCGACATCCAAATTAAAAAAACATAAATATATTCTCCTCTTGGAAAACAACACTCATTTAACCAAACCTGCTTTATCTTCCTTGCTGTTGAAATAATAGGTATTTCTATTTGCACTTAATAATCTTTATAAACTGTCACCATTTATATTAACCAACTTCACTGTATTCTTTCAGATTCTTTAACCTTAAAGGAAAGCATTTTTTTTTCATCCATTCAATCTATCAAATGCCATTATTGGCTTAACAACAATGGCAAAAAAAGGCATAAAATTGGCTACCACTTACTTAATAACCATTTTTAAAAATGGAAATTCTAGTTCCAATTGCTGTTGTAATTTGAGAACTACCTGTATGTATATCTTCCATTATCATCTGTCATCTGTGGATTTTGTCCCCCTGTAAAATAAATTATCTCCCATAGATCCTTTCTAGAAAGCCTGCACTAAGCATAAAGCATATTTAAGTTCATTGTCATCCATGTGAAAAGCTCCCTCCGAAATCCCAGGTTTCTAGCCAAGGGTTCTCTCTGAAGAGAAATTAGATCAGGAAGAGCAAGGAAAATCTGCCACTGGCATGTTTTTAAACAACTTCTTCTTCTTCTTCTTCTTCTTCTTCTTCTTCTTCTTCTTCTTCTTCTTCTTCTTCTTCTTCTTCTTCCTCTTCTTCTTCTTCCATATCTGTCATTGGACGTTGGTGATCATGTTGGTGATCCTATTTGGTGATCATGTTGCCGATACTACGACGTAAAAAAGATGTTGAGACTCTAGAAAGAGTGCAGAGAAGAGCAACCAGGATGATTAGGGGACTGGAGGCTAAAACATATGAAGAACGGTTGCAGGAATTGGGTTTTGTCTAGTTTGATGAAAAGAAGGACTAGGGGAGGCATGATAGCTGTGTTCCAATATCTCAGGGACTGCCACAAAGAAGAAGGAATCAAGCTATTCTCCAAAGCACTTGAGGGCAGGATAAGAACTAACCAAGGAGAGAAGCAACTTAGAATTAAGGAAAAATTTCCTGATAGTGGAAACAATTAATCAATGGAACAACTTGCTTCCAGAAGTTGTGAATACTCCAACACTGGAAGTTTTTAAAAGATGTTGGATAACTATTTGTCTGAAGTGCTGTAGGGTTTCCTGCCTGGGCAGGGGGTTGGACTAGAAGACCTCCAAGGTCCCTTCCAACTCTGTTATTCTATTCTATTCTATTCTATTCTATTCTATTCTATTCTATTCTATTCCAATATTCTATTCTATTCTATTTTCTATTCTATTCTATACTATCTATTCTATTTTCTATTCTATTCTGTTCTATTCTATTTTCTATTCTATTCTATTTTCTATTCTATTCTATTTTCTTTTCTATTCTATACTATACTATTCTATACTATCTATTCTGTTATTCTATTCTATTCTATCTATTTTCTATTCTATTCTACATTCTGTTCTATTCTATTCTATTCTTATCAACAGCCACACGAAAAAAGTGCGGTTGAGTTTTGTCCAAACTAGACCCATAGATTTTGAAGCCATGGTATTCTTCTTCTTTTGCCTGGACCTTGTTTGACTTCAATCTTTCCTTGGAGAGGATTAAGTGAAGTATGGCGGTATTTTTCTGGGTGTTGCATCACATGTCCAAAATATTCTAACTTTCGCTTTTTTTTAATGGTTGTGATGATTTCCCTTGGCTTTCCCAGGTGGCTTATCACCTCCTCCTTACTGATTTTGTCAACCCAGCTTATATGCAACAGCCGTCTGTAAATCCATATTAAGCACCACAGTGGACATAATCGAAAAATAGATCGGATCCTCAGACATTCAAGATCCTTCAGATCTGGCCACATCGGTGAAGGCTTTGGATGCACCTCCTTAAAATCTGCACAGCCTGATGTGGCGAGATCCTGTTTGATTTATATGAGCTGTCTCTTCTGTGTACATTTTGACTTTGCTGTCATGTATAAACACCGGGTACCTTGGAGACGAAAAGAGAACCTTTGGCTATTTAAAGACCCCTGTTTCGCTGCAGTATAAATTGCCTGCACGATTACGTTTCAGAATGGAGCAAAGAATTATTTATAAATACTTTATCATCATTGTAGCCGTTGTCTGTCTACTTGTAGGATGCAGGCCTCTTCTGCATGTTTCCAACCCCAGATGGTTCTGAGCTTTCCTTGGCCACTTGGACCCACAATTCTTGCTGACATTGCTAGTAAGAAATCATCGAAGTCAGATTCAATTTCCTTTACTTTTACAGCTGGTACTAAACTCATAGAAACGATTTCTAACTTATTTATTATTCAGAACTCATTTATACGGAGGTGTTATATATATTTTTTCCTGTTTATTTATTTATTCCAATTATTGCTCTTCAGCTGAAAGCTCAAGGCAGCTTCTGATGTAAGCAGCCAAGGAAAAAGTATCATAAATTGTATAGACCTTTAAGCCAATTTGGGGAAAAATTTGCCCCCTGGAAGGCAATTTAAATAATACGGAACATGTCCAGGAGAGAGGCCCATCTGGTGCCACTCAGTTATCATTCTTGTGCCAGAAAATGCTATTTTGGATTCTTTCCCGTCTTTTTCATTGCTTCATATTCCTGCTGTGTCACATCATTTAAACCCAGCTCAGTTAGGTACAGCTTGGGTTATTTTTATTTTTTTTAAAAGGAGTCTCAGCTGTTTCATGAACTGCTGTTTGGGCTGGCTTGAAGTTTCTTGATGGTTTTGCTCCAATTTCATTTGTCATGACTGTTCGTCAGCCTGAGAATTTCTCCCGGGGGACAGAAAGCGAAAAATGCCTGCCAAGAAAAAAAAAACCCAGTGACAAACTTCCCTGTTCTCACTTTCTCTGGCGAGCTCCACACCCCTAATTTCAAATGAAAAACACTCGCGTTCCCCTCTCCCCCTAAATTTTGTGCAAGGAGGACATCTGAATTCTACCCAACCCGAGATGGTCAGGGACCAACACTTTCCCTCTGTGGTGTCACAACCATCGAGCAAATTTTTCATTTCCACGCTGGATGTTAGCACGCGTTGTGAACCTCCCTTCTCTTAGCCCGGTTGCAAACGATTCGTGTTCAGACCTGTGAAATTCAGCTTGACAGCTGTATTGATTCATCAAGGAACGTGGCTCTCCTACTTTGAGTGGTTCGATGGCCACGAGGCCCATGGGAGGAATTGAAAACCATGTTGGCCGAAGCATGGGTGCACTCGCTCGCCTTCCCCTGCCCTTAAAATGCACGTAAGGTTTTCTTGTCTCCACTTAGGAAGATCAATACGGGATTTGCTAACACGAGTCCATGAATGTGCTGCTCTTCCTTCACCTTCTCTGTCTGTCTTCTAATAAAAATCTTTCATCTCCACATCATGGAACACAGGCTCTGAAAAAGAGGGCAGAAAAGAACAGCGAAGATGATCAGAGGGCCAGAGGCTAAAACTTATGAAGAATGGTTGCAGAATTGGATAAGCCCAGTCTTACTGGAAAGAAGGACTGGGAGGGAGGGGACATGATAGCGGGTTTCCAATATTTGAGGGGCTGCCCCAAAGAAGGAGGGGTCAACTTATTCTCCAAAGCACCAGAAGGCTGGACAAAGAGCAATGGAGGGAAACTAATCAAGCAAGCTGGAATTAAGGAGAAATATCCTGACGGTGAGGACAAATTAATCAGTTGCCTCCAGAAGTTGTGGGTTCTCCATCACTGGAGGCTTTTAAGAAGAGACTGGACAGCAACTTGTCTGGAATAGTGTAAGGTTTCCTGCCTGAGCAGGGGGTTGGACTAGAAGACCTCTAAGATCCCTTTCAACTCTGTTACTCTGTTGTTGACTTCTGTTATTGACCCCCAAGGTCCCTTCCAACTCTATTATTCTGTTATTCTGTTATTTAACCATCATGAGAATAACATCCAAATTTTAATTCAAATTATTTCTTCTTCTTCTTCCTTTTCCTCCTCTTCCTCCTCCTCCTCCTCCTCCTCCTCCTCCTCCTCCTCCTCTTCTTCTTCTTCTTCTTCTCTCTCTCTCTCTCTCTCTCATATAAATAGTCTGACTTACAATCATTCCTTTAGTGACCATTCAAAATTACAACAGCACTGAAAAAAATTGACTTATGCCTGGTTTTTACATTTACAACCATTGCAGCATCCTCATAGTCAGGTGATCAAAATGCAGATGCTTGGCAACTGACTCATATTTATGACAGTTGCAGTACACCAAAGTCATGTGACCCCCTTCTGTGACCTTATTTTATTTATTTATTTGATTTGATTTGATGTGTCAATCGCTTACAAGATAATAGATATAAGTATAAACATGAGTAAAAATACAGGAAATAGGTACGAATAAATGGGGACAATAGGACAGGGACAGGAGGCACAATGGTGCACTTATGCAGACCTCTTAGGAATTTATTTGATTTGCTCAATAATAAGTATAGTTTGAGGTTAAGAGTCTTAGGAATGGGTGAACAATAATGTTTGAGCAAAGTCAATGTGGAAGAAGCCAGATTCACTTAACAACTGTGTTACTAAATAAACTCTTGTGTATTCTGGATTCACAAATCCTAGTGATCCCTTTAACACCCATGGGGAGTGAAACAATAAAAAAACACCTTTTTTCCCAAAGCGTGGTTCCTTTTCCCACTGAGCCAACCTCAACCAGTGTGATGCAAACATTTCAGCAGCCCACCTGCTCTCTCCGTTGAGTTGGCCTTCAGATTTTTCCAACTCATCTCTCTTAGGTAGAGCACTTAGGCACTTAGGTAGAGCAGAGGAGATGGACCAAGCTGGCTTCTGACCCTGGAGAAGCAATAATGGATTGACTTATTGATCCGAGCACTTGGGGCAGCGGTCAAGGTGCCAGAGTGAAACCTTCCCCCCTGGTAACTTGTGCCTGGTTCCTGTTCATCTCCCACTCAGCCAAACGCAGAAGCAAGCAAACATTATGTCTGACAGACTAGTTAGCATCAAAATAGCCTCTTCGCTGTCAAAGCACACCAGGTGTCCTTGTTCCTATGAGACCAACATGGTTGGATTTGTCTGCATCGAACCTCTCTCCAGCCCCTGGAGACAGCAGAAATCATCAGCAGCTTCATACCGAGCAATTCAAGCTTATCAAAATCTATTTTTAAAAAGGTAATTAAAGACAGAAAGTATTGATGCCCAGCATGATTTTTATCTTGCATATCTTTTTGAAGAACAACCTTGCAAGAGTCCACCTTGTGTGAAAAGGTACTAAGAAGGATTTGTAGACAAGATCTCCATCCAGGGAGAACTTTTCCTGGTTGAGTGACTCAGGTGTCCAATGTTCTTGGTTCTTCTTATTTCCCAAGAATGTAGGAAGTAGTAGGAATTTAATTAACAGAATCATGAAGTTGGAAGGGACCTTGGAGGTCTTCTAGTCTAGCCCCTGCTTAGGTAGGAAACCCTATACCATTTCAGACAAATGACTGCCCAGTCTCTTCTTAAAAACCTGCAGTGTTGGAGCACCCACAACTTCTGGAGGCAAGTTCTTACTGCTTAATTGTCCTCATTTTCAGGAAATTTATCCTTAGTTCTAGGTTGGTTCTGTCTTTGATTAGTTTCCATCCACTGATACTTAATCTACCTTCAGGTGCAGATGGTTGATCAAAAATTTATCAAAGTCCTAGATATCAACCTATCTTCTGCTGTCTGTGTGAAGGGAACATCAAGAGAAAAAACACAAAAATGGAGTAGGTTAAATTAGTTCCTTCAGAGTTCCTTTGCTTTTACAAATAGCTATCATCAACAGAGCTGGAAGGGACCTTGGAGGTCTTCTAGTCCAACCCCCTGCCCCACCAGGAGGCCCAACACCATTTCAAACAAATGGCCATCCAGTCTTTTCTTAAAGTAATGCAGCACCCACCATTTCTGAAGGCAAGCTGTCCCACTGGTTGATCATTCTCCCTGTCAGGAAATATCTCCTTAGTCCCCGACCTAAGACTATAATTGACCCTTGATTATCGTTAAGTGGATTGTCATAAAACCTCACCTGATTTTACAACTTTTATTTAGTGGTCATTAAGCAAGCACAAGGGGACATGGTAGCTCAGTGGCTAAGACGCTGAGCTTGTCAATCAGAAAGGGTCAGCAGTTTGGCGGTTCGAATGCCGCCACGGAGTGAGCTCCCGTTCCTTATCCCAGCTTCTGCCAACCTAGCAGTTTGAAAGCACGTAAACAATGCAAGTAGAAAAATAGGGACCCCTTTGGTGGGAAGAGAACAGCGTTCGTTCAGCATTCAGTCATGCCGCCACATGACCACGGAGATGTCTTCGGACAGCACTGGCTCTTCGGCTTTGTAACGGAGATGAGCACCGCCCCCTAGAGCTGGAAACAACTAGCACGTAGGAATCTTTACCTTTAAGCAAGCACAATGATTGTTAAGTGCACCCAGCTTCCCTTAAGCGCCTCAGCTTCTACAGAAGTAGCAGTGAGACCCCCTGAAAACTCCAACCACGGATTCTTTTGTGTCTCCTCAAACTCTCTCCCCCCGTCCTGACGATAAAAGGAAGCCAAGATGCTCGGCAACCTTTGCTGACACCTGCAGCACGCCAGGCCTTGAGAAGATACAGGAGGAATTCTTAAAATATATCCTTTCGCAGACCATAATCTGTTCCATATGCTCCGAAACGAATGTGGAGTCTGGGCATTCGGCAGCTACCTCTGGCAAATGTTTCCTTCCCACACTGGGGAAATGCTTATCAGGGCTCCTCCCCCAGCTTCACAGCTGGAAATAATTTAGAGGCAAATCCTAAAGGCTGCTCCAGAGGAAGACTCAGCTCAGAGAAGCTGCATATCAAACCCACGATGGCTTGGGAAGGCTAAAAGATGCCAGCCACCAAGACCTAAGCGGTTCTCCTTCCTTCCCTCCAATGTGTATTTATTACGTGTAAGTCCTGGGGCCTTATCCATAATGAACCATGAGTACGAGTCCACATCTACTCCAGAGGTGGTATTCAGCCGGTTCAGACCAGTTCTAAAGAATAGGTAGCGGGAATTTTGAGTAATTTGGAGAACTGGCCAATCCCACCTCTGACTGGCCCCGCCCTCATCTATCCTCCACCTCCTGAGTCCCAGCTGATCGGCTGGGTCTTCTTTGGTTGGTCTGCACAGGAGAATGGAGCTGGAAAGCAGGTTAGTGGGGTGGGGAGGGAATGGGGATTTTGCAGTATCCTTCCCTGCCACGCCCACCAAGCCACGTCACGCCCACCAAGCCACGCCCACCAAGCGACACACACACACAGAACCGGTAGTAAACAAAAGTTGAATCCCACCATTGGTCTACACTTTTCTTCTGTGGAGCAGGACAAAGAAAGGAAACCAGAAGGGAAGGAGAGAAAAACGAAGATGGTGAAACAACTAAGCCGTATAGATAACAAACCTCTGTGTGAAGTTTCACACAAGGGTTTCAGCAACAATTTCATCGCAATCCCCTACGTCGGAGACTCCCATGCCATGCCAAAAAAAAAAAGCCAGCACGATCCCAGGCTGCATCCAACAGAGGGGGAAAAAAATCAAGGTCGCGTGAAGTGTTAATACCACTTTATGATGCCTTGATAAGGCCACACTTGGAATAATCGCATCCAATTTTGGTTGCCACCATAAACAAAAAGACATGGAGCCTCTAGAAAGAGTGCAATCTTCTAGTCCAGCCAAGCAGGAGAACCTATACCACCTCAGACAAGTGACTCTCCAGTCTCTTCTCAAAAACTTCCAGTGATGGAGCACCCAGAACTTCTGGTGGCGAGCTGTTCCACTGATCAATTGTCCTCACTGTTAGTAAGCTTCTCCTTAATTCCAGGCTGCTTCTCTCCTTGATGAGTTTTCATCCGTTGTTCTTGTCTTGCCTTCTGGTGCTTTGGAAGGTAATTTGACACCCCCACTTCTTTGCCCCTCAAATAGTGCAGAGGAGAGGCAAAGCCAGTTCAATTCAACTTCAGGAGGAATTAAAAGCCCCGTCAAAGTTTCCCAGCACATTGGCTGCTATCTTAACATCCAAGTCAGGTTTCCCAACGATAGAACTGTCCCCCAAGAGGATGTATTTTAGTGGGAGATGCAGGAAGTAACAAGGATTTTGTCTAATGGCAAGTGATGTACGGCTGGAGATCAAAAAGAGAAGCTCCCATACATCATGCAAATTCCAAATGATGAATCACGCCAGAGTTTCAGCCCAGTTTTTATTTTTCCAAGAAACAACAGGGAAGAAGCAGAGGTGGGGTCTCTAAGGTATATAAGGAATATATTTTTTTCCCAATTGTCACGGATTTCTCTCAACATCCTCTCATAATAACTATTACGGTGAGTCCCTGACAAGGAGAATTCATGGGTTCTGTAAAATTCATCATCCTCAGCTAAACCATTGGAAATACACCCCACCCCTATAAATAAGTAAACAAGAAAGACATAGCAGCATTCAGAACATATTATGGGTATTAAGGAAAGCTGTATGTCATTCCATGTTTATAATCTATTTTCTGTCCGGACAGAAGAAATAATTTTGGAAACACAGGGGGCATTTTTGCATTCTTTGGAGAACCCAGATGGGTATCGTCACACAACCCATCTAAGAGCAATGTCAATTTTGCTGCTAGACCTGGAGAGAAGGAAAAAAAATCAAAGGATTTGGGGAAGAGGCATTCCCCAAGGAACGTCTGAAGAGCTGCAGTGGGAATGCACCCGTTGGACTGGCCTCAGCCTCAGCCTCAGCCCTGCAATGGCATATCTGCAAAATGAAATGGATTAACAGCTCACTTTCAGTCAGCTTGAATTATGAGCTCCACGATTTGCTGGACATTTTACATGAACCAGAAGATGTGTTATCTGATGAAAATTGCTTAATTTAATATCCCGGCTTGACAAGGCAGTGAACTGTACATCTTTCGGTGAAGATGCCAAGGAGGTTGGCTTTTATTTAGCTGGGAAGATTAAGGAACCTGCTCTTTTGCTGTTTCTTACACACACACACACACACACACACACCACAATAAACACCATCCTACTTGGATTGGGTAAAGGGCCTGGGAGCAGAGCTGGTATTCAGCCGGTTCAGACCAGTTCTGGAGAACCAGTAGCGGAAATTTTGAGTAGTTTGGAGAACCAGCAAATGCCACCTCTGACAAGCCCCACCGACCTCATCTATTCTATGCCTCCCATCGAGCCCCAGCTGATCGGCTGGGTCTTCTTTGGTTGCCCTGCACAGGAGAACGGAGCTGCAAAGCAGGTTAGTGGGGTGGGGGGGAATAGGATTTTGCAGTATCCTTCCCTGCCACACCCACCAAGCCACGCCCACCAAGCCATGCCCACAGAACCAGTAGTAAAAAAATGTTGAATCCCACCACTGCCTGCAAGACCCACTTCCCAAAACAATACCAAGGGATTCCTACCAGTTAGAATGAAGAGACTCTGTTGCCCCAATCGGCCCTCCTTTTTATCCAAATTTGTACAGGTAGTCCTCGACTTATAACTGCCATGAATCACCACATTTCTTTTTGTAAGTGAGAACGTGGTTATGTGTAGCTTTGCCCCCCATTTTATGATCTTTTTTGGGGGGGCACTGATGTTAAATGAATCACTGCGATAGTTAAGTTCGTCACATGGTTCTTAAGTGGCTTCCCCTTTAATGTTGCTGGTCAGAAGGTCACAAAAGGGGGAATCGCGCGACCCCAGGATGCTGTGACCATCATAAGTATGAGTCACGGGGGCCCTTTTGTGACCTTCTGACAAGCAAAGACAAACCAGATTCACTTAGCAGCCATGTGACTAATTTAACAACTGCAGTGATTCCCTTAACAATGTGGCAAGAAGAGGGGTAAAATGGGGCAAAACACACCTACAGTAACCAGTTTTGGGCTCAATTATGGCCATAAATTGAGGACTACCTGTATTGTTGTTGTTTTTTAAACCTTCCCTAATAAATTGTCGCAGGCTTAGATTGATCTGGAGGCAAGAAACAAAACTCAGTGCTTCCTTAGTGTCAAGTCCCTATCAGAGTCTGAATCTGAGAAGAAAGACGAACAGCTGACAGGGAGTGTGGCTCCGTTGGCTGTGGAGGAAACTGGGGAAGGGCAAAGTCTGGATGGGCAGAGCAGGGAAGAGGTAGAACAAGGGAGAGGGAGTTCAGAGGAAGATCCAGGCCCACCCCCTCTTCATCCTAGGACACGCAGGGAGAATTGAGAAGAGATCAACGTGGGTTGCATGACTTACAGTGGAGGAAAGGGCCCTGATTCCCTTCATTAGCCGCAGCTGGGAATGAGAGTTTAAAAGAGATGCATGCTGAGTGTGGCAGCTGCTGGGAACAAACATGAGTTTATCTTGTGTTGACTTTGCTTATCTGTGTTCCTGGCGTCTTCCCAACCGTGTTGAGTTATTGCCCTTCCTTCATGTCTGGAATTCTTGCTCCTGCCCTGCCGGACTAATGACTTCATTTTGCCTTGATTGGACTTATAGTTACAGTTTTTGTTGACCACGTTTTGGACTTGATTCTCTGCAGCCAAAGGCTGTTCCTGGGAGAGTTTTTCTCCAGCCAGAAGGTAACCAGGACATTGGGGGCAAAGTTGGAGCTAATAAAGGGACTCCTACTGACTAGCTGACTGTGTTGCCTTTGTGCCATGCCCATCACACTTAGCTTAGATATCCTGTGGACAAAGGCCAAATTCTCTCATGCAGACTTTTGTGATCAGTTTAGCAGAATTTTCCTTCTTCTTCTTCTTTTCATCCGAAAGCTGTTAGACGGCTTCATTTTTTTAATGGTAATTTCTGTTTGGCTTTAGAACTTCCAGGCCTGTTTCCCTCCACCCCAACCCCAAAAATACAAAACCCAAGGTGAATTTTTCTTTGGGGTTTGCATTCAATCACTTTTTTAATATCTAAAACTTCTGTTCAAGTCCCTGCTTTTTCCCCCTCCCCCAATATCACGTTGAATTCATGCCTCTTCTTATTTGGCCCGCATATTCTCCCTATGACCGCAAGAGAATGCAGCTAGTATTTTAATGTGGTTTTCGTCCTGGCTCATGCCTAAGACACCGGTAACTGTATTCCTTTTCTTGATTCACTTCCAGATCCTGGTAGAATATCTCCCTGTCTGTCTTTTCCGTCTCTCATGTCTCTCTATGGGCAGAGATAAATTGAAAAGCACAAAGAAAGACTGTCATGATTTATTGGACGCCTGGATCTTATCTTTTTCTTTGGGGTTGCTATGTTTGAGTTAAGCCGAAGTAACCTTGGAAGAGAGGCTGATCCATCCGTTTTTCATATGGAAATCAGATGTAGGGGGTGCCTTGCATTCATCTCCTTTACCTTTCTATTCAGCTAGGTCTGCCCACGCATGTTTAACTTTAAAAAAAAGGCGGGGGTGTAAGGCACCAACATTTTCTCAGTCTTTGGGATGTACACGATCTATTTTTTTCCTGGCTGGGGTGGATACCTCATCAATCCTTCTGGACCATGCCAGATTGATAAGTTGATGCTAGAATGCAAGGGAGCAAAGGATGGCTCTCATTCTTTTTTTAAACTTTATTAACCTTTTATATCTTTTAAAAACAAACAAAGGTTATACATATCTTGACACTGACAGTTTGTGACATTCATCTCCCATACTTCTATTTTGCGCATTATTTACAAATATATACAATTTATGCAACTGTAAACATTTCACCTATTTGATGCTTATCATTAATTCTTTCATCATCTCTCTATCTTAGCTCAATCCAGTTGTACCATTTTCTCCAAATCCCATAATACTCTTTCTCTTGTAACATCAGGGTTAATTTATCCATTTCCACGCAAGTTTATTTTTTGGATAACCAGTTCATCTGGTGGTGTGTTTTTATGTTTCCAACATTGGGCGTAGGCAATTCTAGCTGCCGTTAAGATATGTAATATTATATATTTTATATCTCTCCCATATTTCTTTCTAAATATCCCCAGCAAAAATAATTCCAGTTTCAATTCTATTTGTTCCTTAGTAATCTCTTGCAACCATTTTTTAATTTTTAGCCAATATTTTTGAGTCTCCAAGCAAGACCACCACATGTGATAAAATGTACCTTCTTTCTTCTTGCATTTCCAACATGCCAGATTCATGTTGCGGTATATCTTCACCAATCTCATGGGAGGCAGGTACCATCTGTAGAACATCTTATAAATGTTATCTTTGTATACAGCCGATTATGTTAATTTATAATTTTGACTCCAAATGCCTTCTCATTCTGTCAGATTTATGCTATGTCCAAAATTTTGTGCCTGGGCTATCATGCATCCCTTAACCACCTCTTCATCCAATTCTACATCCAGCAAATCCTTATAAATTTTTGTAATATTCTTTTTATCTGGGCCTGTTAGAATTTTATCCAGTTGTTGTAAATTTCAAATGTATTCCGAAATCTTTTATATCTTTTTTATACCTTTTTGTAACTGAAGAAATGCCCACCAGTCAAAATGTATCCCTTGATTTTGGAGGTCCTGCATCGATTTTAAATATCCTTGAGCATCTAAGACAAGATGGCTCTTATTCTTAACTGTGGAGAGTTTGGTGGTGTCTAAACTTGGGTATTTCCTTGTAGATGTTTCATTGCCTAACTAGGTAACATCATCAGTGCTAGAAGAGAGTTGGGTTTATGGAGAGGAGGAGGAGGAGGAGGAGGAAGATTGTGGGGTCCTTGGTGCTCTCTGAGCTTGGTGGTTTCCTTGCGGACGTTTCATTGCCCAACTAGGTAATATCATCAGTACTAGAAGAGAATTGGGTGTACAAAGAGGAGGAGGAGGAGGAAGAGGAGGAGGAGGAGGAGAGAGGAGGACTGTGTGGAATCTTGATACACTCTGAGCTTGATTGTTTCTTTATAGATATTTCATTACCCAGTTACATAGCAACGTATCTTCATTGCTTGAACTCTTCTGTTGTAATAGCTCCTAGTTGTTATTTTTTTAAATAAGCAACAGGATTGATTAATTGAAGTGCTCATGTTCGGTCAAGAATCAATTCATTGAATTAATTGCTTTTAAAAATTAAATGAGGGAAAGCATTCATTAAGCTGGAACTGAGCCAACTTAATGGACAAATGCAATAATTCCGCTTACCCATTAAGACATCTTCACTGGCTGAAGGGTGCTTTACAATTAACCCATTAAAAAAAATAGCTATGTTGCAAAAATTGCAGAAATTTGTGCTTTTGCTCTAGCTGTAATATTTGAGCAGTCTACACTGAATAACAGAAAAATAGACTTAGAAGAGGCCTTGGAGGTCTTCTAGTCTAACGTCCTGTTCAGGCAGGAAAACTTATACCATTCCAGACAAGTCATTGTCCAATCTCTTCTTAAGAACCTTCAGTGTTGGAGCACCCATAACTTCTAGAGGCAAGTTGTTCCGCTGGTTAATTGTTCTCACTGTCAGGAAATGTCTTTTTTTTTTAACAGAGGAAGACAAAAGTAACAGAACAAATATTTACAGATCCGATTTTCAGTATTTGCAGATTTCATTTTTTAAATTTGATTTTGGGATGCGTGCATGTAGGTTAACTCTGTAATATTTATTTATTTATTTATTTATTAATTCGACTTATATGCCGGCCCCTCTCCCAAAGGACTCAGGGCGGCTCACAGATTAAAAGAAAATACAACAATAAATTACCTAAAAAGCGTATTAAACAAACTAAGCCGAATTAACATTAAAACCCCCAAAGATTAAAATCAAGAAAACCCAAGGAGTCAGCATAGCCCAGATTGTAAAAACAGCCAAAGAAAACGAAACACTAATTGCACTTGAAGCAGCCCGTTGCTTTGAAGATGCTTAATTAAAAAAAATAGATTGCCAAAAGTCATGATTGCCAACAAGGAAATAAATCCACCAGTATTGAAAAAAAATTCTTCAGACGAAATTAAGGCTGAGAGAGCACGCAGCTGTTCACATTCGCTCACCTTCGTGAGGTCATCCTCCCCCAAAAATGAACGCATCGCTGCTAGTGGCTCACAGGAAGATAATTATTAATACCAAATTATGTGATGTGATTGAATGTAGCATCCCAGTCACCCAGCTTGGCTGGGATCAATGGCATGATTAAAATTATGAAGAGGAAAATAACTGATGGAGAAACCAGTAGATTGTCATCAACTTAAAATCGGTTGCTTAGTGACTGATCAAAGTTGTATGGGCCTACCTGGAGGCTACATATAATCTAGATTTGAAGGTCCAATGGTTGATCATCCTCCTCACAGTTATGTGGCTCAGCATATATGGCTGTTGGCAGCTTCCTATGTTCACATGGTCCTGTTTTAGGATGGTTTCGCTGAAAACTGCCATTTACGTCTAGTTGAGTGCCATAGCTTAATTATAACCTCTGCATCCGCTTAACGACTGCCACAAAAAGAATCAGGAAATCCGGTCACTTGGCTCATGGATGAGTTTTAAGGCTTTTACGAATTAACAACACTGATGGGCAGGCTCTCATACAATCATCAGTCGAGGACTACATGAATATAAAGAAGTAGAGTTAAAACAGGACCAGGAGGAGCTTTTTTTTTAATTACATTTATATGCTGCGCTTCTCCGAAGACTCAGGGCGGCTTACAATTTTGGAGTGCAACCCAATGCGCTCAGCAATAGCCTTCCTTCCATTGTATATGCCTGCTTATTACTAAGCGGCATTTTTACAAGGTCAGCTAATTGCCCCCAACAATCTTGGGTCCTCAAGCTCAGCCACACGTTAGGAAGAAATACAATTAATGCGATGTTTTCTATTGCAGTTTTTTTTTTTTAAATTAAGTGGTGAATTGGGAGTCATTCCTTGATGTTTATGGACAGGCTTGTCCAATTCAGCCTAGGAAATCTTTCTATGTGTCCTATTAAAATTAACGACTATTGAAAGATGTGCTTTGATTATACTAGATGTATATTGATATAAAGGACAAAAATCAGAATAGAATTGGAAGGGACCTTGGAGGTCTTCTAGTCCAGCCCTCTGCTCAAGCAGAAGATCCTATACCATTTCAGACAAATGGTTGTCCAATCTCTTCTTAAAAACTTCCAGTGTTGGAGCATTCACAACTTCTGGAGGCAAGTCATTCCACTGATTAATTGCTCTGTCAGGAAATTTCTCCTTAGTTCTGGTTTGCTTCTCTTATTTATTTATTTATTGGATGTGTATGCCGCCCCATCTCTGAAGACTGGGCAAGGCACAACTAAAAACAACAACAATAAATACTTAAAAAGAAATTAAACTAATTTCACAAGCCCAAAAATACAAAAACTAAAATTTACAGTGGTTAAAATAATTAAGAAACCCATCCCCCACCCCAAGGAGGGGTCACAGCCCGGATTGGTCGAACAACCAGGTCTTCAAATCATGGCGAAGGTGCGGAGGTCAGGGGCCAGGGAGCCCCAGGGGCAGTTGGTTCCAGAGGTCAGGGGCCGCAACAGAATAGGCTCGTCACCGGGGGACCGCCAGCCGACATTGGCTTGCCGATGGGACCCTGAGGAGTCCTTGCCTATGTGCTCGCACAGGGCGGTTGGCACTCGATATCGGCAGAAGACGCCCCTTAAATATTGAGGACCCATGTCATGAAGGACTTTGTATGTTAAAACCAGAACCTTGAATCTCACCCGGAGTGCAACCGGCAACCAATGCAGGCAGTGCAGGAGGGGGGTAACATGGGAGAATCGGGAAACTCCCATCACCACCCGCGCCGCCGCATTTTGCACCAGTTGCAATCTCCGGATGGTATGCAAGGGCAGTCCTAAATAGAGAGCGTTGCAGTAGAGTCTAGAGGTAACAAGGGCGTGAGTGACTGTGCGCAGGGCATCTCGGTCCAGAAATGGGTGAAGCTGACGAACAAGGCGGAGCTGGGCAAAGGCCCCCCTGGCAACGGCCCCCACCTGCTCCTCCAACCGGAGCCGTACATCCAGGAGGACCCCCAGATTCCGCCCCTATCCACAGGGGCAACACCTCTCCCCCTATGGCCAGAGATGGATATTCCTGACTGGGCCGAGATGCCGGTATGCACAGCCACTCAGTCTTGGCCGGGTTGAGTCAAGCATGTTCCTGCTCATCCAAATCCGTACCACATCCAAACACGGGTCATCAGGAGAGGGCATCACTGATCTGGTTTGGGGTGGAGATGTACAGCTGGGTGTCATCTGCGTATGATGGAATCTCACCCCAAAACCATGGATGATCTCACCCAGCGGCTTCATGTAGATGTTAAATAGAAGAGGGAGAGGACCGACCCTGAGGGACCCACAAGAGAGCACCTCAGGGTCGACCTGACCCCACCCCAACACCGATTGCACCCCGAGGTAGGAGGTGAACCACCGAAGAACAGTGCCCCCCACTCCCAACCCCCGAGGCATCGCAAAAGGATACCATGGTCGATGGTATCAAAAGCCGCTGAGAGGTCTAATAGGACCAGGACAGAGGAAAAACCCCTGTCCCGAGCCCTCCAGAGATTAGTACAAGTTACAAGTCTTAGACAAGTACATACATCAATTTGGATAAGTATATATTTTTGATGCAGATTTGTGTACACATCGGTATGTGTCTCTGTGTGTTGGCACACACAACTTTGAAATGATCGAAATATATCCTCCAGATCAATGTTTTTCAACCTTGGCAACTTTGAGATGTGTGGAGAACACATCTTAAAACCACCAAGGTTTGAAAATCATTGCTCTAGTTTAGATCCCCTTTTAAAAATGAAATTCCCGTTGTAATAGGAGTTTAATTCTAATAATTCTGATTCCTCTTAAAAGCCTCCATCACCAGAAGCTTTTAAGAAGAGACTGGTCAGACATTTGTCAGAAATAGTATAGAGTTCCTGCGTGAGCAAGGGGGCTGAACTAGATGACCTCCGAGGTCCCTTTACTCTGTTACTGTTACGGCAATTAAGTTTTGAAATGAGAAACGAGTGTGGTGTTTCCTACTGCAGTTAGAAAACATAAAGGGGTGAATTGGAAGTCCATATTTCACAAAAAAGGAATTGACAGCCTGGTCGTACAGTGTCCAAAGAAATCCAATAGGATTAAAATAGCTCTCCATTCAAAATAGCTCTTAGCTCTTGAACCGTAGTTTGGCTGTGAACTTTAGCTATGCAAGTTCCAGAAATAAACCAGGAAGGGGGCAAAAGATTCCCTTCAGACATCTGCTGGAAGGTAGAAACCTTTTTAGATATTCTGACATCTACACATTCAAGTTGTCTAGTGAAGAAGCATCTTTCCCAAAGCAAGGAAACTTTGGGGAGCATGTGAACCCAGGACGCTGGAAACCCATCATAAATGGGTTGAAAAAAAAAGATGTTGAGACTCTAGAAATAGTGCAGAGAACAGCAGCGAAGATGATTAGGGGACTGGAGGCTGAACCATATAAAGAACGGTTGCTGGAACTGGGTATGTCTGGTTAATGAAAAGAAGGACCAGGGGAGACATGAAAGCAGTCTTCCAATATCTGAGGGGCTGCCCCAAAGAAGAGGGAGTCAAGCTATTCTCCAAAGCACCTGAAGGCAGGACAAGAAACAATGGATGGAAACTAATCAAGGAGAGAAACAACCTAGAACTAAGGAGGAATTTCCTAACAGTGAGAAAAAAATAGAGCTGGGAAAATTTAAGTTGCTTGTGTATTTAAGGAATATTTTGTTCTCATATTTTCCAACATTTGTCATTGAATAAAAAGAGAGGGGAATGTAGAAAAAAATCAGACTAAGAATCTTTTATTAACCTTTAATTAACCTTTTAAACTAAACTAAAAATTGGCCATGTTAAGATGACTGGACTTCAACTCCCAGAATTCCATTACATTTCTGGATGGGGAATTCTGGGAGCTGAAGTCCACCCATCTTAACGTGGCCAACTGTGAGAACCACAGATTTAAACTAAAAGGACCTGTAATGAAAATAAAGAGAAAAGTTGTATCTCACAACTCATTTCAGCTCCAGCTTTTAAAATTCCTGTAAAAAGAGAGAGAGGCGTCCAATTGAGAGGCCAAAAAGGATACAGAGAAAGAAATGGAATGGAGAGGGCTATATATTATCATTTATTACAGAACATTGTCAACCTCAACACCAAAAAAGAAAGGGGAAGGATCAGGAGAAGAAAGTTCCACATAGTCTTATTCTTCCCACCTCACCCCCGTCGAAAGGAGATCAAGAAGAGCCATGAAGCTCTTGACATCTGACTTGGGAGCAAAAATCAAACAAAACCTTCGAAGGGGACAGGTTGGTACCAATGCAAAACCCGGGTGGCCGAGTGAGGAGATCACAGGAAGGGGCAAAGATGTGCTGTGATGGTCAGTGGCTTGGGGACACCAAAGTAGAGGTGATAACCTCCATGGTCTCACCAGAGAAGAGGGCCTGGTCCATCTCTAGAGTGCTTATCTGTGAATGTTCAATCCAGCTCATCCCTTCCCTTGTTAGCTGCTCTCACTCCATTCTGCAGTCATGCCCACCCCGTGAACAGAATGGTACTGATGCGGGGAAAGTGTTCTGGGCATCCCATGGGCATAGAGGAACTCGGTTGGCTGTAAGTTTCCAGGAGGAGACTGGATGCTGGCTTGTTGTCGGACAAGGGGCTGGTGAGGAACGGAGGTCTGATGCTGGAACATGGCATGGGTGTCCCCAAGTTGGGGAGAAGGATGACCAGCTACGGTGGCAAGGCGGGGCATCAGGGAGCCTGAGGTGAAGTGAGCCGAAAAATGTTGGTAAGGCAACCTGTCGATGGGTTGCATAGGAGTTACTGTGCAGCTGCTATAGGAGGACATGGTAGACCAGGTGTTGCAGCTGAGGTCTTCCAAGCTGGGCACCGCTTCCGGGGCTGGAGCTGCACTGGCATACATGCAGGCTTGGCGTTGAGCGGACTCAGTCCTGTAGGCGCTGTTAAGTCCTTGCTGCTGGGGATAGTTGGAGCGATGGTAGAAGGCCTCTTCTTCTGCTGGAGATGTTTCCATGTAGGGCTTCTTGTAAGGGAGATCAGCAGTGGGACATTCGTCATCTGAGGAGACACAAAGGAGAAGCGTTCGAGAGAAGCACATTTGGCACTGAAATTTCACTGCCAGAAGGAAGAGAGGAGAAGGAGGCAGGAGAAGCAGCAGGGAGGAGGGAGTTAGAGAAACAAGGAAGAGAAGAAGAAGACACAGGAAGGAGAAAAAGGAGGAGGAGGAGGAGGAAGAGAGGAGGGAGGGAGGAATGAGAAGCAGAAAAAGAGAAAGAGGAGGCAGAAAGGAGAGAAGGAGGGAAGGAGGAGTGGCAGAGAGGAAGGAATTAGCTATCCACTGCCATAGCCGAGCCTCTGAGCATAATCTTTGAAAAATCTTTCAGGACCAGCTCCTTGCCAAAACTATGGTCACAAGCCACAGTCATCCCCATCTTCAAAAAGGGAGACCCCAGCCTAGTTGAAAATTACAGACCAATCTCTTTATGCTGCATCACCTGTAAAGTCATGGAATCAATTATTAACCAATCCATTATCCTCCACTTACTTACTTACTTACTTACTTACTTACTTACTTATTTATTTATTTATTTATTTATTTATTTATTTATTTATTTATTTATTCGACTTGTATGCCGCCCTCTCTCCAAAAGGACTCATGGCTCACAGATAAAAACAGCACAATAAATTAGATTAACTAAAATAGGATTAAATTACAACAAGCCAAATTAAACTAAAAAAAACCCGTAATAAATAAAACACCCATTCCCCAAGGAGTCAGCACATCCCAGCCTGTTCAAACAACCAGGTTTTTAGGTCGCGACGGAAGGTGGGGAGGTCAGGGGCCAGGCGGAGCCCCAGAGGTAGTTGGTTCCAGAGAGCGGGAGCTGCTACAGAGTAGGCCCTTCCCCGGGATACCTCCAACCAACACTGAGTCGCAGACGGCATCCCGAGGAGTCCCTGCCTGTGCGTTCGTACAGGGTGGTTGGTATTCGATGCCGGCAGTAGATGCTCCGGTAAATAACTCGGACCCATGTCTCGTAGGACTTTGAATGTTAATACTAGGACCTTAGAGACAAACAACCTACTCTCTAATAAACAATTTGGTTTCAGAAAAAAACTATCCTGTAATCTGCAACTTCTCTATCCATGTGACCCATTTAACAGGGTTGCAAGGAAATATAGGATGCAGTTCTATACATGTTGCCTTCACCCTTGAACACAACTCTTAACAGATAAATCAAATCCAGAAGTATGTTTTTGCCTGAGTTGCCTACTCTGGAGAACATGTGGTCCCTGCTACACCCCTTTTGAGCCAGATACGGACAGAAAAGCTGCCCACTCCTGAACTGGACTCAACCAGTTCAATTTTCTCTCTTCCTTCTCCTTGTTTCCCCTCTTCTTCTCCTTCCCCTTCTTTTTCTCCTTTCCTCCTCTCCACCTTCTCCTTCTCTTTTCTCCCTTCTTCTTGTCCTTCTCCTTTTTCTCTTCTTCCTCCTCTTCCTTATCTTTTCCTTTCTCCATAACGTTCTCCTCTTTCCTCCTCCCTTCCTCCATAAATTTCTCATCTTCCTCTTTCTCCTCTCCTCTGCTCCTTGTCTCCTTTCTGCCTCCTCTTTCTCTCTTCTGCCTTTTCCTTCTCCAAAATTGTTTTGATTTAAAACCCGAATGCCCTAAGACTGAGCCACGCCCTGTAGAGATGCCATTCTGGCTGATGATGATGATAATAATAATAATAATAATAATAATAATCTGTGCAAAGTGGTGTTCAAGCGGACCCTGCATCTGTGGGGAATATGCTAGGAGCAGGAAGAAGAAGAAGAGGAGGAGGAGGAGGAAGAGGAGAAGGAAGAGGAGGAGGAGGAGGAGGGGAGGAGGAAACAGCCAAAAGAATCATGCAGAGCTTCCCAACCATGAAAGGACCTGGCAGCTTTGATAAATGAGACATGTCTTGCCCATCAAACCTGAGTCATTTGGGAGATAGCAGGGAGACAGGGCCTTCTGTTGTTGTCTCCTGGGATGGGACATGATCTATGCAGCTAAGAGTTGTGGGGGAGTGCACCATGGGCAAGATAGCCCTCTTGCATATTACAATGCAAGGAAATGAGATAAAGTGAGCGAGGGGAGAAAGCAGGAAGCCACCCACCAAGTGGGAATCCCTAAACTGGAAAGAAAGCGCTCTCTCTCTCTTTTTTTTAACGTCTTTATCACTCTTCCATGGCTGGAGACAAATGATGGATGGTTTTCAGAGTTGACAGGGTGGCTCCAACCAGAGACCACTACCGCTCGCTGCCCCTTCCCCAACTTTCTGTAGTTGCTTCTCTGGGGAAGAGAATCAGCTCGCTTTCAAACTATAGGAAGAGGGAGCTTTAGGATGAACACTAAATTAACACTGTAACAGCATCACCAAAAAGGCATTAAGAGTTGTTAACCTGATTTTGCGAAGCTTCTTCTCCGGCAACGTTGCATTGTTAACAAGGGCATACAAAACCTTTGCCAGACCAGTTCTCAGATACAGCTCATCCACCTGGAACCCGCACTGTATATTGGATATTAACACAATGGAGCAGGTTCAGAGGTATTTCCTGAGAAGAGTACTCCACTCTCTACTGGCAATAGTATTCCCTACGCCTCCAGGCTTGACATTTTGGCCTGCACAATCTGGAACTGCGCCGCCTGCGGTCTGATCTAAGCATAGTGCACAAAATTGTCTGCTATAACATCTTGCCTGTCAACTACTTCTTCAGCTTCAATCACAATAATGCATGGACAAACATCCGATACAAACTCAAGGTAAACTGTTTCAAACTTGATTGCAGAAATGATGACTTCAGCCACAGAGTGGTCAATGCCTGCAACGCCCTACCCAACTCCGTGATTACAGCCTCAACCCCTCTCAGGTTCAACCTCAAAATATCTATAGTGGACCTCACCCCATTCCCAAGAGGTCCTTAAAGGGGGCGTGCATAAGTGCACCAGCGTGCCTACTGTCCCTGCCTCACTGTCTCCATTTATCTGTATTTACTCCCTTGGTTCTTGTTTACGTTCATACTTATACTTGTTATCTTGTACATGTTTGACAAATAAATAAATATAAAATATAAATATAAATCTGGTTTCAACTGTTTCAACTCCTTCCCTCAAAACGATGCTATAGAGCACTGCACACCAGAACAACTAGACCCAAGGACAGTTTTTTCCTGAACACCATCACTCTGCTAAACGAATAATTCCCTCAACACTGTCCAACTATTTACAAAATCTGCACAACTATTACTGTTAATCTTCTCATCACTCCTTATTGCCCATCCCCTCCCACTTGTGACTGTATGATTGTGACTTTGTCGCTTGTATCCTTACGATTTATATTGACTGTTTCCTAGTATGATTTGATTGCTTATTGTACCCTGTGACTATCATTAAGTGTTGCACCTTATGATCCTTGACTCTTGACGAATGTTATCTTTTCTTTTATGTACACTGAGAGCATTTGCACCAAGACAAATTCCTTGTGTGTCCAATCACACTTGGCCAGTAAAAGAATTCTAATTCTAATTCTAATAAATATAAAATATAAATATAAATCTGGTTTTGTAATTTCTCCAACCTTCTCTTGTCCCCACCTTGCAAAAAAAAAAGGGGGCTTTTGGTTTTATTGGCTGTATTCTGGGGGACTAGAAAATTCCATTCAAATTTCTCTTAATGGTTTTTGTGGAGCTGACTTTCTCATTTAGAGAAGGCAGAGTTGGCCGCTGTGATGTTGTGACACAGGTTTCCATTGTCAGGCAGATTCCTTAAGGGTGGGACACCAGTATTGAAAAGGTATCCTGGAGAGTTTGCCTCTCTTGGTGTGTCCTCGTAGGGCTGAATGGAAATGCAGGCGATCCATGACTTACAACAGCTCGTTTAGTGACCATTCCTCACAAAGGCACTGAAAAAAGTGACTTACGACCGTTTTCCACACTTATTTATGACCATTCCAGCATCCCCTTGGGGGTGGGATCAAAATTTGAACAATTGGCAACTGACTCATATTTATGATGGTGGCCATACCCCAGGGTCACATGATCCTCTTTTAATGACGAGCAAAATCCATGAGAAAGCCATGACTATATTGTTGGAAGAGCTGAAGGACCAGATTAGAGGCAGATCCTCCTGTAGGAAAACTACATCTCTGTGGCACCAGGAGTCAATTTTTGTCAGAGTATATTCATGAACTGGAATAGAGCTTGGTAACAAGGTCAGCCAATGAATAGGCATAGCAACTACCTCAGCCAATGGGACTGTTTGGAAACTGAAACTAGAAGTAGCCTAGGAGTGGCTCTGTATTAAGCACTGCAACTCTGCAGCTATGTGGAGCTCTGAGTCTGTCTATTGAAAATGAAACTCCTTCTCTCCTCTTGCTTGCCCGCTGAACTAAAGTAAAAGAGAAACTAACTTGTGCTACAGAAGTTACTTGCAACATGTTTTCTGTCTGAGTTTGCTCCATGTTGGAGAAATCTACAACTGGTTTGTAAAATCTGCTTATTATGTTTATAAAGATGTTAAATGAAGCATCAGCCATCTGTGTTTATTTTTCTGGCTCTGAATTAACGCTGCAAAACTCTGGACAACTTTGGCTTCAAGGAACATAATTCATCCATCCATCCGCCCGGTGAAAAGACTAAGCTCCATGAGAAGTCCATACTGGTGGGAAAGGTGGAAGAGAAGAGGATGACCAGAACCAAGATGAATGGACTTGGTCTACAACAACTTGTTGGCATATCATTATCATCATCAAGGAATCAATTTATTTAACCAATAAACCTGTCCAGGAAAAGCTCATTCATGACTTAGAAAAAAATATGTGTCTTTAATGAGATGTCTCCTCTCAAAAGCGGCACGGTGGCCTACTGGTGAAGATGCTCGCCTCCCACTCGGAAGGTTGAGAGTTCAGTCCTAGGTAGCAACCAATATTTCTCTCTCAGGGTGCAAAGAGAAAATACCTGCTGTGAACTCCGCATAGGCATCAGGAAGGGAATCCAGCCAGTAAACGCTCAGCTTTGCAAGGGCACCCCCAACCCCACCCCAAATCAAGGGATTACAGGATTGTAAAAAGAAAAAAGAACGAGGTTAAAATTAAATAATTTTTAAAAAAACATTAAATTTTAAAAAAATTAAATAATTAAAAAGAATAAGTGGTGGATTGGGAATCAACACAATGTTGATTTACCTGCTTATCCAATTAAGAAATTTTTTTATGCGTCCTATTGAATCATGCAAGATTTGAGGCTTTTTAAAATAATAATAATAATAATATTATGCTTGCAAGCACATGTGAATGTACACATGCACACACCTATGTACACAAAGAGGCAATCTGTGTATACATGGATGCGTGTGTGTGAGTGCTGACCCATAAACCCTTATCTCCTTGAAATGATGATCATGAACATTTGATTTCTAGGTTATTTTTCAACACTGAAAATTGTCCATGAAGATTCTCAGTCATCCAGATTTAAAGGCTGAAGCAGGGCTCTCTATAAAAAGCAGAGTGTTTTTTTTAATTAAAAAAAATGATTTCAAAATGATAGTTTACCAAATGCTAGTTTTTTCCTGTGTGCTTCCATTGCAAATTGGCTCAACCAGCCGGCTAAAAGCTCTGAAAAGCCTGGCTAATCTCTCGGAATAGCTATAAATTTCAGCCCTCCAAAATAACCTGCCATTAGCTATTTAAGTATTGGAATTAATCCCAGGTCCTTTCTTAAGGCCGCCCAACCTGATAAGTTATCTGTAACCCAGGCACCAGTTATCTTCCTGGATGTAGATTCAACTTCTGTAGAACTTGTGGGGGTCACCTCTCTGTATTTTATCTATGCTGCTGTTGGTAATATGGGCTGAAACTCTTGGAAGGGCAGTCAAGACGACTCTGCTAGATGGGAAACAGAACCGGAGAGAGAAAAGACAATGAAGAAATGTGGGAGGACTCAAACCGGAGAAGACCTGAAGCTTCAGCTTTTGGAGTGGGAAGGATGGGAAAAAATTGCATTGGTTCACTTCTCTCTACTCTAGCCAAAACATCGTAGGAGACAGCTGGATAGCTTGAGAGTCAATAACAGAATTGGAAGGGGTCTTGGAGGTCTTCTAGTCCAACCCCGTGCTCAAGCAGGATGTCAGGATTCCGGCAGTTACCCCAATTAAATCATGAGTCTCGAGCCAAACTCCCAAAACTTCGAAGGATTTATTGGAAGTCAACATGTCGGCATGACCTGGCCGTAGCCGACTCTGAGACACGTCATTCACTCTCATCCTTGACCCTGCTTTCACCCCCACCCCTCTGGGTGTATCATAATTCATATTCTCCAACGAAACACGTCCATACCCAAGAGCCATCAATCATGCTGTCCAGCTAGATTCTTGTGCGGCCTGCTCTTTGAAATCCCCCACCTTCTTTCTGTTGGCAACTATAAAACACGTATAGAAAATGTTTTATGAGTTGACACAGGAGAGCCTATACCATTTCATTTTTTTTTGTCTAATCTCTTCTTAAAAACCTCCAGTGATGGAGCACCCACCATTTCTGAAGGCAAACAATTCCATCATTCTCAGGAAATTCCTCCTTGGTTCTAGATTGCTTCTCCCCTTGATTGGTTTCCACCTATTGTTTCTTGTCCACCTATTGTTTCTGCTACTTCGGAGAACAGGTTGACCCCCTCCTCAAATGTTGGAAGACTGCTATCATGTCCCCCTTAGTCCTCCTTTTCATTAAGGCCAGACATAGCTAGTTGCTGTTCCCGTCCCCACTCTAAAACTCCCAACTCACCTGGTCTCTTGGTGCAGTGGTAAACCTGCCCATGATCCTGAGGTACAGGATAGGGGTTCGCAGGTGGCAATAAGTCCTGGGAAGTGCTAGAGACACCATTCTCACACGGAAACTGGGATCCAAGGTTAGAAGAAGCCGAGAGGGACCTGCCTTCACCACTGAAGGGACTGTGGTTAGAAGACACTTTTTGCCGGATTGTGCTTCTTGGGACAACCGGATACTCCTTGCTGAAATCAAAGGCAAAACAAAACAAAAACAAAAATGGGGGCACAATTAATGCCATGGCAACTTTGCCTACTGTATAAGCAATTCTCCATTTCAAGCCGGTATCCCTGTAGGGATTGGAACCAAGAAAGTGAACGGTTCATTTTCAAGGTCAACTTCATCTCTTAATCCACATGCCGTGTGTACAACAAGACCAGCAGTGGGATTCAGCCGATTCGCACTGGTTCAGGAGTGCCAAATAACCTATAAAAAGCCAAACGAAGTACAAAGTCCACACAGAGCTTCAAGGTTTCAACCAAACAAAGTGAACGACTTTGCTTCCTGCAAAGGTTTCTCTACCTTTGTGCTTTCTTTATACCTAATGGGAGGTGCAATCACCTCCCAGCCTTACTCCCGAGTTGCCTCTTTTGTCTCAGCTGCTTTTGCCTTCTGGCAGCTCTGCACACACATGCACCTTGTTCCTCTGCCTCGCTGCTGCCAGACTCTGGAGGCTCTGGAGTCAGCACCCCTCTCCCAGATGGTCCTGGCCCCTTCTCTGCATCAGACATAGGACCCTCATCCAAGTCCTTCCCAGACTCCTGGATTGGTCCCTGTTCTTCCCCACTGTCCGATTCCACTGCCGTCGGCACAGATTGCCGGAGAACCACAACAGTTCGCCCAAGGAAGAAAGAATTTGCCCAAGGAAGAATCTGTCATACGGTGTCCAGCTGTCTTCCCCCAATAGCTATCATTTCACCGGCTGTCCTCTTCCCCCAAAAGAGAAATGCCTTGAAATCTATAAAATGTATATACAAGGAGAGCTGGAGCATTTAGCCCAATTAGAAACATGTGGTTGTTTCTGTCTGGAACGCAATCTCTTTCTCACCCTGGACCACTGCCTTTTTGTTAAACCTCATCTTCTTCTCCCCAGTTCCATTAGGGCCAAGGATGAGCTGGAATCGGTGTCAACCACCTGTTCATAATTTCCCACACCCCCTCCACCCAACGAAAAGAAACTTTCAGGGAAAGCCCCAAGCTTGTTTCTGACATGACTCCTGCTTTGTTTCCAGGACGGAAGAGAGGATGGGGCCACAGAAAGGACGCTGGGTTTAATTTCAGTGGAAATGTTTTGCGTTGCATCGTTACCGCCACATGTACCGAATTACCTTCCCTTGCATTAAACCCCATTCAGTTTTCGGGATCATCTTGATGTAAAACCTGCCCTTATCAGACTCCCAACCGTGGCTGAGAATCCACTGTGTTTCCCATCTGCCAGATGTCAAGTGAACATCTGGAGCAGGGCTCTTCAAACTTGATAGCTTTTAAGCAGAGGTAGTATTCAGCCGGTTCTGACCAGTTCTGGAGAACCGGTAGCGGAAATTTTGAGTAGTTCGGAGAACCTGCTAATACCACCTCTGACTGGGCCCACCCCCCATCTGTTCTCTGCCAAGTCCCAGCTGATCAGCTGGGTCTTCTTTGGTTGCCCTGAACAGGAGAACAGAGCTGGAAAGCAGGTTAGTGAGGTGAGGAGGGAATGGAGATTTTGCAAAAACCTTCCCCTAGGAGTAGGGTGGGAATGGAGATTTAATAGTATCCTTCCCCTGCCACCCCCACCAAGCCACCCCCACCAAGCCACGCCCACAGAACCGGTAGTAAAAAATCTTGAATCCCACCACTGCTTTTAAGACTTGATGACTTCAACTCCCAGAATTCCTCCTCCAGTCATGTTCGCTCAGGAATTCTGGGAGTTGAAGTCCACAAGTCTTAAACTTGGCCAAGTTTGAAGCCCCTTGATCTGGAGAGACTCAAAGTGGTTTTCCAAAAGGCGGCTGGACTTCCTTGGTGTTTTCCCTGAAAACATTTCGCTTTTCATCCAAGAAGCTTCGAACTTCTTTCTCGCTTCTTGGATGAGAAGCTGAAACATTGTCAGGAAAAAAAAAACCCACCAAGGAAGTCCAGTTGCCTTTTGGAAAAGCGCCTTTGGGTCTCTGCAGATGTTCGTGACATCTGCCCGATGGGAAACACCCTGGAAAGGTTGAGAGTTTTGGGATCTGAAGTCCACACACCTTCACGCTGAGAAATATGGCGCTGAATAATAACTCACCTTTGCACTCGAGACATCCGGTGCAATTCCATATCGTCGCTGCCTCTGAATCCTTTTGCGAAAGGGTTGTTTTCAATCTTGAGTTGGGTAATCTGAAATGAAGAAGGGGGGCAGGAATCAGTGCTTGTTTGGATAGCAGCTGCCCATCAATCATCTACAAGGAATTTGCCACAAGGAAGAAGGGGTCAACATAGTCTCCAAAGCAGCAGAAGAGAGGACCAGAAGCAATAGATGGAAACTAATCAAGGAAAGAACAAACCTGGAACTAACGAGGAATTTCCTTACAGGGAGAACAATTAACCAGTGGAACATCTTGCCTCCAGAAGTTGTGGGTTCTCCATCAGTGGAGGCTTTTAAGAAGAGATTGGACAGCCATTTGTCTGAAATGGTAAGCAGGGGGCTGGACTAGAAGATCTTCAAGGTCCCTTCCAACTCTGTTATTCTGTTATCCAGACCAATGCAAAACCATTTTCTCTTTAAGAATTAAACCACCTTCACTCTTCAGCTCCCCTTATCAAAAGGAAGTTCATCCCAACAAGCTGTTGATCTTGTAATAAAGCAGGTGTTTTGCATGATGACACTTCTCATAATCCCCTCCTCAACTTCAGATATTTGGAGAGAAAGGTCTCCGAGACACAAGACAATCACACAGCACCCTAGGCCAACAGCTCTCTACCTGTGGAAGGCCCACCTGTGAGAATTTCCCCACCACTGTTTTCTTCTCTGAAAGAAAGTTGGAAAGCCACAAGCTGTGTGCCTTTTGTATTCTAATTAGTTCCTATGTTTAATTGTCAAGCCCTTTTTGTTTCTTGAGAATGTGTGATAGGAAATCAAGGGAAGGGAAGGGAAGGGAAGGGAAGGGAAGGGAAGAGAAGAGAAGAGAAGAGAAGAGAAGAGAAGAGAGAGAAGAGAAGAGAAGAGAAGAGAAGAGAAGAGAAGAGAAGAGAAGACTTTCTTTGGCCAAGTGTGATTTTGGAATTTGTCTCCAGTGCAGAAGCTCCTGTGTACATGCAAAGCAACAGTCTTACATATTATAAGTATGTAACTTATGTTACCTAATATAAATATGTAAGACAAGCACTTGTCTTACATGTTTATATTATACTTATCCAGAATGGTATCAGGTTTCCTGCTTGAGTGGGGAATGGACTAGAAGATCTCCAAGTTCCCTTCTGACCCTGTTATTCTATATTCTTAAATCAGATTTTAATACTCCCAACATTTTCCACTGGCTTCTTTCGTGGCTTTTTTCTTCTTTTCAAGGAGAGCAAAAGACAGCTAGGCGGTATCTTTTGACAAACACACTTCATATTTTAGGAACAGACTGTCTGGGAATTTGAGATATTTCCCCACTGATTTGTAGAACGTTGATTTTCCTGCTGTAGGTTGCTAATTCTTCCGTGCCAAGAAGATGTAACTCAAATCGTTTGTATTCTAGATTTAAAAACATAAATGCCTTCTTCCTTTTACAAGGTCAAGGCTACGCAAATGAAAATTAACCATCCATAGTTTCTTCTTGTAATTCCTGAAGATGATGTGGTTGAGCTCTGAAAAGCTCCATTGGGTTAAATCATGGTTTGTCAACACAAGCCACCATGTACATAGTTTTCAAAAGAAAGAAAGAAAGAAAGAAAGAAAGAAAGAAAGAAAGAAAGAAAGAAGGAAGAGAAAAAGAAGGAAGGAAGGAAAGGAAGGAAGGAAGGAAGGAGAGAGGGAAGAAAAAAGAGGAAGGAAAGTGAGAGGAAAGAGAGAAGGAAGGAAGGAAGGAGGGGAAAGAGAAAAGGAAGGATGGAAGGAAGGAAGGAGAGAGGGAAGAGGAAAGGAAGGAAGGAGAGAAAGGAAGGAAGGAGAGAGGGAAGAAGGATAGAAAGGAGGGAAGGAAGGAAGGAAGGAAGGAAGGAAGGAAGGAAGGAAGGAAGGAAGGAAGGAAGAGATGGAAGGAAGGGTCTCCCTTGCACCCTTGGCACTCTACACCATCGTTACCCCTGATGGCAAAGCTTCTTCCAAAATCAGCCCCTTTACCTTGTGATTCTGATAGGAGGTCACCGCAATGAAGGCCGTCTCTGGGAAGACGTGGGTGCAGAAGGCTGTGTTTTTGGAGCCAAACCCGTTGTTTTCGTCTGCTTTGACAATATGCAGCCTGGGCTGGTATTTGTGCATGGAGTTGAGGATAATCTGCAAAGGAAGGGTAAATAGGGCAGCCTCAATCGGCTGGGGTGGGGAGGGGTCACGGGCTCTTCCCACCAAGGTCTCCGCCAAAGAGGCTTCTGCATGCCTCCGTTTCAGAGTTCTACCTATGGAGGAAAGATCTGCCCACGATACATTGCCCACGATACGTCACGATAAATTAAGATTTGTTCTCCAAACTACAAGGAACCTAATTCCTACACCACTAAGCCACAAGCTGTGGTTTGTAAAGTTCTGCGGGTGGGATTATTATCTTGAGCAACGTAAGGGTGTGTCAGTGGGGATCATGTGTAATGTAGTCCAACACAGAGAGGAGGGAGGGGAGGAGAGGGAGAAGGAGGCAGCAGAAAGAGGAGAGGGAGAAGAGGGGAGAGGGAGAGGGAGAGGAGGAGCGGAAAGAGGAGAGGGAAAGGAGGAGGGGAGAGGAGGGACGAAGGATTTTCTATATCACGCAGTCCATTTATGGAGGACATTCTTATCCTAGCAAACATCTCCATCATTCCCGAAAGAACAGGCAAAGACTTCAACACAGACACGCACCACCTTTGTTGTGACACTGCTTATTAGCAGCATGTGTGTCCTAATTCCCCCTCCTGTTGCCTATTATGCGCACTCCGTTTGGACCGGCTTGAAAGAGCCACAAACGTCATTGCGGGGGCGGGGAGGGGGGGGAAGCCTCTTCCCAACTGCAGCTCCATCCCAGCCTTCCAAGCCTGTGGTCGAATGTTATTCTTTGGAACAAGCCCGAAAGGAAAACAGGCAGAAGGAAAACAAAACGAAAACATTCGCAGGCAGACCTCCGTTTCCACAATCTGCTTCCAATGCTAGGAACGGGGTTTCGCCTGCCGTCACAAAGACCAGGCTGCCCCATCTAGGTCGAACAGTTGAGGAATATTGTTTTTCCTGGCTGGGAAGTTGCTCCAGAGACCCCAGGTGCCAACAATGGCATCTGGAGGCCAGGAGGAGGGCCTTTTTAAGCCCGGGAGAAGCTTCTTTGGAGAAGGAGCAAGCGCTGGGAGAGCCAAGAGAACTGGAACCGATCCAGGTTTCCTTCAGGAATTCGACTTGATTTGGTTTCCCTCAAAACAAATAGGAGAAGGCAGGACAGAATTTCCAGGGGCCCAATCCAAACTCTAAGGTGGCTAGATTTTAGTATCCGAGGAGGCAAACAGATGAGAATTAACAGGGAGAGCCCAAGGCTTTGCCATTTACTTCAGAATCAGAGTAGAGCCGGAAGGGACCTTGGAGGTCTTCTAGCCCAGCCCATTGCTCAAGCAGGAGATCCTATACCATTTCAGACAAGCGACTTGTCCAGTCTTTTCTTAAAGACCTCCAGTGATAGAGCACCCACAACTTCTGGAGGCAAAGCTGTTCCACTGGTTAATTGTCCGCACTGTTGGGAAGTTTCTCCTTAATTCCGAGTTGTAGCTGCTCCCAATACTGGAGGCTTTTAAGAAGGGACCGGGACAACGATTTGTCTAAAATTGAAATGGGGTCTCTTGCTTGAGCAGGGGGTTGGACTAGAAGACCTCCAAGGTCCCTTCCAACTCTGTTATTCTCTTTCGGTCAACTGTTCTAGATTGCTTCTCGCCTTGATTCGTTTCCACCCATTGTTTCTCGTCCTGCCTTCAGGTGCTTTGGAAAATATGTTGACCCCCACCCCACCCTCTTCTTTGTGGCAGCCCCTCAAATACTGGGATCCTGCTATCATGTTTCCCCTAATTCTTCTTTTCTCTAGGCTGGCCAAACTCAAATCCTGCAACCGTTCTTCATAGGTTGAAGTCTCCAGGCCTTTAATTGTCTTAGTTGCTCTTCTCTGCATTTTTTCCAAAGTCTCAACCATCCCTTTTGTAATTGCAGCTCTACTCACGACCCTGATCACTGGCTAGGACGAAGGCTTGGTTCAGCCATTTTTAATTTGGGCAAATGTGTGGGCTTAACAAAAGAAGGACAATGGTAGCAAGCTCTCAATATTTGAGGGGCTGCCACAAAGGAGACGGGGTCAATGTATTTTCCAAAGCACCTGGAGGCAGGACAAGAAACAACAGAGAACTAATCAAGGAGAGAAGCAATCTAGAACAGTTGACCAAAAGAGAATAACAGAGTTGGAAGGGACCTTGGAGGTCTTGTAGTCCAACCCCCTGCTCAAGCAAGAGACCCTATTTCAATTTTAAATCCTTCTTAAAAGCCTCCAGTATTGGAACACGTACAACTTCTGAAGGTAATTTAAGTTACTAGTTAATTGTTCTCGCTGTCAGGAAATTTCTCCTTAGTTCTAGGTTGCTCCTCTCCTTGTTTAGTTTCCATCCATTGTTTCTTGTCCTGCCCTCAGGGGCTTTGGAGAACAGCTTGACTCCCTCTTCTTTGGGGCAGCCCCTCAAATATTGGAAAACTGATATCATGACACCCCTAATCCTTCTTTTCATTAAAATAGACACACGCAATTCCTGCAGCCGTTCTTTATACGTTTTAGCCTCCAGTCCCCTAATCATTTTTGCTGCTCTTCTCTGCCCTCTTTCCAGAGTCACAACATCTTTTTTTATATCGTGGTGACCAAAACTGGATACGGTATTCCAAGTCATCAGAATATTGCAGATAAGGATAATTGCTTGGAGAAGGGATTAGCAGACTTCCAGTCTTTAAAAAAAAAAAATCCCATCCCATTCCACACACCAAAATTAAGCCAGCCAACCTCATCGGTCTTCTGAGCTGGCTCTCTTTGCTTAGGATGATATCTTGAGTTGTTTTTGCCTGCTAGGGAGAATGCTCAAAATGTGGAAGAGATTTGGGGGCTTAAAAAAAAATAACCCCAAACAAACTAAAAAAAAAAAACTCCATGGAGTTTTTTTAACCCTGGTGGAGTTAAGAACCGACCAAGATGTTTCAAATGAAGTCCTGCTCTGTTTTTTTTTTCCAGAGAGCTCCTTTTCTTCTGATTTATGACCGGTAGGAGTGGAGCCAGCCGTACAATTAATTCAAACTGTAACTTGGGCTGGGCTCGACTCCATTCCGGGTTTCCCAGATCGTTTAACACATTGTACTGATTTGGTTTTACAAGGCCTGGCCGCCTTCCTTTTCATCTCCCCCTTTCTCCCCACTCCACGCGTCCATGAGTGCCACTTGGAGAGGCAAGCATTCAATTAGAGTCAACTGTTGACAGATTGTGGCGGCTGCCCGGACACCCCTCAACCCGCTCTCTCCCATCAATTTAAGCCAACCTGATTCGTGGTTAAGCACTCCGTTGGCTGAGCTTCAATGCCGCAGCTTCAAGTTAATCAAGGTGTCGATGCGACAAAGCTCACCGGAATCATTCGGGTTGTGAACGCTGCATGTATTTTTGATGGCAGGATTTTTATTTTAATTTTAATTTTGAAAGGCACACCAATCCTTCAAGACTTTAAAAGTGGGGTTAGAATAGAATAGAATTCTTTATTGGCCAAGTGTGATCGGACACACAAGGAATTTGTCTTGGTGCAAATGCTCTCAGTTTACATAAAAGATACATTCCTCAAGAGTCAAGAATCATCAGATACAACACTTAATAATAGTCATAGGGTACAATTAGAATAGAATTAGAATAGAATTAGAATGGAATAGAATAGAATAGAATAGAATTAGAATAGAATTAGAATGGAATGGAATAGAATAGAATAGAATAGAATAGAATAGAATAGGAGTAGAGTAGAATTAGAATTCTTTATTAGCCAAGTGTGATTGGACACACAAGGAATTTGTCTTGGTGCAAATGCTCTCAGCGTATATAAAAGAAAAGATATATTCATAGGAGTTTGGAAGCTAAAACAGAGGATGAACGATTGGCAGGAACTGGGTATGTCTTGTCGCACGAAGAGAAGGACTAAGAGTGACATGATAGTTATCTGTCAATACTTGAGGGGCTGCCCCAAAGAAGAGGGAGTCAAGCTATTCTCCAAAGCATCAGAAGGCAGACAAGAAGCAACAGGTGGAAACTAATCAAGGAGAGAAGCAACCTAGAATTAAGGAGAAATTTCCTGATAGTGAGAACAATTAATCAGTGGAACAACTTGCCCCCAGAAGTTGTGAATGCTCCAACACTGGAGGCTTTTAAGAAGAGATTGGACAACCATTTTTCTGAAGTGGTGTGTAGGGTTTCCTGCCTAAGCAGGGGGTTGGACTAGAAGACCTCCAAGGTCCCTTCCAAGTCTGTTATGCTGTATTCTATTCTGTAGCCTTTGGACAACACACTGAGATTCCCCCTTTTTAAAAGCAGCAAGATAGATGAATCAGATTAAAGCATCCAAAGCAAGGTATTTTATCATTGGAAGGAGGAAAAGAATTAAGACTATCAATTCCAGAAAGGAATTATATTTGCTGAACGAGACCACCTGCTGTTCTGAAAACTTAAACAGGGTCAGGCTTGGTTAGAATTTGGCAGAGCATCCCACCACTGGAGATGAGATTGGGAATTAAAAATAAAATAAAATGCAGAAGAAGCCAATGGCAAACCATTGGCCAAGAAAGCTAATAAATGTTTCCACCTAATCACTGGCATTGGGTTTGGAAAAGATTTATTTTATTGCAGCAGATTTTACTGAAGATTCATAGCACTGCAGTTAATATGATGCAGGAACTGATGGTGGGTGGAACCAAAGCAAAGAAAGGAAGGAAGAAATACAGAAAAAAAGAAAGAAAGAAGGAAGGAAGGAAGGAAGGAAGGAAGGAAGGAAGGAAGGAAGGAAGGAAGGAAGGAAGGAAGGAAGGACAGACAGACCAGTAATTAAGGCACCACTCTAGAAGCCAGGAGACAATGAGTTCTAGTCCCGCCTTAGGCAGGAAAACTAGCTGGGTGACTTTGGCCAATCACCAGGAGACAGTGAGTTCTAGTCTTGCTTTAGGCAGGAAAGTTGGCTGAGTTACTTTGGACCAATCACCAGGAGACTGAAAGTTCTAGTTCTGTATTAGCCATGAAAACTAGGTGGGTGACTTTGGACCAGTCCCTCTCTCTCTCAGCCAAACTTACTCACATTGTTGTTATTGTGGGCAAAATAAGAGGAGGAAGGCATATTGGGCATTTTCAGTGCCTTGAGTTATTTATAAAAATAATAATTCAAAATTTTATAAAAAAATATGGGCAGAGTTTGTAGGATTTTGTCTGTTAAAATCTTTTAAAGTCAAGATGGCAATTACGTACTGTCTATATTTATATATTATATTACACAATATAAGCAGTGCATCATATTGTTTGTATGGAATGGTATTTTTACAGTATTAACGTTTTAGTATTTATATGACCGCAACCTTTAAATATAAAGAAGTTGTTTATATCAAATATTAACTGTGATTTCCAAAATGTCCATGTTTTTTTCCTTTTCCGTTTTGTTAATATAGTTATTCGTCTTAACACTTTACGTTGCTTCAGTACGGTGGTATTTATACTGTGTTAAAGTTCTCAAGACTCTTTGGATTGGGTAACTTAGAGTATTGAAAATAAAGAAGAAACAAAAGATATGTTCTGTCAGTATGAATTACACTTTAGGTTATCACTATTGCAAGTTTAACATTATTTGACTTTTTCATAGGTCAATGCTGACAAGCATCAGATTGTTTTAAATGTTGCATCCAAAAGTAAAGGCTTGGGATATTTTCATACCTAAAGCAAAACTGGACATTAAGAGGTGACCTGCTCCTATTTTGATCTCTTTGTCTCCATCTCTGATTATGTGGTTCCACCTTCTGCCTAACAGTTGAGTCAGCCCCACATATATATGTAGGAGAAGAGCAGGCAGAGCTGGGGGTGGCGTTAAATGTGCCATTAGTTTGGAATTTTTGCATTGCCACAAGTGGTCCAAGTTTAACCCCTCCTGAATTCCATTGATCTTTATCTGGCACCAATTTAGTACTGAATTTTGGTTGACCAGTTTCTTGTGTATTGGCCTGAATAAATTTTCTATGCTGCAACCTTATGAATGGTCCTGAGAATACAGTTGTTGGGAGTTGGTTCCTGGTCCCATATAAGAAATGGTGGTTTTCATGCTTGACTTAAGGTCCATGAAGATATTCAGAGACCGATTGAGATTATTCATTAGGACACCCAAAACACTCTACACCAGGAGTCTCAAACTTTTAAGACTTGTAGAGTTCAGCTCCCAGATTTCCCCATGTTGGCTGAGGAATTCAGGGAGTTGAAGTCCACAAGTCTTAAAATTGCCATGTTTGGAGACCCCTGATGTGATGCTCATAGCCATCAGCAATTATGTCCTCTACTACAGCTACAACTTCAAGAGGTAGGGATCTAGCAAACTCTAATGTCAGTCTGGAACAGCTAAGTCATACTTACATGGCCAAATGGATCAAGATGATTATTGGTCAGCTTGAGCTTTTGGAAGGAAACCAGCTGTCTCATCCAATGGGCCCCAGTTGCTGGTGAGTCTGGATGGACATACAATCTTCCAGGCATGGATGGTTCAGCCTTCCCAGTTACTGCCCTATCAAAAGCAACACAATATTTTGGAGTTGTACTTCCCTTATTTCCTCTTTCTTTGGCCCTTAACCTGTTGGGAAATCAGAAAAGGCTGAAGCAGCAAAGGATGGGGAGATTAAAAAGACTGACCTAAGAACTCTTTTCTGAATGACACAATGATAGAGTTGGAAGAGACCTTGTAGGTCATCTAGTCCAACCCCTGCTCAAGCAGGAGACCCTCTACCATTCCAGACAAATCGTTGTCCAATCTCTTCTTCAAAACCTCCAGTGTTGCAGCACCCACAACTTCTGGAGGCCATTCGATTAGCTGATTATTGTTCTGTCAGGAAATTCCTCCTTAGATCGAGATAGGATCAGTCCTTGATTAGTTACCATCCATTGTTTCTCGTCTTGCCTCCAGGTGCTTTGGAGAATAAGTTGACCCTCTTTCCTTGGTGGCAGCCCTTCGAATATTGGAACGCAATTTCAAGCAAGAAAGGTAAGATCTACCACCACACTCCTACCCTTCCGTTTAAGAGCCTGAAGGACCTGCCAATTGGCCTGATGACTAAATTTAGGAGGTCCCTGCTGGAGAGGTTGCTGGAACGATGGCAGATTCTACCTCCCACTCTCTGTTCTCCACCCGTCCATCTATTTTGGTTATCATATTGAAGTATTATCTATGGAGATTCTCAGCCCTCCAGGTCACGGTTGTCCCAAAGTTGCTTCTTTTTCAAGAGGCAACTGGACTTTCTGGTTTTTTTCTTTTGAAGACGTTCCGCTTTTCATCCAAGAAGCTTCAGCTCTGAGTGGATGGTGGATGATGGTCATTGACCAGCTGTCTGCAAGGAGTATAAACCTTCCATTCCCCACCATCCAGTCCAGAGCTGAAGAAGCTTCTTGGATGAGAAGAGAAAGGTCTTCAAAGAAAAACCAGGAAGTCCAGTTGCTTCTTGTAAAAAAAAAAAAACACCTTTGGGACATATTGAAGTGTTCTCATTGTGTTCTTTTGTTTATTGTCTGTTTATTGTTTATTGTCTGTTTATTTTATTGTTCTGCTTCTTACTTCTGTTCTATTTGCATTCTTTTCATGTCCTCCTTTTACAGGTAATCCTTGACTTATGACCACAATGGAGGCTGTTGTTAAGTGAAACATTTGCTGAGTTTTGCCCCTCCCCCTCCTTTTTTTACGACCTTTCTCCCCATGGTTATTAAGTGAATCTGTTCAGTGAATAAACCAGTTGTTAAGTGAATCTGGCTTCCCCATGGACTCTGCTTCAGTGGTGGGATTCAAAAATGTTTACTACCTGTTCTGTGGGTGTGGCTTGGTGGGCGTGGCTTGGTGGGTGTGGCAAGGGAAGGATACTGCAAAATCCCCATTCCCTCCCCACCCCACTAACCTGCTTTCCAGCTCCGTTCTCCTGGGCAGGGCAACCAAAGGAGACCCAGCCGATCAGCCGATCGATGGGAGGCAGAGAAGAGATGGGAGCGGGGCCAGTCAGAGGTGGCATTTGACGGTTCTCCGAACTACTCAAAATTTTTGCCACTGGTTCTGGAGAACCAGTCCGAACCGGATGAATACCACCTCTGCTCTGATTGTCCGAAGGTTGCAAAAGCAACTGTGACAAGGAAAATCGTAAAATCGGGTGAAACTCACTTAATCACCGTCTCGCTTAGCAACAGAAATTTTGGGCTCCATTGTGGTTTGTAAGTCAAGGAGCAATCTGTAAAATAAATAAAACACTGTGCAATAAATTGGGCTGAAGAAGGATGAATGAACCAAGGCCACTGTCTACGGGTACTCTTCAACTTACGACCATAAGCGAGCCCACGATTTCTGTTGCTAAGTGAGCCATTTGTTATGTGAGTCTTGCCCCATTTTACAACCTTTCTCGTTAAGTGAATCGCTGCAGTTGTGAAATGAGTCACCCAGTTGTTAAGTGAGTCTGGCTTCCCCCATTGGCTTTGCTTGTCAGAAGGTCGCAAAAGAGGATCCCCTGACTTCTGGGACATTGCAACCGTCACAACTATGAGTCAGTTGCCAAGCGTCCGAAGTTTGATCACGTGACGATCGGGATGCTGCAATGGCCATAAGTGTGAAAAATGGTCATAAGTCACTTTTTTCAGTGCCGTTGGAACTTTGAACAGTCACTAAATGAACTGTTGTAAGTTGAGGACTACCAGTGGACTAGATCTGATATCATTTCCCTTTGGTTTTTATTTTTAGAAAATATTTGGTTCCGATTGGTTGCATGAAATGAAATACCTTGCAATCAGCCAGGGTCTGTTTTCCTTTTTTTTTTTTAGTCAAGTTTTTTATTTATATGTAATTATTTTGAATACAGTGTAATGTCTGGGTATTTCATTTTACAAAAGAAAAAAAAGATATACTAATAGTAAATGATAATACACATAGCAATTCTAACCATATTTATAATTATATTCGCTTATTTATGATCATATTAATTATACCAGCATACTTACAGTTATGAACATTCATATTTTACTTATATATAACAATAATCTTTCTTCATCCAATTTCTACCTCTTATCTCTAACCATTGATAAAACCTATTCCATGTTAAGTAATACTCTGTATATCTTACATTTTCAATGTCAATCTATCCATCTCTGCACAATCCAATATTTTCCAAATTATGCTTTCATTTGGTGGTGTGTTCTCATTTTTCCAATATTGTGCCAATACAATTCTCACTGCTGTCAATACATGTAGCATTAAGTATATAGTCCCTTTATCATAGCATTGTGGTATTATACCTAACAGAAATATTTCTGGCTCTAAGTCTATATGCTGCTTGATTGTCTTTTCCAGCCATGTGGGTATTTTCATTCAATATTTTCTTGCTTTTATACATGTCCACCACATATGATAGTAGGTACCCGGAGTCTGATTACATTTCCAACATTTGGGTCTTTGTTTTCCTGATGTTTTTTTTAAAAACTTGGGTTGGATTTGTGATCCCACCTCTAAAGACATACCATTTGTTATCTGCAAATTTGTATCGATGGTCATCAGAGGGTACAATGTCCATTAGAAGAATGTACTTCGTTTTGGGGTTCAGGCCGGTGACTTTCACTTTGTAGCTGGGGAACATTCTCCTGAGAACAAACAAAGGACAGGAAAGGAATGTCATTCTAGTAAAAACAAATGTCCTGGAACAGAGACCGTATCCTAACATTAAACAGCAAGATGGACAAGTATGTACACAAACCATAGGAACACAACAGAAGTGTGAAATTTGAGACGATGGGAATCGTAGAAGAGATTTGGAACCAAAACTGGATGCAATATTCCAAGTGAAAGTTGTCTCCTCTTCCTCTCCTGCATATTTATGAGAATTAGGGAGAGGCTTGTCTGAGACACTTTCTTAGATTACATTTCTGTTCTGGACTCAGGTTTCTGTTATCTGACAGTTGCCTTGATTGAAGCTCTTCCTCTTGTTCCTCACGGTATTCCCACAATCCATTACAGAAAAGGAAGAATAAATTTATGACAATTTAGGAGAGGGGGGAAAAGAAGAGGAGAGAGAAGAGAAGGAGTGAGAAGAGAAGAGAATGTGAGGGGGTAGAATTTGAGTATATAACACATTTTTATATATTGTATAAATGCTTGTGCACACATATCTATTGCCTCCACTTATGTAGTGGAAGTGTTGTGGAAGGAAGGAAGGAAGGAAGGAAGGAAGGAAGGAAGGAAGGAAGGAAGGAAGGATGGATTTTTTCCCTTAAAAATGCATCTTTAAATGTACCTGGTTCATTCTCATCCCAGATCAACTATTTTTTAAAACATAACATTTCATTAAACAATATAACTGCTCGCTCTTTATGCAGTAGACAAATATGGCCTTTTCTGGATTTTTCCTTCCTTTCCTTTGTCTCTCTGATCTTACCTTCCAGCTTTTGTTATAATCATTTCGGTTCCCACGTCGTGAAATTTGAGCCATAGCTCTCGTTCATGTAAAAATACTTTGATTCCTTCCATCCCCTGGAAACAAAAAATACAAAAAAATCATCTCTCTCTCTCTCTCTCTCTCTCTCTCTCCTCCCCCCCTATAAATATGTTTCTATGAGAAGCACACATTCACAAATTATATAACTGATATATATGATACAAAAATAATGTATTTTGTTTACCGAGATGAGCAACTACAGAAACTGAACACACAAACAAATAAATCTATATAAAACCAGAAGAACTTAGAACTACCAAGATATCCAGTGTGTTTCACCCAGGATTCCCCCTACTCCAAAAGGAAAACACCCAAGGGGGGGGGGTGGAATGGAAACCGCCTAAATAGACACCACCTCGTTCACACGTGCTTTTAAAAGGCACCCGACTTCTGTTTTCATTCCCAGGTACTACTTTCTTTCTTCGGGCTGCCTCTGCGGGCCATCGCGCGCTGATTCCCCCGAGTCTCCCAAACAAACACGCGCGTTAGATCCACTTTCCTCCGCTACACGCGAAGCCCTTTCTCTCCCCCTTTAAAAGTCCACTTAAAATCCGAGTTGGCAAAGGCTCAGAGAGTTTGTATCTCTGGGCCGGCGTCCTTTCACGTGTAGCCCCCCACCCCGATCGCTGGAGCCCTTTCTGGCGTTCCACTGCCTGGGCTTAATCCGGGTGGGAGACGGCGTTACGTGTGGATGCGTCCTGGGTGGGGAAGGGGGAGAGGGAACCAGAGTCTGCCTCCCCACCCCACCCCACCCCGCCAGTGATAGCTCGATCTTGCGCTGTCTTTGGCCTTATCCCTCGATATTCTTGCCAAGAAGAGAGTTTTGGGCTTTATCTCCCCAAACGGGAGGGGGAGGGCGTTTTAGGGGAGGGGGCGCCCAACGCCCCGCATTTTCAGAGCTGCTCGCGCCCTCGGCCGTGAGAGTCGCTCGCAACTTTCCGATACCAGCAGCGGCAGCGCTGATAAGCTCAAAGCATCAAAATAGAAGGAGCTATAATAGGACGGGCTGGAGATTTCCTGAATATTTTTTTTCTTTTTTTTTCCGGAGTGAGAGAGTGAGGTGGAGGGAGAAAGAGTCTGCTAACAAAGAAGCCAAGAGCCCTTTGTGGGATCCGGAGCAGCGCGGCGAAAAGGCCAGGCGTGGCTCCGACAAACCAGATCGTTGAACCAGGATCTGGCGGCCCCGTCTGGGCTCTTCCGTCCAGTCCGGGTGAGACTTCTGAGCTCCCGGCTGAACCCCGAAGCCGCCAGTGCGGCTTCAGCCCGGCAGTAAGGGGGGAGAGATCTGCCAAAGCTAGTTTACTGAGCGCTTCTTCACAATTCGAACCTGGGAGGCTGTGAGTTCTAATTCTGCCCCCAGTCAGTGAAGCCCAACCTTCAGCCAGCCGTGCCGTCTGAACCCCTGGAGATGGAGGCCACGGCAAACCACTTCTGAAAAATTGCAGGGATTCTTAGATTATTATTAGGGATTATTAGATTATTAGGGATTATTGTGGGAACATCATCACTTGAGACTTTCAAAGAGACTGGGCCACCATTTGTCAGAAATGGTGAAAGGGTCTCCTGTTTGGGCAGGGGTTGGACTAGATCAGTGGTCACCAACCAGTGGGCTGGGGACCCCTGGTGGTCCGCAAGAACATTTTGGTGGTCCGCAGAGAAATGTCACCACCAAAACACACCCCAAAGCAATTAATTCAGGCTGCACGGGAACACAAGGCTGCACTGCCCACATGGCCCACGGGAACACAAGGGGGGGATTTGCCTCACTCGCCCCACGCGCCTGGCCTGGCCACCGGGCTGCTTCTTTCCGCTTCTTTCTTCTTCTGCTTTTGGCTGCATGCAAGGAAAGCAGCAAAAGTCTTTCTTTCTCTCCCCCAAACTCTGCCAGAAATGAGTCTTTGGGACACTGCAAGGCCTCCTGCTCCAAGAGTCTCACAAAGTCACACAAAGACTCATTTCTGGCAGAGTTTGGGGCAGAGAAAGAAAGACTTCTGCTGCTTCTGCTGCTTTCCTTGCATGAAGCCAAAAGTCAGTCAGTCTCTCTCTCTCTCCCTCCCTCCCTCCCTCCCCCCCTCTCTCTCCCTCTCTCTCTCAGAACAGAGCTGGAGACTTTATCCAGTGATCCCAAATAAAGAATGATTGATTGGTAGTAAAACAGGGTGGGGAATTTTCCTGCAGACTTTTTTGAGGATTTTCCCAGGGTCTCTGGTCCGTGGGATTTAAAATTAGGAGTTTGGTGGTCCCTGAGGTCCAAAAGGTTGGTGACCCCTGGACTAGAAGACCTCCAAGCCCCCTTCCAGATTGCCAGGGGTCGGGGACCATTGAAGGCACCAAAAATAAATGCAGGTAGTCTTTGACTTACAATGGTTTGCTTAGCGACCATTCGGAGTTACCACAGCACTGGAAAAAAGTGACTTATGACCATTTTTCACACTTAATGACTGTTGCAGCAGCCACACACATGGGGATGCAAATTTACCCAGGTACCCAATCCAAAGCATCCTAAGGACCTTAACACCATATAAATATCACCATATTGAAGCCACGTAAAGCATTAAGAACAATATTAACAAAAGGGAAAAGTAAAACCATTGACATTTTGGAAATCACAGTTAATATCGATATAAACTACTATTTTAAGGTTTCGCTTATATAAATACTAGAGTGTTAATACTGCACAAATACCACTCTATTCAAATAATATGATTTACTGCTTATATTGTATAATATAATACACATGGAGAGCATCTCATTGCCATCTTAACGGACAAAATCCTATCAACTCAGCCCAATTTTTTATAAAATTTTGTATTCTTATTTTTATTGATAACTCAAAGCACTGAACATGCCCAGTACTACTTCCTCCTCTTATTTTAACAGATAATCAGAGTTGGAAGGGACCTTATAGGTCATCTAGTCCAACTCCCCTGCCCAAACGGGAGACCCCACACCATTTCTGACAAATGGCAGTCCAATCTCTTTTGAAAGTCTCAAGTGATGGCGCTCCCACAACTTCCGAGAGCAAGGTGTTCCACTGGTTGATAGTTCTCACTGTCAGAAAGTTTCTCCTTATTTCCAGGTTGAATCTCTTTCTTGTTCAGTTTCCATCCATTGTTCCTTCTCTGGCATTCAGGTGCCTTGGAAAATAGCTTGACCCCTTCCTCCTCTCTGTGGCAGCCCCTCAAATATTGCAACACTGCTATCCTTTCCCCTGGTCCTTCTCTTCCCTAGACTAGCCAAGCCCACTTCCTGCAACTGTTCTTCATGTTTTAGTCTCCAGTCCCCTCATCATCCTGGTTGCTCTTCATGGTTGCTCTTATTTTCCCCACAACAATGACCTTTCATTCCTAAGGTGGGACTAGAACTCCCAATCTCCTGGTTATTGGGCCAAAGTCACCCAGCTGGCTTTCATGACTAAGGTGGGATTTGAACTCATGGCTTCCCAATTTCTAGTTTGGTGCCTCAACCACTAGACCAAACTGCCTCTATTTGGGCCACTCAAGACTTTTCTTCATCTGTCATCCTATCCTTCTAGGCAGGTTCGGTTAAAAGTGATTTACCACCAGTGAATCTCAAAATTGCAGTTGGTTTCACATCTAAGCTTAACACCAATAGCCAACCCTGAAGGGCTGTTTCTCTCGAATGCCCAGAGAGGCAGGAAACCCATGCACCTTAAACAGAAGGATGTAGGGCATTTCTACAAATAGTATGCTGCTTTGAGTTGCAGCTTGACCTTGGAAGACGTTGAATGTGGAGAAAAGGGAACCTCAGGACTACAATGGCAAAACTGAGATATACCCAACAGGCCTTCTTAATATGAAAGAAAGAAAGAGAGAGAGAGAGAGAGAAAGAAAGAGAGAGAGAGAGAGAAAGAGAAAGAAAGAAAGAAAGAAAGAGAGAGAGAAGAAAGAAAAAGAGAAGGAAGGAAGGAAGGAAGGAAGGAAGGAAGGAAGGAAGGAAGGAAGGAAGGAAGGAAGTTTCCCTCTTGCAAAGGGATCCACAATTTGGCTTTCTCCTTCTCACCCTCATCTTAATGACGAATCACTGGGAATCAGACAGCATATACACTTAATAAACCTTCACCATCATCATGTGTAGACAAAATAAACCAGCTTCTAGAAAGGAAAAACAGATTTAATCCTCCCCCCTCCCTCCCTCTCTCTCTCTCCCTCCCTCCCTCCCCATAATTGGTAGGCAAGGAGAGAGATTAGAAAGCCTTCATCCTTAATCAGCAATGAACAGATGTCAGGATTTTGAGAAGAAAAAAGAAAAAAAATACAAAACAGATCCAAGAGGAAAATCCTGCAGGCAGCTCACTTACATGCATGCAAGCTAGAAACGTACATGTGAAGATGGGTGGAGGGCTTTCTCTTTTGCCTACAGGCTGACTTGGGGCCTTCCTTCTGCAAGGACAGATGGAAAGACAGAGCAAGGAGCAAGGACAAAGAAGTGGACTCATGAGAGGCCCTGCCTGGAAAATGCCAAAACCCCCCACCCCCATCCCGGTGAGGGAAAAACGCAGGAGGTGAACAAAAACGAAATACAAACCAGCAAAAGAGACCAGACCTAACTTCTACTTTAAAGGCAAAAGCTTGTCTGGATTTAAAAACAAAGCAAGCTGCAAGCGTTCACCAGAGTAAGAATTCAGACATGGTTATGCCATCCAGAAAGGAAGGGGGGGGAGGAAAGAAGGAAAGAAGGAAGGAAAGAAGGAAAGGGTAGAGGGTCGATTTAGCAGGGATCCTGGAACCGCGATTTGTTCCAGGACTGGAAAGACTAAGCGCGTTAATTTAGGTTTAGATCCGCGGAGAAGTGGGGGACTCCAAACTGTAGTTTTTCTGGAACAACCAAACTATGATTGGACTCTCGCTGCTGCTTCCTCCGGGATTCATTTCGGCCGGGGAGAGCGGGAGAGAGAGAGAAAGAGAAACGGGGACTTTCGGAATAAAAGGCACGCACAAAACCTGCGATTCGGGAGTTCCTGGGTTTGCGTGGAGCCCCAGTTACGAAGCCCGGCGTGGCAGCCGTTCTCTCTCTCGGGTCAAGAAAACGGCGGCGCCCGTCGGCGGAGAACTCACCGCCCTCTCCCACTCACAGGAGAGCAAAATCTGAAAGCTTGCCGGAGCCCCCAAGAGGAACCTCTCTTTTGTTTTTTAACCCGGGCGGAGGAGAAGTTTCCCCGCGACCGTCCCCATGGTGTGGAGCGGCGGCGCGATCGATCAAGCCGGATTTCTCTGTTTAGACGTTTGGATTTCAAAACAGGTTGGGGGAGAGGGAGAGAGCGCGGTTAGGAGACCTGGACCCTCCCCATATCAGCGCCATCCCCTCCCCGGGACCCCCTCCCCTCTTGGGCTTAATAACCGTAATTGTAATAGGCGCCTTGGGTGCAATTTCAAAACATCTGGAGTACCACTTGAACGCCCGTGGGCATTGACAAAAAATCACCGCAGGTCAATTGCGAAAGGCAGCTCCGCTTGGCAGGGCTGACATCCTGCGAGGCTCCCTTTAACACCACCAAGGATCCACATCGGCCTACCCCAAACCCTTGGGGAAGGACTGCATAGATGGATAAAAGGGCCAAATTCCCTCTAAACATCTGGCTGACTGTGCAATGAACCCTGATAATAGGCAGATGCTGATGGGGTCGAAAGTAGAATTTCAACAACATCTGCCTAAACCAAATCTTTGGGAAGGACTCGATAGGGTGGATAAAAACACCAAATCCAGTCTAAACCTCTGGCTGAGAGAGGAACCACGATGATAATACCATCGTAATTTGATGTTCCTAATGCCTTCTTCGAAACACAACTCCTATGAAGGATAATAACATACTAGAAGATACTCTAGAGAGTGGGCAGGCAACAATAATAACAGGGAGAATGATCAACCTCTTCAGAATTTTTAATTATTCCTATAACCTGCCTAATGGAGCAGGAGGAGGAGGAAGGAGGAAAGGTGAAGGATTAAAAAAAAGAAAGGAAGACAAATCAGAAGATGGAAAGAGAAGGAGAAGGAACAGGAGATGGAAGAAAAAGAGAAGGGAGGAGGAGGAGGAGGAGGAAGGAAGAGGAGGAGGAAAAGAAGAAGAAGAAGAAGAAGAAGAAGAAGAAGAAGAAGAAGAAGAAGAAGAAGAAGAAGAAGAAGAGAGGAAGAGGAGAAAAAGGAAAGAGAGAGAGAAAGAAAGAGCGAAAGAGAAGGAGTGCTAATCAGACCAGGTCCATTTGAGGTTATTATTATTATTGCTATTGGTATTGCCATAGCCAAGCATCTCTTCCCCCCATCCCTCATGCTCCCCTTACCTGTTGGGTGAAGGCCGGCTGGGGCGAGGCCGGCTGCTTGCTACTGGTGCCCCCCAACTGCCCATCTGCCTTGTCTTCAGGGCTCAGCTGTTTTGGAGACGAATCCCCCGGTGTGGCCGCCAGTCCGAACTCTTCCTCCGCCCCTGCCATCGTCCAGGCTACCTCTGCTGAAGGAAGACAGAGAGGAGGGATGAGGACAAAGGCCCCCCGGGGGCCCACCTATGACTCCCCCACCCTCTTCTGCCCTGAGAAGCCAATGGGGGGGGCACACAGGCTTCGGCACCCTGTCGGTGCCAGTCCTCACCCAAAAGCCACGCAGGCCAACAATGGGGGTCCGGAGACAACCACCCCCTCCTATCCCAGCAACGGAGACACAGAAATCCAGAAATGGACAGCAGGCATCTTTCCCACCTAACCCCCACCCCTCACCCCCAAAATATGACACTGCAAACTGGCACTCAAGCGAGAATATTAAAATATTCTGCCTAGCACCTTACACTGGTGCCAACACCCATCTGCTGGGTTTTAGTGCAAGTAACCTGGGAGAATGAATATAAATATCATTCCTGGAGTTAAGAACACTCAAATAATCCAGATTGGGGTTGAAAATCTCACTCCCGGGGTGTAAATAGAGCCACAGGCTTAGAATGAGGCCATCAGGTTGGCTGGAAGCAGGAAATATAATCCTAACCAGAGATTAACCCAAACTGGATATATATCATTGATAAAGTGTGTTATGGAAAAATCTACATTTACAGATGACTAGCGCTAGATACACTTTTTTTCACGTGTACCCCCACTGAGGTTGGGCTCCCACAACACGTTAAACCCGGGTTCACAAATATGGCTGTGTTCCTGCCTCCCAAGATGCCCTGCACAACAACAGCCCCAGCCATATGGTGACCTTGCAAAATGGGGAAGCTTGCAAAACATGTTAAAACCAGGGCAGTGTTCCTATAAATAGGCTAAATTTAAAAATCTCCCAGTTCCTCAATCCAGGCTAGTTAATTGTGTGAATGTGGGGGGCCCCCCATATATTATTCCACTTGTGCACATATTACAGCTTCCCTTTCTAGAGGCTGTATATTTAACATCAAATGACAATGCGCAATTATATAAGCGTATGAAAGAGACAAGGATACTTTTGTGTTGAATCTTTCCTCTCTCACATAAATACACAGCAGGTATATTAGAGCCACAATTTCACACAATGCGGTTGTTTTGTTTGCAAAACAAGCTGTTTCCTCACAGACTGATGTTCCATGGGAAAAGTGGGGGTGATATAGGCACCCCCAGATCGAATGAACTGAATACTATTGCTAACAGTTTCATTGTTTAAGCTTGTTTCTAAGTAAAGGCCTGTGTGTGTGTGTGTATATATGTATATGTATGTACACACACACACACATTGTATAGACACATTTAGTGCATTCAGAAAATAATGCGGAAGGAAGGAAGGAAGGAAGGAAGGAAGGAAGGAAGGAAGGAAGGAAGGAAGGATAAAAGTGAAACAGAGAAAAGCAAGCTTCTGTACTCCATAAGCAAAGACAGTACATGATGGACTATTGTATGCATAAAAAATGCATGTCAAATTCATATTCGATAGGTTTCAGACAAGTTTTCTAACTGAAAGGGGTGGAGTGGGGTCTTTCCCTTTCTCCTTTCTCAGTTTTTATTCCTGCTTTCCAAAATGCCAAATTACAACAAAGTGGGTTTAAAAAAAAAACTTGTCATAGTTTCTTTTCATTTTTAAATTATTTTACATCTAGAAGCAAAAGGGCAGAAAAGCGACAGGGATTTTCGCCTCTAGAAAGGAAGGAGAAAAAAAACAAGTATGCTTTTTTGTCTAAACTGAAGTTTGGGCAAAGAGTAAGAAATGTCTGAAGGAAGGTTGTAAGTTACAACACAGAGGAAAGGCGAAGAGACAGGGAGAAATTCAGCCCTTGCATTCAAGAACAGCAGTTATCAGGTCTGTAAATTTGGCCTCGGGGAATTTTAGCCTAGGATGTTAGCCTTATGTTGCCTTTTCACAGTCATCCTGAAATAATAATAATAATAATAATAATAATAATAATAATAATAATAATAAGAAACAGAAACAAATACAAAATAAGAAAAAAGGAAGGAAAGCTAAACCATGTCAGTTCTCAATAAAAAATAAATTCCTGTCTACCAAGCACTATTTATACTGTAATTCACTTCCCCGTGAGTAATTTTGACTTCTAAACTGAATTCAAGCCTTCACAAATCTAAACAGCTACTACAGAGAGGAACTTCCAAATAACATTACATTAAATCTAAACCTAATTTTTATATATGCCTCCTCAGAAACAAAGTTCATCAAAATCAGGGGAATTTATTCTAGAGAAAAGGCTATTTTGGAATCCAAACTGACCAAAATGTTTTCTACATTTACTTGGAGGTAAAAAAAAGAACAGAAATGAAAAAGCTGTGCTCACATTCTAAATAAAACCCTGATTAAACTCTTACGGTTAAGGCCTATTAACTTGGAAGGAAGGGAGGGGATGTGGGAACTTATTAAAATCTACAACAAATTAAAATTAAAACAGAATGCCCAACTGAAATAAATTAAATGGTGTGATTTTAATGCTGCCAGACTGTCCTTTAAAACAGTAAAAAAAAGCTTTCATTCAATCTTAATAAGGGAATTTTTTAAGCTTTGGAATGGGAAGAAGAATATTTAAACAACTATATTAAAGTAGTATCATATATTTAAATTATATCCATCCATCCATCCATCCATCCATCTACAGTTTATACACATACCAAGACATAAATACTTTATTCAATCTTAATAAGGGATTTTTAAAAAAGCTTTGGGATGGGAATATTTAAAACAATTATATTAAAGTAGTATAATATATTTAAATATATATCTATAGCGTTGAGATGGGGAAAATGTTTTCATATATTAAAATATAATATACTGATATTTAATTATCTCTACCTATCTTACCTATCATCTACTCTATCTATCTATCTATGGTTCATACACATACAGAAACACAGATATACCACGTTTTAAAACTTTGGGAAATCCATTTCCCAAACATAATTAATGGCAGACTTTGGGACAAAAAAAACAAATAGCCTCTGTATTTTAATCCAGGTTGGATGTATATTCAACTGAGCTGATTTTATTTTTCTTCAAAGGGATAAACCTTTCCATTGAGTTATTTTTAAAACAGAATAAATTCTCAGTACAGTAAATTCTCTTTTGGCCTACATTGGGCTCATGACAATAGGGCTGAACTAGGAGGTGTGGAAAATATATAGGGTAGGTATATTCCAGATCTATCTCTCTCTCTCTCCTATCTATCTATCTATCTATCTATCTATCTATCCATCCATCCATCCATCCATCCATCCATCCATCCATCCATCCATCTATCTATCTCCCTCCAGAGGGGATTTATAAAGTTTTTGGTTTCTAACTGATTCAAGGCAAGGGTTGAGAAGTGACTTGAGAAATTGATGGGACTGGAAAGTTAGTTCCCTTGGCTAAGGATAGTGGGAGCACACCGAGGTCATTTAAAACCGAGGCTGGCTAATTCTCCACCCTGCCTAGGAAACCGGCGATTCCAGAGAGAAGGAAAAGCTAGTAAAAAAAAGGGGAATATTTGTAGCTCAGGGGTTGTAAAACAGGGTTTTTTGTGTGTGATTGTGTGTTATCTGTAGCTCGGGGTTTGATGAGTTCGCTAGATTAGGTAATAAAAGGTCTGCAAGAAAACAACGAAACTCAGGAGAAGGAGGTGTTTTCCAGATCGAGGAAAGGGGTATCGTGGATCTCTCGGGGGGGGGGGCTTCGAGGAAACCGCTGCTTTCGGGGAGAAGGGAAAGGAGAACGGACGACGCTCAAAAAGAGCGCTGGGGTTTTTTTCTGCCCATTACGACGTTTCTCTTCCCCGGGAGTTGGGGGCAAAGTGGGGTTTAGGGAATCTTCGATCGAAAGATTCAAGGAAATAGAAAATCAGAGGATCCTTCCTTTCTGCGCCTTCCAAAGCCCCGATCCTCCCTCCCTCCCCCACTCTCCTTTTGAAGTTTGGAGCAAGGGGCGCGCACCCCACCGCTTGGAAGCAACCAGGCCGCTCAGCCGAGGCCGGCCGCTGGATCGTGCCAAGCCTCCAGCCGGCTTCGGCCGAGCGGCCTGGCCGCACCAAAAGGCGCAAACAATGGGGGAAAAAACCCCTTTGCTTTTACAGCGCTTCTCGTTTGGCCGCAACCTCCGCAAACCCCGAGCCGGCCTGACAGTGTGAGGGGGCTTCGGCTGGGCCTGCTCTGGCGCTTTCTCCTCGCTGTGCCACCAGCGCGCTCCTTCCTTCCAACGCTCCCCCACCCACAACCGTCCCTCTCCTTCTCTCGCCCCGCTCTTGGCTCGGCTCCTGGCAGCGCCACCCGGAGCTGGATGGAAGGTGCGTTACCTTTGGCCCGGCTGGCAGCGGCGAGTCACCGCATCTCCGCGGAACCCCGCTGTCGCGCTCACGCAGCGCGGGCTCTCCTCCGGGCCGTCGCTCCAGCCGCGGCGACAGCAAGAGCCACCATCCTTCCTCTCTTGGGGAAGCGGGAGACGAACCGCGGCCGCCAAAGGAAGGGCCTCTTTTTCCACGAGAGGGGTCGTTCCAGCACGCAGAGTTACGGCGGGTCTCCTCCCTTTCCACGGCCGGAAGAGCCGTGCGCCTTCGCCTCTTTCCCTTTCTCGCGCTCGCTCGCTCCCTTCCTCGCCGAGGAGGCTTTGCCAAGCACGTGCACGCGCGGAGCAACGCGGATCAGCCCCCCCTCCTCTTCCTCTCACCCTCCCCCCCCAAGATCGGTGGGTGCAGTAGTTTTGCGGATTCCTCTCTCTCCACACACACACACACCTTCTCTTTTCGTCCTCCCCCCCCTCTTTTCGTTCTCTCCAAAGGCGCACGGGGGAAAAATGAAATGAAACGAAATTGGAAAGAGAAGGGCGGGTGGGATTTGGCAAGGGGGTGGAGTGGCGAGACCCTCTCCGGAAGCAGGTTGCCTTCCCGCGACCCGAGAGGTTGTGGAAGGGGGGCTTGGGGGGGAGGAAGAGGCGTCCGAGAGCCCGAGAAAGGGAAAGAGGCGAGCGCAGGGAACGGTCTGTCCTCAGCCTAGTGCGCCCAGGCGAAGGAAACGGCTCCTTGCAGGGCGCAGTGCTCCGGCTGGCCAACCAGCTCCGACTGTACACTGGAGGCTGTCTCTGGTCGGCCTTTCGCAGACCTCCTTCGCCTCCCTCTCCTCTCCTCCCCTCCCTTGCCCTGCCCCCCCCCCGCTTATTTCTTCTTCCAAGCAAAGCAAGCACAAAATAGATTTTGCCAAGATTTCGAAGCCTCCCTCCCTCCCTCCCTCCCTCCCACCCGTCCTTCCTCCCACCCGTCCTTCCTTCCTTCCTTCCTTCCTTCCTTCCTTCCTTCCTTCCTTCCTTCCTTCCTTCCTTCCTCCTCCTCGTCTTTCTTAACTCTCTCCTATTCCCGTCTCGTCTCGCCCCTCCTCTCGAATTCTGTCTCCAGTTTCTATCCATCTTTCTCAAGTTAAAAAGAAAAAAGAAAGAAAGGGGGTGAAAACCGCGAAGGTGGGGCGGAGCGTTAGAATCAAAGCTTGGGAAATCTTTCTTTCTCGTCGTCGTCTTCTCCCCTTTCGCTTTGCTCACCCCGCTCCCTCCCTTCGCTTTCCCAAAAAAGAAGCGGTTGGCTTTTTTTTAATAACACAAACCATACGCGGGGGGGGGGGTTTCCAACTCCACCCCCTCCATTATTGCTGCTCATCAAGTCGCAAGAGGGGGAAGAGAGGGGGGAGGAGAAATCAAACAGCTTGTGATTCCCTTTGCCTAGGTCCGTGGGTTATTTTTTGGAGGGGGAGTCAGAATAGGAAGAAAGAAGGAAAGGAAGGAAAGAAGGACAGGAGAAAGAACAGAAGAAAAAGAAAGGAAGGAAGGAAGGAAGAAGAAGGAAGGGAAGAAAGAAGGAAGGGAAGAAAGAAAAAGAGGAAAGATGGAAAAGGAGCAAGGTGGAGGGAGGGAAGGAAAAGGGGAGGAAAGGAAAGACAGAAAGAAGACAGGACAATGAAAGTAATGGATGGATAGAAGAACAGTAGGAAGGAAAGAATAAAAGAATGAAAGAAAAAAGAAAGGGAAGGTTTGTTTTCATTTCCAGTTTTTCAGGGGCACCAATTATTTTGAAAACCAAGGCCAATTATAATACTAACTATAATCCCCCTTTTCCCGTATTCCTTCCCTTTCGCACCACCCACCCATATAAAGGCAGAAAATAAAGTCCAGGCCCTGAAGAATATACACAGCTCTGAAAACGGCCACACTCAAAATAAGCAAGCCGTCAAAGCAGAGGCGAAGGATCTGTTTGTATCTGGCCTTCGCCTCTCTGCCTTGAAGCTTAGGGGTCTCTCCCTCCGTGGCTGTTAATGTATTATTTTGAGGGTAAAGTTGAACAGGTCAAAGGAAAATAATCAGCTTCTCTGCCTCGTTCTGGAGTCTGAAAAGAGCCAGTTTAGTTCTTGGCCACATTTGTGTGGTTCTTCGCTTAACTAAGGGTTTTAAATTTTAATTCGGCTTAATATGTTTAATATTCTTTTAATTAATTTATTTATCGTTGTATTTTAGTTGTAAGCCGCCCCAAGTCCTTTTGGAGAGGGGGCGGCATATAAGTCGAATAAATAAATAAATAAACAAAATAACTTAAGATATATAAAAAAAAGACTTTGATTCTAGAGACATAGCCTCCTTCTTTCCTGTTACAACCACTATATATTATATTATATTCTTAGTGGGGGTCACCTATATGTCTAAACCTCCCTAATAAATAAAGTTTACTTACAAGGAAGTGTGAGAGCCAGCTTGGCGTAGCTGAAGGTGCCAAGCTAGAAACTCAGCAGACTGTGAGTTCTAGTCCCACCCTAGGTGCCAAACCAAGCTTGGGCCAGTCACTTCCCCTCACCCCTAGAAAAGAGGCAATGACAAATCCCTTCTGAGTTGCCAAGAAAATTGCGCTGGATGGAAGGGAATGGAAAGGGGGAAGTAGGAAACCCATTTGACAAGATCCCCTGTTTAGAGATACACCAGTGTGTTGTGACTTTCCAATTGCACCCAACCAGGTTGGTGAGGCTTACTCCCAGGTAAGACTCATTGAACTGAAAGGCTTAGGTTGCCCCAAGCTAGATGGCCATCCAAAAGTCCCTTCTAAAGAGCCCCTCTATGACACACACACACACCGCGCCCCTGTATGAGGGAGATGGGTGGTTAAGAAGTTTAATATATAAATAAATTAAAATAAATAAAATCCTACCCCAACTTTGCTGGGAGTTTATTCCGGTGTGTGTGTGTGTGTGGACTCAGAAGGATTTCTAATTAACCCAAGTAGAGTTTGGAGCTTTGCTTAGTCACAGTTTGATTTCTGGCTCTCCCATGGCCTCCTGGCCTTCCTTGGCTTGTTGTGCATCAAACCACAAAACACGCCATCCAGGAAGTCCAGACTGGATTGTTTGAAAGTGGAAGTCCTTGCACTGACCAGGTTTGGGGCTTTAATAAGTCTCTTCCTTGCAGTGCGGAATGCTGGAACTCTCCAGCCAAGAAGACTGCGTTGTCCCGTGCGTTGAGTCTGTGGAAAGGCTGAGGCTGCTCATGGATCACCTGGAGGTGAAGGCATTGGAGGAAAAATCATAATAATCTGGGGGTACAGCACAGCACCCTGGTTTTTAAGGGGCTCGGGGGTTGGTCTTTTACCACGCTTGCCAGACCAACAGCAAAGAGCAGTCTTAAAAGTTAGAACCACATCTGAACACGCTGGATAGGCGTGAAGCCAAAAACTTAATAAAAAGGTGGTTCTCAACTCACGACAGAGTCCAAAATTCCCATTGTTAAGTGAGACATTAAGTGAGTTTTGCCCCATTTTATGACCATCCTTGCCACCGTTGTTAAGCCAATCCCTGCTGTTGCTAAATTAGTAACCCAGTTGTTTAGTGAATCCAAAAAGGGATCACATAACCTTGGGACACGGCAAAACGGTCCATAAATATGAAGCATCTGAATTTTGATCATCTGAGCATGGAGATGCTGCAAGTTTTAACTCTGAAAAAAGGTCATATGTCATTTTCCCCCAGGGCCTTTATAACTTTGAAGGGTCACTCAATGAGCTGCTGTAAATCAAGGACTACCTGTAAATTGCTAGCCTTCTCTTAACATTACATATGATCCAGTCCCTCTTAGCACTCATCTTTGCATGCCTTGGACCTCTCTGACTTTTCTTCCTGTCCACTCGCACCCAATCAAGAGTCCTACATCAAATTTCAAATTGCCTTGGCTAATTTACCATTAATCCCCAGACATCAACGGGTTGTTGCATTCATACACGAGGTAATAACAGGAGCAGGAATCAAACCTCACCTATTGGATTAAAAAAACAAACACCCTATGTCTTTTGCAGATGTAGTTTAAGGAGTTGTGGAAATAGAGCCAGGCAGAAGTCTTTCTGATGTGAAAAAGATGTATAGGTCTTTGCATTTTTGTGAACTGGACACAACACCTCTGCGTAGATGCCGACAAATATGTATGCATTTTTTGATCAATAGACTGGCTTGGAGATATTTGCATACCAATGATTAACTATTTAAGAATAACAGATGGGAATATTGCCTTTCTAGATAGTTTGACAGTGTTGTGGGAATTATTTGTTTAGCAGAGTGAAGGTATGGATGGAAAAACCTGTCCTTGTGTCTAGTTGTTCTGACGTGCAGTGCCCTATAGAGTCGTTTTGAGGGTAGGAGATGAAACAGTTTATGTCCAGGATGTGAAGGGTCTGTAGATATTCTCACAGACCTCTTTTTGACCCTGTATTGTCTGCAAAAGGCAAAAGGCATTGCAGCCAAAGGACAGCAACAATTAAAAAAAAACAATTTGCAAACAGATTGAAATCCCTGCAGCCTAAACTAGGACATTTTAGGGTGAATGCCTAGATTTCCACAAGCCTCAGTGAAAATCAGAAGTCTTTCCTTTTTTTTCTCTTTCTCTCCTCCCCTCACTCCTCCTATTCCCCCACCCCAGCCAAATTAATACTTTTTTTAAAAAAAAATTCCCTCAAAACTTCAAAAGCACTTTTTCTTTCTTTCTTCCTTTTGCATCTTGAGAAAAATACACCTTAGAAACAAGTGCAAATACATCAGAGGTTATAATAATCCTTAAGGCCAAAATAAATAAATAAATGGGAACGTGGAAAAAAACTCTTACATGTTTCCTTCTAAACAAGAGTCCAACGTAGAGGTATTGGTATTTAATTCTGCCAGGAACATACCAACATCACGCGGAAAAGAGGGGGTGCCGGGATTGCTAGCTTGCTTTTCCCGGGGGTCACGAAATGAAACCCGGGCTCGATCCACCTTTCCAGGGTGCGTTTGCACCCACATAACCGCCACGCAACTACGCGACGCACTCTATGGTTAGACGATGCACTCTATGCCTGCAAATATATCGAATTATGCGCGGCATTTCCACGCAGGGCCCATAGGGCGTTGCTCCTTAAATACGTGAAAGGTATTGCGATATTGTTAAAGGGGTCATTCCTCCCTCCCCTCCCCCCCACGCCCCTTAAACCGGATTCTATACAACCGCAAGACAGGGGTATAGAGAGAAAACAACCCAGGATTCAGTTGCGGGAGAAAACACATACACCCCATGAAAATCCTTACTCCCCACTCTTGCGATGGGTTTACACAAGGCTCCACCTGAACCAGAAAGGCGCACCGGTCCAGATAATACGCTCTCCCTCCTGACCCAAGCTCTTTGGCGCCGCAAGACAGACCGATCCAGAGGCAGCCTCGTTGCCTGCGCTTGTCATTTAAAACAAAAAGGGGAGAGAATTTACACGTCCACACCCCGCTTCAGCCCCTCCTGGCTCACCTTCTTCTCCTGTCGGCCCTGCCCAATCACTTGGGAAGGAAGCGGAAGGCCCCACCGAGAAATTGCGAGCGATTCCCAAGGCCGGCTCGGATCCTGTCCGCTTTCTCCTCCTCCTCTCCAGCGGCTCTCGCTTCCAGCAAATAGCCCCGAAGCTTCTCCCGGCGGCGCGAGCAGCGGCCCGGTAGTCACTTTCTCCTTCCTTTCGGGAAATTAAATCCTGGCGACCGCCCCCCCACCGGGCCGGCCTCGCTGCAGGAAAATTGAGCGAGGTCCAGGCTTGGCTTTGCAAGCTCACGCGCGCCTGCACCTATAGGACCGGGAGACGTCACGGCCCACGCAACTTTTTGTCGGAGGGCGGCAGCCCCCAGACCGGGTCCGCGTCTCCCCCCCCTTTTTTTTAATTTTTGCAACCGAGCTCCCCGCAACCCGTTTTGTGGCCTTCTCCCCACCTTCCCCCAAATCCACGGGGTGGGGGAGGACGGGGGAGAAGAGCGCAGAGCGGGGCGCGCAGCAAAGCAACGCCGGTCCGACGAGGTGAGGGCGGCTGCGGGGGGGGCGGCGAATTGAAGGTGATGGGGGCTTGAAATGGAAGAAGAGGTAGCCAGGGGCGAGCGGTGCCCGAAGGAAGGGAGGCGCTTCGTTTGGTGGGGAAAGTGATCCTGCCCCCCCCCCACCGGGGAGTTGAACCCCGGGGTCTCGGGGTGGCTCAGCCAGGAGGGAGGCGCCCCCCAATCTGTAAATTCCTTTTTAACGACGCTCTCCCCGTCCTTCCCTGCAGCTCTCTCTGCTCAGGTCTGCAATGGGGGGGGGCGTTTTGGTAAAGGCTGGCTTCCTACACACACACACAGAGACAGACAGACAGACAAAGAGAGAGAGTCGGAGAGAGAGAGCCAGAGAGAGATAACCAGAGAGACGGACAGAGAGACACAGAGAGAGAACCAGAGAACCAGAGAAAGAGAGACAAACAGAGACAGAGTCAGAGAGAGAGAACCAGAGAGACAGACAGAGAAACAGAAAGAAAGAGAGACAAACAGAGACAGAGAGACAGAGAGAGACAGAGAAACACAGAGAAACACACAGAGAGAAGACCAGCCTAAAGAAAAGGCAGGCCCAAACAAGTAGAAGAAAAGAAAATTGAAAGGAGGGAAGGAGGAAGGGAGCAAAAAAGAGAACTAAACCAGGCCCAGCAAGCCAAGGCGAGGAGGAAGAGGATGATGTCGGATCAAGCTGGGAGGTGAGAATGGGGAGAGAAAGGAGGATGTATGTGTATATATATATGTATGTGTATATATGTATGTATGTATGTATGTATGTATGTATATGTATGATGGGGGAGGTAAGATGTGCTGCTTTGCTTCATGAAATTGAAACAACCTACCACCCTTAATTACTCTAACCGAGGTTTCAGTATTTTAAATTTGGGGCAGGGGGCATGGCCGAGCCCCCAGATCTGTCCTCCTGCTCAGGTAGTGTTAGTATTTCAATTTAAAAAGCTGGAAGAATTGTGCGGGGGGGAATGTCTCCTGGCAACCAACCTCAGAAGGCAGTTTGTCAAGGAAGATGCTCGCTTCTTTCTGGACCCTCTGGGAATTAAGCCCCTCGCATCTAACCCCCACCCCCAAGATGGGGAATAACCTAAGAAAGGATTTAAAATATATATATTTTATATATATGGTATCATTCTGGTATCCATGGGAAGAATTCCCATTGCCAGGCCTTTATTCGGCGCCCCCCCCTCCTCCCACCAAAGCTGGATAAATAGAGAACAACCTGGACAGAATCTCCCAGCAAACAAAGCAAGAATCCTCACTCAGTTTAGGGGATCGTCACCTTCTATTTACTCTGGACTTTAAATAATTAGGGAAGTGGGGAACCCCAGAAATATTTCCAGCTATGATTCAGTGTAATGCATTTTTAAAATGCATTGCAAGATGTTTCGGGGTATTGTGTGTATGAGTAAAATACCCATTTTTAAAAAAATAAAACAAAATCAATTGTTTTATTTTTGTTACTGCCTTTAAGCCAAGTGTTTTACTCATGGCAACTGCCGGAATTTGTAGCTGCAGTTTTTGTGCCAAGGTTTTTGGGGTTTTTTCAAAAGAAGTGATTGGTTTCTCGTCCTAGGGCCGAGGGAGAAGGACTGGCCCAAGGTCACCCTGCCTAAGGCGGGACTAGAACTCCCCGTCTCCCAGTTTTTAACCTGGTGCCAAACTGGTTCTCTAATATAAAATATCCATAGGATTCTGCTGATCTTCACAAAGTTGGATTGGTTTCTTTTAAAAAGTGTTTAATTATGGATGTCCTTCACCCCATGGGTTACTTATAGGTGTGTATTGTGTATGTGTGTATTGCCTCTATAAATGTTTGTGCGTATATATTTCAGACAATTCTCATATCTAAAGGGAAATCACCCCAGTTAAGTCTCTCTCTCCCTCCCTCTTGGGTCTGTCTGTCTGTATATGGGTGTTTGTGTGTGTGAGAGAGAGACACAGAGAGAAATACAGAAATATATACCTTTACAAGAAAAATGAAGCTTCATTCCAAATAAATATGCTCAGATGGAAAGTATAGAATTTTTTTTCTGAATAACTATATCCTTTTAAAAAAAAAATTAAAGTGAACAACACAATTATCCTGTGATCAACTCTCACACCCAGTATCAAAGATTCTTTAAATTTAATTCTTCTTGAATTTAATTCTTCTTACATTCTTTAAATTCTTTTTTTAAGCCAAAAAAAAAAAAATCTGCCAGGCCAGTGGTTAAGCTAAGGGGAAGCTAAGAGAGGCTTAAGATGAACCCAAATGACTGAAAATAATCATCGCCAAAGAAAATATGCAGGATCCCTGCCTCTTCCCTCACTGAAGGCAACGATTTTGAGGAGTAAATAGATCTCAAATATTCCCAAAGGGAAAACAAAACAAAACCATTTAGAGAATAGTTTTTTTTCCCAACTCCTTTCAGGACACAATTGCAAATAAGATCCGATTTAATTCAGAATGGCTGAGCACCGGGTGGCATACGAATTTGTTAAATAGAAAACTGATAAAGAGCCAGTTTAGTCTAGTGCCAGTTAAGGCACCAGGCTAGAAAGCCTGGTGAGTTTTAGTCCTGCTATAGCCATGAAAGGTAGCTGGATGGTGTTGGGCCAGTCATACTCCCTCTCTCATCCACCTTGCAGAATTATTCTTATGGAGTGCATAGGAGGAGGAAGGTATGTTAGATTTGCCTTCCATTTGAGTTTTTTTAAAAAAATGATAAAAAATAAAATTCCTCTCTGTCTCCGTCTCCGTCTCTCTTTGTCTCCGTCTCTCTGTCTCTGTCTCTCTCTCTCTCTCTCTCACACACACACACACACACACACACTCACATATACACTATCTAACTCAATTCATCTCATAAGGGTTGTTGTTGTAGGCAAAAAAGGAGAAGGAACTTGTGTTGGATATGTCCGCTGCCTTGAATTGTTTATAAAAATAATAAAGGCAGGACATAAACAAGCAAGCAAGCAGGCAAGCAGTAGTGTTTATTAGTTTGATTCTCACTGTGTAAGGGACCCTGATTCCTTCCCCTTTATTTTTATCCCTCTCTTCTGCTTTATCCCTCTTTTCTGCTTGTAAAGCCTCAATCTTATGCCCCTTATGTGTTCAATTCGAGGTAGCATTGCATCCCCTGTCCCTGTTCCACCTTTTCCCAAAAGGCCTTGAAACATCGTCTGATCAGCAGGCGGGGGTTTCCACAAACAGAGATGCCCCCCACCAAGTGGCTGCTTTGATTGTGTTGCTGCCACCAGGAATGTTTTTAGGTTGTGAATTTTTAACATTGTAAGCTGCCGAGAGTTACCTATGTGTGAACCACGTAAATTTGTTTCAGAAATAAAACTCCTTGGAGATCACACCCTGCGTTTGTGCCACAGACGTGTAGAGTGATAACACACCCTTTTTATGATCTCTAACACTAAAATATTAAATTCTGGCTGAAGACATGGGCTGTGGTTTCAGTTGACTGAGTTCAATAGAATAGCTCTTTCTAGATGTTTGAACTTTCGCTTAAAAGGAATGGGTTGTCTTGTTTTAATCGTATTTATAAAATTAAAGATATACAAGAAACAGCTACAAACTTGGAAAGTGATCTTCCTCTCTATTAAACGGCAGTAGGAGGGAAACAAGGAATCTCACAAACTTATAATCTGCAACCCTATTTTCTTTTTAATGAGGTTCTTCCTGGCTGAGTAGAAGAACCGACAGATAGTAACAACTAGCAAATAACAGCAAGAATATCTTAATTTCTATTTGATCATCTGTCCTTTTTTTATTTATTTTTATTTTTTTGGAAATAGACTTCTTGAAATTGAATGGAAAGTTAAGTAGTGTGTGGACTATCACACACTTGCCTTGAAAATATCCATATATAAATAGATTGGTAAATTGTTTACTCAACACATAAATTCTGAGTATTGAAAGGAATTTTGAACCAATCTATTTTCAGTTTGATCCCAACTGACTTCAAAACTTTGAAAGAAATTTAACTGGAACTTAACCAAAAGTTTATTCAATGTGTTTCATATATCAAAGTTTCTTTGATGTAAAAGAAATTTAACTAGAACTATCCAAAATTTTCTTTGATGCATTAGTCCACTTCCTTCCAGTTCAAATAACTTTTTGAGCAGTAAAAAACTGAATTGTTCAATCTTCAAAATAGCTGATAAATGTGAACCAGGAAAAAATGAGGAAAATGATTAGCTTTACTGCAGGACAATTGTTCTGCAAATATTTGCACACACCAACATATTTAAATAAAGAAAAGCTGCTTTTAAGAAGGTGATGAGAAAGAAAGTGGTGTATTTTAATGGTACCATTAAATTTAAATTAAATGTAAATGTATCATTAAACTCAAAGCTTAACCAGAAATAGATTTAAATGTCATTAAAATCAGTAGGATCTAAGTTAATTTTGCCCCACCTTTATAGAGCTCAAATAAATTTTCCTGAATTCCAAAGCAGAGTGATTTTTTTACAAAAGAAGAAGTGAGTTGAAAGCTTCCATTTTTAGCGTCCTATTAACTTTGGGGCAAAATATCAGGGTGGCAGATAAAGGCCCTTTAAAATCAGGGGCTCAGATAAGGGGATGGAAGGCCAAAACAAAAAATGGTCCTAAAATAAAAATAAGGGATGATTTTGAAACTTTTTCCCCCTCTAACATCTGAAGTAACTGATTTAAACTACACATTTTGACTCTTCTCAGTATCCAATTCAATTTCAGGAGCAAGCATCCAAAATACATTTAGTTAAAGTCAAACTTAGAATTTCTTAGCATCGATTCAGAAACTATCTATATGAAGTCAAGGGGGACATAATTTCAAGAGGTGGTGAAATTGTCCACAGGTTAGACTTCCTTCTCAGCAATACACATCCTATTCAAATCCAGGGAGAGTTGGTGTACAGAGAGGCCCATTCAAAAGTGTGTGTGTGTGTGTGTGTGTATGTTTGTGTGAGTTTTCTGCAGGGAGATTTGTGTGGGCTTTCTTTGTTTACAAGCTTGTTTATTAGAAACGAGTTCTAGATGCTCATTATTAAATAATGGGGCTCTTGCAGGGTTCAAGCAGATAAGCAGATGAGAATTTGGACCCTTGCTTTACTCTTTCTCCAAATTTCACCAGCTGTTTGATGTCAATGGTTGCTTTGAAGATTCCGGATTCTAGAAAACAAAGGTTCTTTCTTTTTCTTTCTTTCCTTCCTTCCTTCCCTCCCCCTCACTTTCCTTTCATCTCTCTTTCTTTCTCTCTTTCTTTCTTCTTTCCCTCTTTCCTCCTTTCCTTCCTGTCTTCCTGTCTTCCTTCCTTCCCTCCCCCTCACTTTCCTTTCCTCTCCCTTTCTTTCTCTCTTTCTCTTTCTTTTCTTCTTTTCTTCTTTCCTTCTTCCCTCCTTCCTTCCTGTCTCCCTTCCTTCCTTTTCCTCTCTTTCTTATGTTTTCCCTTCCCTCCACAAAGTAATTTTTAAAATCCTTTTAGAAAAACTTTACTTTGCTACACAATAAAATATGGTGGGTGGGAATTCTCTGAGCCCCCACTTTTTAAAATCATGTTCCCAAATCCCAGCAATTTCTCTATGTGCGTCTATATGGAATAAAGAAATACTTGATTCTGGCTCTTGGTTGATTCTTCTTATTTTCCTTAGATTCCTACACATGCACACAACTACACACCCTATTACCACCCATTAATCTTGCTCCATCCAAAGGCTGGGTGAAATTTTTTTAAAAATGCTCATAACCCCAAATTGTCCTGCCAGCCTTTAGAAAGAGCAGCCTGTACTTGCTGAAGGAAGAACTGCCTTTTTGAGAAGAAGATTTGAAATGACTAGGCATTCCTCTTGCTTCCTGAATTCTTCAAGATCTTGGCTGCAGAGAGGTGTGTAAACACGGGTCTGTGCTGAGCTCCAATCCAGTACACGAATAAATATTTGTAATTCAAAATTTGGATTCTTGTTTACTCCTTGCCCCTCCCTCAAGTACTTCTCAAAAACTCAGCTAAGTCCCTTAATGTTGAGACCCTGGAAAGAGGGCAGAGAAAAGCACCAAGGGTGATAAGGGCTCTGAAGACTAAACCTTAGGATGAATGGTTGAGCGAGCTAGGAATGTCTAGGAAGAGAAGGGTTAGGGGACATGATAGCTGTCTCCCAATACCCGAGGGGCTCTCGCAGAGAAGAGGAGGTCAACTTATTCTCCAAAGCACTAGACAACAGGAACACAACTTTCATTTGGATACTCAAGCTGGATGTTGACATCATGGATGGAAGATCATTAAAGAGAGATCCAACCAAGAAAGAAAGAAAAATGTTCTGATGGAACAATTAATCAAAGCTCGCCTCTTGAAGTTATGGATGCTCCATCACTGAAGGTTTTCAAAAAGAGACCATTTCTCTGGGATGGTATATAATCCTGCCTTGGGCAGGGGTTGGACTAGAAGACCTGCAAAGTCCCTTCCAGCTCAATGATTCTATGACTCTAATGCTCCCCTGCCTTCCAAACCAAGAAAGTTCGGAGAACGGAGGCAGTGGGAAAAGGAGTTTTAGGTGATGGGCACTGCTTAACTGGGTTGCCCCAGGAAGGGCAGATCTGTTGGGTGGAGGCCAAGGGCTGAATTTGGTCCCTGCAAGTCCTTTGGACTGCAAGGCGATCCAACCGGTCAGTCCTAGAGGAGATCAACCCTGGCTGCTCTTTAGAAGGCCAGATCCTGAAGATGAAACTCAAAGTCGTTGGCCGCCTCATGAGAAGGAAGGAAGGACTTGCTGGAGAAGAACCTAATGCTGGGAACAATTGAGGGCCAAAGAAGAAGAAGGGGAGCAATCGTCGGCGTGGGCTTCAATGGACTCCAATACAGGATGGTAGAGGGCAGGAAACCCTGGAGTTGCGAAGTCACAACTAACAACAACAACAAGCTTTCTAGGATTAGGATAAGCGCAAGAGAGACTTCTCTGCGTGTCCTTTTAACTTTGCAGGCAGCCTTCTCTCCCCTCGCCTGGGTGCGTGGTCTCTCTCTTCGTGTGTATGTGTATAAATTAAAGTGTTGTCTCTCTTGGCTTTCCCTTTCAGGTGGTCAAGAAGTTTTGATGGACACCCTCTTTGGTCCTTGTAGATTAGTTGCTCTCTTGGCATCCCTAAGGTCCATTAAGCAGCTGATTAAAGAAGAGGTGCGGGCCAGGAGGGAAAGTGATTTTTATTTGGGGAAGGTGGGGGTTGATTTGTTTTCACTTGGTATCTGGGTTGTATCTGGGAGAAGGGAGTTGAAAAGGAAGGCAAAGAGAAAGAAAGAGTGTCAGCTTTTGAGTTCCACAGAGCTCTTCAGCTGGGAAGTCAATTGGGGAGGAAGCCTGCTGAGTCATCAGAAAGTCGATGGTAGTTGGAGATGCCCAGGAAGAGCTGCACCAAAGGCTTGGTGTAATGTTGTGAGTATTATTGAAAGAATGGTCCAATCTTCCACCCGTTCCTTCTTGTTCTGCCCTCAGGTGCTTTGGAGGAAAAGTTGGGCTCCGCTCTTCTCTGTGACAGCCCCTCAAGACAGCTATCGTGTCCCCTTAATCCTTTGCTTCTTAAGCTAGGCATATCTAGTTCCCTTAACTATTATCAATATTCAATAACCGTTCGTCCCTAAGGAGGCAACTGGACTTCCTTGGTTTTTCTCTGAAGACATTTCGCTTCTCATCCAAGAAGCTTCTTCAGCTCTGACTGGATGGTCATTCCCCACCATCCAGGCAGAGCTGAAGAATCTTCTTGGACGAGAAGTGAAGTCTTCCAAGAAAAACCAGGAAGTCCAGTTGCCTCTTGAAAAAGCACCTTTGGGACAACCATGACCTGGAGGACGGAGAAGCTCCACAGAGGATAATCTTTCATCTTAAACAGTCGGTGATCTCCCTAAAAAGGAGCCATGGGTGATTTTGGCTTCAGCCATCTTTCTTTCTTTCTTTCTTTCTTTCTTTCTTTCTTTCTTTCTTTCTTTCTTCTTTCTTTCTTTTCTCTCTCTCTCTGTCCCTTCCTCCCTTCTATATCTTTCTTTCCTTCCTTCTTTCTTTCTCTCTCTCCCTGTCCCCTTCCTTCCTTCCTTTCCTTCCTTTTTCTTTCTTTTTCTTTCTTCTTTCTCTCTCTCTCTCTCCCTCTGTCTCCTCCCTTCTTCATCTTTCTTTCCTTCCTTCTTTCCTTCTCTCTCTCTCCTTATCCCTTTCCTTCCTTCCTTTCCTTCCTTTTTCTTTCTTTTTCTTTCTTCTTTCTCTCTCTCTCCCTCTGTCCCCTCCCTTCTTCATCTTTCTTTCCTTCCTTCTTTCTTTCTCTCTCCCTGTCCCCTTCCTTCCTTCCTTTCCTTCCTTTTTCTTCCTTCTTTCTCTCTCTCTGTCCCCTCCCTTCTTCATCTTTCTTTCCTTCCTTCTTCCTTCCTTCTTCCTTTCTTCCTTCTTTCTTTTCTTTCTCTCTCTCTCTCTTTCTCTCTGTCCCCTTCCTTTTCTTTCTTTTTTCTTCTTTCTTTCTTTCTTTCTTTCCTTTCCTTTCCTTTTCTTCTTTTTGTCTTTCTGGCACTCTCGGGAATCCTCCGGCCCCCACCGGGACGATCGCGAGACAAATTCCACGAGGGGATGCGCGACCCAGTTTTAAAAGCCGTGCCTCTCCATCCAAAGATGCTGGGATCGAGGGTGGATGGGTCGTAATGCTCTAAGAAAGAAAGAAAGGCTCTCGGGTGGCTGCTTTCTAAGGGGTCGAAGACCCTCGGAATATGTGGGCGGGCGAAAGGGAGATAAGTCGAGCTGGCTTAGGCATTCGGAAGATGTTGTGTAGTAACGTGAGAAAAGTAGAGAAAACACACACTAGCCTGTAAAAGCGTCGGTACAATTGCCTACTCGGGTAATGAAATGTTTTCATGCAAACCACAGAGCTCAGGGAGCACCAAGGACTACACACAAACACACAAACAAACACACACAGAGTTTGTTGTAGGAGGAGCGCTGAGTGGATGTCCAGTAGCCAGAAGTTAAAAGGGGTATTTTAGCATCTTTTCCAAATAGCAACTTTTATTTAAAAGCGTTAGCTTTTTTTTCTTTAAACCTTTCAGTAAAATATATTAGTCGGAATTAAATCAAATCTTTATTACGGCGGTAGAACAACTTCAATGTTAGTCCGAAAATGAGCAAACTAATCAAAGTGATTTAGTCGGAAAATGTATGCTCCTTCAGTCCGTGTCGGAGTAATCCAGTTAGCTTGGTTTCTACCGTGTTCGGTGAGAAATTGTTTTGGATTTGTTTCGATCCTACGTGTTTCGAGGTCTCTTTACCATTTGTTTTTAAGCTGCCTGTGCAGATCGCACTAAACAGTGGTTTATTTAGCCGCGGTTTCCTAGACAAACCACAATGGGCTGGGTTTGAGCCAAATCGGAGCCACGCTCTTTGGGAAGCCTTAGAGCGCGAATAAGAACACGTGACATTAGTCGTGAAAAGGCACGGATTTCGGGCCGAAATTGTGCACGTGTTTGGCTTAAGATGCCCCACCGAGTTCAATGGGAACTTAATTTCTCAATAAGACTGTCCTAGAAATTGCTGGCAGAAATTTCCACCAACTAATTTATTCATTCTGGCGTGCATTATTGAATCCCTAACTTACTATAGTATATAAGATACACTTCAGTGAGAGCTTTGATTTTCAGCCGAAGTACACGGTTCACCTTTTGGGAGAAATAATAGCAACACAGAGTTGGAAGGGACCAAGCAACTGTATACCAGTTCAGACAAATGGCTGTCTAGTCTTTTCTTAAAAGCCTCCAGCGATGGAGCAATCAGAACGTTTGAAGGCAAGTCGTCCCACTGGCTAATTGTTCTCAACATCAGGAAATTTCGCCTTATTTCTAGGTTGCTTCTTGATTAGTTTCCATCTACTGTTTCTTATTCTGCCTTCTGGTGGCTTTGGAAAACAGCTTGACTCCCTCTTCTTTGGGGCAGCCCCTCAGGTATTGGAAGACTGCTATCATGTCACCCCTAACCCGCTTTCCACAATTCTGAAAAAGGCAGTTCTCCAGAGGAATCCCATTCAAAGACAGAAGACTTTTCTGCCGGTATCAGATCCTCTGGTACAGTCCTCATATCTTTTGAAATTTTTCAAAAAAAAATTGCACTGATCTGGTGCTACGTTAACCAGGTTAAGTGCCCGGCTAGCTCAGTGGATAGAGCATGAGACTCTTAATCTCAGGGTCGTGGGCTCGAGCCCCATGTTGAAGGCATGGTTTTGCTTCATCACTGGAAGAGACTGGACTGCCATCTGTCAGAAAAGGTATAGGGTCTCCTGCTTGGGCAGGAGGTGGGTTGCCTTCGGTCCGAGCGGTGGGGTGTTGGGGTCGGATTGGTTGTCAGTCGATTTGGTTTCATGCTTTCCAGGAGCAGAGAAGAATCCGATGATTAAGGCAGGTTTGTTGCATGTTGCAGCCAATTTCCCATTCAGTGGCCATCTCTCCCTCTCCTCTCCCTCTCCCTCTCTTTCTCTCTCTCTCTCTTTCTCTTCCTCCCTCCCTCCCCTCTCCCTCTCTCCCTCTCCCTTTCTTTTCTCTTTCTCTTTCCCTTTCTCTCTCTCTCTTAGGCAAATATCTGTGGAATACTAGAAAGCTTTGCTTGGGTCTCTCTCTGTCTCTATGTGTGTGTGTCTCTCCTCTCCTCTCTCTCTCCCTCTCTCTCTCTCTCTCTCTCTCCTCTCTCTCTCTCTCCTCTTCTCTCTCCCCTCTCAGCCCTAATTTTGCCACAGCTGCAACACTAGAAGTGATAAGTGAAAGTGGTATTTTTATAGGCTGATAACTCCAGCCTTATCTGGGTTGCTGGGCTTCCTCCTTCCCTTCCCTCTCATTTTCTCCTGACCAAGATTCCCTGGCTGGTCATTCACCCTGCACAAGCTGCGACAAGGGGCCCAGCTTGTCTTTCAACTATCTAATTTCAGGGGATCCTCTTGGTCAAGCTCTTCCTTGACCAACCAAAGGTCTCTTTCATAAGCCCTCACCCACCAAGCAGGAGCTGTGCTCACAGCATTCGCTGACCTAACCTGCATCAATCACATCCTGCATTAGATTTGTGTGGGAAACAAACTTTATTGCTCACGGACCTTTCACAGACATTTATGTGTGTTCCAAGCACTAAGAAACAGGCTGTGGTTCTTATTGTTCTATACCAGAAGTGCCCAACCTTGGCAACTTTAAGACTTGTGGATTTTAACTCCCAGAATTAACTCCCATGGCCTGAGGTCCACAGGCCTTAAAGTTGCCAAGGTTGGACAGCCCTGTTTGAAATCATAATGTTGTCTTGGATTTTTTTTGTGTGTGCCTAACATCTTCCCTGACCTGAGAAAGAGAACTGACCCTAGATGGTTAATTAATTTTTTTAGGTCATAAAACATTAAATCAGAAGGTTGGAAACAACCTTGGAGTTCTTCTAGTCTATACAATTCTGGACAAATGACTGTCTACTCTCTTCTTGAAAATCTCCAGTGATGGAACACCTACAACTTCTGGAGGCACTGATTAATTGTTCTCACTGTCAGGAAATTTTTCCTTAGTTCTTCCACCCATTACTTCTTGTTCTGCCCTCAGGTGCTTTGGAGAATAAGCCAACTCCATCTTCCCTGTGGCAGCAGCCCCTCAAGTACTGGAAGTCTACCAGCATGTCACCCCTGGTCCTTCTCTTTGTGAGACTAGACATACCTAGTTCCCTCAATCATTTATCATGCTCCTTGTGACTTCCTATGGCAGGCAGACATCTTGAATCAATAGGCATACAGAGATAGCTGGAAGAGCTTGAGCTGAAATCTGATTAAATCCACATTTTGATGTGGTTTGTAGGACTTAATTGGGTCCAATCAATCAGCTAGAGCTTTCAACCCTCATTTAAAACCCAAAGAACATTTTTAAGGACCATTCATCCATTTCCCACTGCAGCATGTGGTTTCTGAACAGAAGCTACCCATAGTCGTCATTCTTCATGCAGTATATTTATAAAGTTAAACGTATTAGGGAATTAAACGAATACAGAGAAGGAAAACATTCAAATGGGTAGAAGAGCAAGATACAAGAGTAAAATAAAAGAGCAAAGATAAAAGAGCATTTTTAAGCATCACAGATCTTATAATTATGTGATGTGCGATTAATTCATCGTACAAACAACTGTTGAACTCTGAAAACACAATGCAGCAGAATATCAGGATTTGTTTTCAGAAACGATGGCAAACAAAATGTAAATCATAACATGAAAGTATTAGCCACCACAAATTCTATCCAGGCTGGTCTAATTTAAAAAGTCTTACACAATGAAATATTAAGACTTTATGGTATGGGAAACCCAAACTTTGGTTGGAATACGAATGGAGATATTAAGAGGAGGGGGCTGAGCTATTGTCCAAATCACCTGAAGGAAGAACAAGAAGCAATGGATGGAAACTAATCAAAGAGAGAAGCAACCTAGAACGAAGGAAAAATTTCCTAACAGAATAATTAATGGAACGACTTCCCTTCAGAAGTTGTGGATGCTCCAACATTGAAGGCTTTTAAGAAGAGACTGAACAGCTGTTGGTCAAGAATGGTGAAAGGTCTCCTGTTGATCAGGGGGTTGGACTAGAAGACCTCCAAGGTCCCTTCCAACTCTGTCATTCTGAACTCAATTTTCTTTTCTTGGTGATACTGTTGAATCAAACTCAAGTAGAAAAGTGGTGAGTGCTTCATCACTGGAGGTGGTCATGAAGAGATTGGACAGCCATTTGTCCAGAATGGTATAGGGCTTCCTGCTCAATGATGGGGTTGGACTAGAAGACCTCAAAGGTCCCTTCCAACTCTGTTATTCTATATTCTGTAAACATTGTAACCTCAAAATGTTGTTCATTTTGGATTGAACACTGTTCTTCTGAGATGTTCCACATTCTCAACCCAACTTGTAAAAGATCAAGTTCATCATTCTGGATGGGTTAGGCTGAGAAACCTGGCCATGTTGAGAGTTACAGATGACAGGTAAGATGATAGATAGATAGATAGATAGATAGATAGATAGATAGATGATAGATAGATGAATGATAGACTGATAGAAGATAAACAGATAGACAGATTCCATGCTTTTTTATCTTTATCTTTATTTCATTGAAAAGACAACCAGACAGAAAAACAGACAAGATGGATTAGATAGATAGTTAGACAGACAGATAGATGGATATAGCTGATATATAGAAGATATAGATAGATACATAGATAGATATAGATAGGTGGGTGGATGATAGACAGACAGACAGCTTGCTTTTTTATCTTTATTTTCATTGAAAAGATAATCAGACAGAAAGACAGACAAGATGGTTTAGATAGATAGGTATAAATAGAGAGATAGTGTATACATACACAGAGAGGGGGGAAGGGCATATGATCAATCTCTAGAAGCCAGAAATCCAGATCAAGGATTTGGTTGCCCCAATGCTGTAACAGAAACCAGCATTCAGCTGTTAATTTCACAATGCAGCCAGCCATCATCCACCTGATGGCATGCTTTCCTCCAAACCAGCATGGAAGACTTGCAAAAGGAAGGAAGGAAGGAAGGAAGGAAGGAAGGAAGGAAGGAAGGAAGGAAGGAAGGAAGGAGGAGGAGGAGGAGAAGAAGAGGAAGAAGAAGAAGGAGAAGGATAAGAATATCAGAGCCAAAAAACTGATACGACTTGGATCATATCAAGGTTTCCTTTCAAATGACTGGAATGGAGGCAACTTTGGTGCTGAGTTAAGCAGAAGGAAAGAAAGCCAAACATGCTTTCAAAGAGGAGAGGAGGGGAGGAGAAAGAGGAGAAGGAGAAAGAGAAGAAGAGAAAGAGGAAAGAAGAGAAGAGAAGAGGGGAGGGGGACCAAGCAGGTCTGTGTTTATTTTTCTTCTTTTCTAAAGTTCCCCACTTCAAAGGAAGACCTCCATTAAGACTCTGTTTTTTAAGGAATGATCAAAGCTGGGCAGAAGGCCCCTTTCTGACACATGACAAGGCAGAAATGTCTGCTTAAGAGACCTCATTGGCTCCGCTTACCCCATCTTGCTCCTCATGTGCTTTCAGTACCAATGAGTGATGCGAGATAGGAGGGGCGCTCCTTTCCCCAAAGCTGGTGCATCCAGGGGGATTCCACACCCCATCATCCACGTCACCCTAGGGACTGAGAAGGTTGGGAGGTCCAAACCACTAGAGGAGGCAAGAAGTTTGCCCTTGGCCTCCTTTAGAAATAGAGGCTGAGCGTAGGAGCCAATGAACTTTGTAGAAGCCTCAAGTTTGTCATAAAATACAGGGAGTCCTCCACTTACGACCGCAATTGAACTCCCGTTGCAAGGCAGTGGTTAAGTGAGTTATGCCTCATTTAATGATGGTTTTTTGTTAAACAAATAGCCGTGGTTGTTGAGTGATTCATATAGTCATTAAGCGAATCCGACTTCCCCCATGGACTTGGCTTGTTGGAAGCCAGCTGGGAAGGTTGCAAATAGAACAGAATTCTTTATTGGCCCAGTGTGATTGGACACACAAGGAATTTGTCTTGGCGCAAATACTCTCAGTGCACATAAAAGAAAAGATACCTGGACAGCCACTTGTCTGAAATGCTATAGGGTCTGCTGCTTGAGCAGTGGGTTGGATTAGATGACCTCCAAGGTTCCTTCCAGCGATAGATAGATAGGTAGGTAGGTAGGTAGGTAGGCAGGCAGGCAGGCAGGCAGGCAGGCAGGCAGGCAGGTAGATAGAAGATAGATGAAGATAGATAGATAGAAGATAGATGAAGATAGATAGATAGAAGATAGATAGATGAAGATAGATAGATAGATAGATAGATAGATAGATAGATAGAAGATAGATAGATGAAGATAGATAGATAGATAGATAGATAGATAGATAGATAGATAGGTAGGTAGGTAGGCAGGCAGGCAGGCAGGCAGGCAGGCAGGCAGGCAGGTAGGTAGATAGAAGATAGATGAAGATAGATAGATAGAAGATAGATAGATAGATGAAGATAGATAGATAGATAGATAATAGGTAGGTAGGCAGGCAGGCAGGTAGATAGAAGATAGATGAAGATAGATAGAAGATAGATAGATGAAGATAGATAGATAGGTAGGTAGGTAGGTAGGTAGGCAGGCAGGCAGGTAGATAGAAGATAGATGAAGTTAGATAGATAGAAGATAGATAGAGATAGATAAATAGAAGATAGATAGAGATAGATAAATAGATAGAAGATAGATAAATAGAAGATAAAGATAAATAAATAGATAGAAGATAGATAGATAGAGATAGATAAGTAGAGGGAGAGGGAGGGAGGGAGGAGAGAGAGAGAGAGAGAGATGATATTCTTTGGGGATTGAGGTTTAATCCATTTTGTAATGGCACCTCTCCCCCTTCTCCCTCCTTGACTTCCATCTCTCCCCGCCCCCTTAATTCTCCCCCTTCGTCTCTTCTCTCTTAACTTTCTTCTTGATATTTTCCAAAGGCTGGCTTCACTCCTTGCCATGCTGGAAGGGGGGCCCTCGGTGCTGCCCTCAATATCACAGTCACTTATGTAATGTTTTCCTTAGGACATGAATTATTCCTTTTACAAGGGACATGCTCGCCAGCTGCACCATTATCTTAAAACTTTGCTGGATCTATGTGTTTGGGGAGAGAGGGGGGGTGTCTTGCTCAGCCCCCAGGAATCCAAACTAACCCCCAGATTAGCTTCATTTGAAAGCCCTTGAAGCCTTCTGGGAAAAAAATAGACACGTTTGGGGTTTTTATTCTGAGTGGACTCAAGAAAACATTTGCATGATGGAGAACTTGCTGTGTATCTGGGTTTATTTCATGTTAACTCATGCAAAAATTTCCTGCCAACTGTAAGGTACCAAAAGAGGAAGGATGCTCTAAGATATGTTTCTTCTGAAGGTTTCCTTCAATGGGTATAAAAACTGCCTACTACTAGATACCATTGAACTATAAATCCCAGCAGCTTCAAGTCAGAATACAGAATAAAAAAGTTGGAAGGGACCTTAGAGGTCTTCTAGTCCACCCTCCTGCTCAGGTAGGAGACCATTTTGGACAAATGGCTGTTCAGTCTCTTCTTAAAAACATCCTATGATGGAGCACCCACAATTTTGGGAGGCAAGCTCATTCACTCACTCATTCACTCATTCACTCACTCACTCGTTCATTTATTCATTCATTAACTCATTCATTCATTCATTCATCACATTGCTACCCCGTTCATCTCACTTAAGTCACTCAGGTGATTTACCATAAAAAGGTCGGGCTCATCTACTTAGGACTGTAAGCGCTTGGGGCAGGTGCTTCCCTCCAGCATGGTTGAACACAAAGTAAGAACCAGCCGAATTTACAGCTGAATTTATGGAATTTACATCTCCGGTGATCTTTCCTCCATTCCTTCCTCCTTTTAATTCCCAGAAAATTCAAATTAATTCCCACCAAGGTACGTTTTTCTGCTATCTCTGCTTCTGGTCTGCTTGGATCCAAGTACAAACCAGTAGCCAGTTCTGGAAGCAAAGGAAGCCAATAATAATAATAAAAAAAATGATGATGATGATAATAATAATAATAATAATAATAATAATAATAATAATAATAGCAGCTAATTTCGGGTTGCAGCTCGTAACGGATGGCAGCCGAACTGGCTTCTAAAAATAACCGTAGCTGGTTCCCACCGACAGAATGAAGCAAGGGAATTTCGGATTACACGCGAGGTTCCCACGACCGCTTAGCTGAGCTAAAACGAACCCCAAACCAGAATCATACCAACACAACACCATGCAATTTCAGTATTCGGCACAGCACTATACAAAAAGAGCGTCATTTTGTGTGAGTGAAGAGACCGACACGTTGTGGAATCTAACCCGGTCTACAGTTTTTCACCTGGGTTAAGCATCGTGCTAGCCTTGCAATGCTGAAACTGGGCCAATTACCACCTTTTCTCGGGGTCAGCGATACCTGTGAACCCAACTTGCCACCTGCGAATACAGAACGAGCCTTTCCCCGAATGTCTAGGCAAGAGCGAGAGCTTCCAGGACTTGATAAATTGTCCTTCATTAATCCCCCAGAGAGAAGGAAATATCTTTTAAATACGGTGGTTCGAGTTTTGAAGCTGGCTGGGAAATTGTTGGGGGCAAGAGGCTGACTCTGTAAACTGCTTAGAGAGGGCTGTAAAAGCACCGTGAAGCGGCCTATAAGTCTAAGGGCTATTGCTATTGCCTGCCCCAAGGAAGATAAAACCTAGAAAAGAAGGCTACAAGACGGGAGGGAGGATGTGCACCCACCACTCGAGATTGAGAGGGACCAGAAAGCAACAGACCAGGAATCCCAGCTTGAAGGCACCCAACTCAAAACGGGGACCTCCGCATTTTGACCATTAACCTGATGGAGGATTAGACGGTTTGGCAGAGACTCTTACGATATCCTTGCAAACGGGGTCCGTGTGTATCCGGAGGGTGGGGGGGAAACAGACGCATTGATGGATTGCCAGCACCCGAATACGTGAAAAGCTTGGAAGACTTTTCAGATATTGGGGTACCTCCTTCTCAACAACATACAGCACGGGGCGGGGTGCATTTTGGCGCGCATCAGCAAGGCGGCACACATCCCTCACGCGTTTAGTTCCCAACTGTGGGAATTGGTCTCCAAACTGGACATTGGAATCATCTCCGGCGCTTTCTCCCTCCCAGCAAGCCACCAGTCCTCAAGGAGCAACTCAACCAACCTTCCTTTCACCCCATGTCTGTAAATCTCTCCTCCCCCCAAAACTCCCTCCCCCTTCCCGCAGGACCATTACCTGCAAGGCGAGGAGGCCAAAAGATCTCCCTTTGCCACGGACCACACCAGGACTCGAGTGGCCGTGGACGGCCACCACCTCTGCTGCTCCGCTTTCCTTCCCAGCTGGGCCACTGGCCTCCTGATTCCCAAGAAGCGTTCTTGATACGTTATCGCCCAAAAGCCTCCTTTGGAGCGCAATGGGCAGCAGCGCTTGAGCTCCTCCGGGCTGCGAGCCGCCTTTGCAGAGCGGCTGGGAAACGTCGAGCGATTTCTGGCAACGATCACTTCACACGACCGTCCGCATTCCACTTCCCTCTTGCTGGGGTCTTACCACCCAATCTGCAGTTACACCTTCGTTTGGCTGCAACAAGCTGCTGGTTAATGCCAGAATCCTCTAAAATTTCCCCCAGGACAATAAAAACTGTGGTACCACCTTTCCTTCCCATTTCCTTCCCTTTCCTTCCCATTTCCTTCCTTTCCTTCCCATTTCCTTCCCTTTCCTTCCCATTTCCTTCCCTTTCCTTCCCATTTCCTTTCCTTTCCTTTCCTTCCCATTTCCTTCCTTCCTTTCCTTTCCTCCCTTCCCTCCTTCCTTCTCTTCTCTTCTTCTCTTCTCTTCTCTTCTCTTCTCTTCTCTTCTCTTCTCTTCTCTTCTCTTCTCTTCTCTTCTCTTCTCTTCCCTCCCCTCTCCTCTCCTCTCCTCTCCTCTCCTCTTCTCCTTCCCTCTTCTTCCTTCCCCTCTTTTTTTCTTCTCTTTCCTTTCCTTCCCCTCCTTGATTTTTGTATCAGCGTTGGATTTCCCATGACTGCTGGATGCTGAAAAGGCCAAACATCTATGAAGACAATGGTCCTAAGTGCTAGAACTAGTCAGAACTCATTTTCCCCCCAGTACTGTGAGTTAGAAAGTGTGCTAAACAAATGGTTATAAGATGAGGACAGCCTGTATGGCCAAACTTGATATAAAACTACCCAGTACTGATGGCAAGATTGAAAGGATCTGGGTGAGATGAGAATTTCAGCCCTGTGCCCGGTTTCCCAATTGGTCTAGGACCAGAAAACTGAGGTTTGATTCCTCTCTCAGCCACGGAAGTTCATAGTATATGGAATGATACAGCTAGAAGAGGACTTGGGTGCCTTCTAATCTAATCCAACCCTGTTGCTCAATGGAGACCTTATACCACCCCTGTCAAATGGTTGTCCAATCTATTCTCTGCACTGCTGAGGTGTGTGTACTGAAAGGGTTGGTCTTCTCCTACTAGGAGGATTAACCAAGACAGCTCTGCATCAACCTGAGTCAAGATCTAACAGAGGAACATAGTTGGAAGGGACCTTGGAGGTCTTCTAGTCTAACCCCCTGCTCAAGCAGGAAACCCTAGACCATTCCAGACTAGTAGCTGTCCAATCTCTTCTTAAAAACCTCCAGTGATGGAGCACTCACAACTTCTGGAGGCAAGCCATTCCACTGGTTAATTGTTCTCACTGTCAGGAAATTCCTCCCTACTTCTAGGTTGGATCTCTCTTTGACAACTTCCACCAGTAGGACACCGACTTTTACACAAAGAGAGAAGGAAGGATACTTTCTGATATCATGTCTATAGTATCCAATTAGAGAAATGCACTCAAACACTGGAGGCTTTCAAGAAGAGATTGGACCGTCACCTGTCAGAAATGGTGTAGAGTCTCCTGCTTGGGCAGGTGGGTTGGACTAGATGACCTACAAGGTCCCTTCCAACTCGGTTAATCCAGAAGTGTGACATTCCTCCCAATCTTTCTAACGGTTGTTCCCAGCATGCCTCACTTCTTGCCCTACTTGAGACTTACACTTCATCAATATCTGGAAATCATCCAGTGAATTAGACAGAAGGGAGATCCACATACCATTCCACCGGTCTGGTCTGAGACAACGTCCAGTTTTCCTGAAACTGTATTTCACTCCACTTGAGTGGCCTTGTACCCATTAACTCCAGTGTCAAGCCTTTCCTGCAGGCAGCAACACCAAAGGTTTTGAAACCCAAGACCCCTAGTGTCAAAGACAACAAGCTCTGGTGGTGAAGACAAGATGTCTAACTACTTCCTCAAGGTCACCACAAAGGGAACGAGGTGTTCACATGCCTGGCATCCTGGATAAGCCCAAGAAAACCCTTCTCCATGCTCATTCCAACCACATATATGGCCTTTTATACTACTAGGATGCCTTTGATAGCCTCTCTCAAAGAGTTGTTGGTGAGCTTGGATTAGCTTCCCCAAGTGGAGAAGAAGGGGCGTTCCTTCTTTTTCTTGTTGTTGTTGTTTAAATGACACTCTTCAACATGTTTATCTACAAGGATTGTATCCTAGTTGGACAATGAACCTGTCATCGCAGAAACCCAGGAGTGGATAGAATACTGGACAGAGGCTAAGAAAAGATCTTGGTCAATTTCACTTCTAATTAAAGAGCTTAACCTCTCTCTTTTTTTCTCATTGGGCAAGAAGGACTTCTTCTTTGGTCTATGCCCAGTAATGGAAGAATGAAAATATTCCTCAGAAAGAGAGATAATTAAGGAAAATACTGGTTTGTGCAGAATTAGATAGGCTAACCCTAGAACTGAAAAACAAAGGGGAAACAGAATACCATGATACTTGGAATAAATTTTACCAATGGCTGGAAGCAAGAGGTGGAAGTCGGCACAAAACATAATTAAGATAAAGTTACCTAGAATGTGACACTATAGAGGATTTAAAAGAGCAGGGTGGTCAAATTAATTGTATCAAAATCAATATTGTATAAATAATATGTATGTTAGTTGTTTAGCTCTATTTTAGTATGTATGCCGGAGAAACGCCAGGACAGTTGCACTGATATCTATATTTGTAAACAATAAAAATATTTTTTTTAAAAAAGAATCACATTTTGCTTTCTGGTATGTGCTGTGAAATACAAAATTGATCCCCGGAATTAAGGAAGTTTGTTGAGGAATGTTAGAGAGTATGGAATAACAGTCATCCGGCCCTCTCAATTCCTGGCAAATAGATGGGGAAGAAATGGAGGCAGTGACAGATTTTATTTTCCTGGGCTCCGAGATCACCGCAGATGGGGACTGCAGCCAAGACAGTAAAAGACGCTGGCTCCTGGGAGGAAAGCTATGGCAAATCTAGGCAGCACACTAAAAAGCAGAGACGTCACCCTGCCAACAAAAGTGCGTATAATCCAGGGTGTGGTTTTCCCAGTTGCAATGTATGGCTGTGAAAGCTGGACCACAAGGAAGGCTGAGCACCAAAGAATGGGGCCTTTGAACTCTGCGGCTGGAGGAGAAGACTCCTGCGAGTCCCTTGGACGGCAAGGTGATCCAACCAGTCAGTCCTAGAGGAGATCAACCCTGATTGCTCTTTAGAAGGCCAGATCCTGAAGATGAAACTCAAAGATGTTGGCCACCTAATGAGAAGGAGGGGCTCGCTGGAGAAGAGCTGAATGCTGGGAACGATGGATGGCAAAAGGAGAAGAAGGGGACAGCAGAGAAGGAGGTAGCTGGATGGAGTCACTGAAGCAGGAGGCGTGAGCTTAAATGGACTTCAATGCAGGATGGTAGAGGACAGGAAGGCCTGGAGGAACATGGTCCAGAGGGTCTTGATGGGTCGGACATGACTTCGCAACTAACAACTGCAACAACAACCTTGGTGGCTCAGGCTGTTAATTGCCTGCACTTAAGTTCCAGCTGCCTACAACTGCTGTAGGCCCGAATCCCACCAAGCTCAAGGTTGACTCAGCCTTCCATCCTCCCGGGGTAGGTAAATTGAGGACCCAAGATTGTTGGGGGCAATAAGCTGACTTTGTAAAAATGCCGCTTAGTAATAAGTAGGCATATACAATGGAATGAAGGCTATTGCTGAGCACACTGGGTTGTATCCCAAAAATTGTAAGCCGCCCTGAGTCTCCAGAGAAGGGCGGCCAATAAATGTAATTTAAAAAAAAAACTGGAATAACAGAATAACACCTGGCCATTCAAGTGGGTTCCCAGAGCCTGGCTCAATAAAAACATTTCTGTCATTCTCCCCCAAAAAGTAACTTTCTGATTCACTTAACTCCCCACTCATCTCCCCCCCCATAAATAAACCAATAGCGTGAACAGTTCCCATGGCTCTGTCCGGTTCACTCTCCATCAAAGAGTTCAACCCTACCATGGCAGCAAATCGGATTAAAAGGAAAGGAGACAGTTGGGTCATGTTATCTCACCCACCATCTTGCCACTCAGAACTGCGGGGGGGGGAGTGGGGAGTGGGTGGGTTGATCCCAAACTGCTGATAGCCACCAAAAAGGGAGAAGTCGCTGGTGTTGTGCTTCAATCTCTGAACATTTATTTACTGCACGCTTTTCCCACAATGGAAAGCGGGGAGAGGGGAGAAGGAAAGATAGGTCAATTGATCAGAATAGAGCTGGAAGGGACCTTGGAGGTCTTCTAGTCCAACCCCTTGCTCAAGCAGGAGACCCTAGACCGTTTCAGACAAGTGGATGTTTCTCAAAAAATAGTTGCTGTCCTTTTTTTTTTTTTTTTAAAGAAGTCTACCTTCCAACTTTGCCTCACTCTTACTCAGGACTGAAAGGAAAAGAGGGGCATTGAGTTACACAGGGTTTGCTAATTCCCAGGGTTTGCAAGCATAGGACTACAGTGTACAAGCTGTGGTAGGTAGGGAGATAAGTAGAGTCATCAGACTAATCAATCAATGTGTGTCTGTCCTTCGTTATCTATTCTCCCTTATCCCCTCCCTCTCCTCCCTCCCTCTCCTTCCTTCCTTCTTTCCTTCCTTCCTTCCTTCCTCCCTCCCGCCTGCCCTGTCATTCTGTCATTTCCTCCCTCTCCTTTCTTTCTTTCTTTCTTTCTTTCTTTCCTTCCTTCCTTCCTTCCTTCCTTCCTTTCCTTTCCTTTCCTTTCCTTTCCTTTCCTTCCTTCCTTCCTTCCTTCCTTCCTTCCTTCCTTCCTTCCTTCCTTCCTTCCTTCCTTCCTTCCTTCCTTCCTTGGATAGTCACCTTCCAGGCAAAAAGCTACAAATTGTAGATAGGTAGTTTATTGATCAAATTAACCAGCAATATCTGGTTCTTTTATTAAGATTGTTCTCTGCGATTTCAGAGCACTGGGACCACTGATTTTATTTTTACTTTGGCTGCAACCCGTTACATGATTAATTTTGCATCCTAGCTTCGAAACCTCCCCACTTTCTTAGGATGGTAATAAACCTATTTCTAAACACATACATAAATGAGGAAGATTGATTGCTGGCATCTTTTGCCTTCAAGGAAAAAACTCGGGGCAGGGGGAGGAAGTATTCCCATTGAATGGAAAAAGGAGAGCTCTTTCTGCCCGCTCCCCAATAATCTGTGGTTGAAGGAAGCCAAGCAAATGCATAATAGTATAATTCTTCTTTCCCGGCAATGCAAAACTTGGATCTGTTTGAAAGAGTAATCTGCTGTCTATGCTTTATTTGGGGGGTGGGGGCTGACCGGAGAATGGAAGTAAATTTTTAATTCTTTTGCATTACAAAGAAAAGAAAGTTAAATTTTCATAGATCTTCCTAGCAGTTCTTGTTTCTCTTGGCCTTGAATTCTAGGCAGATCAAGGATGAAGCAAATGAGGGGCTTTATCATTTATAAAATTCTGAATTAGGACGTGAAAAATTCTCACCCAATTTCCTCCTTCTCGCCATCATTTTCTCCCTTCCTCTCTTTGTGTTCCTTCCTTCCTTCTTTCTTTCCAGGAAATTAAAACCTTTATTAAAACAGGAATGGAGTTGAATGTTCTGGCTGGGAGACCCGAAATTTTCATTGACAATTTTTCCCTTGAGGGTGGTATTATTGTTAGATTAACAGGAAAAGTAATAGAAACATTATTTTTAACAAGACACATAAGCTGACTGATAACCTTTTTTAATTATTATTAATCTATGTTTTGCAGGAGAGCAAAACTTTTTAAACACCTTCCCTGACTGAGAGAAAGAGGGAAAGAGAGAGAGGGAGGGGGGAGGGAAAGAAAGAAAGAAAGAAAGAAAGAAAGAGAAAGAAAGAAAGAAAGAAAGAAAGAAAGAAAGAAATGTATTGATGTGGAACAATGCAAAATCTGATCTGGCTGAATCTTATCTCTGAATGTAGCTATACAGCTAAGCTCCGCTGAACTCAATGGGAGATTTGCAAACTAGGTTATGGTGTCAGAGTAAAATCATAATGGTTATTTGGTTTCACTTGTAAGTTTTACATACTACTATGTTGACTTATACAATTAAGTTTCTGACTAAAATCATAATGGTAATTTTTAAAATGTTACTTGTAGCAAGTAGTAAGTTTTACATACTTACTACGCTGGTTTATATACTGATAATTTAGTTTAAAACAGACTGTGGTTTTGCCCAACGACATCCACCGGGGCATTGTAAATCAGGTCCATAAATGGATTTACTCTCAAATCAGGGGGGGTCAAAGAAGAATCCTTCTGTATTGATATTTCATTTATCAAATGTATACACCATCCATTCTTACCTATGCGATTCTGAGCTGTTTACGAATAAAAACCATACAGCCATATAATAGGTTAAAAATGAAGTCCATAACAGAAGTAGAAACAAGTTCCAAAGTTTGTAAAAGTTTTTAAAAAGTTTAAGAAGGTTGAAGGGAGCCCCCTCAAGCCACTAAGCTCCCTCAGGGCTGCATACCACTCTTAGATCTTCATTCATTCATTCATTCATTCATTCATTCATTCATTCATTATTTAGACTTGTATGCCGCCCTTCTCCCTAAGGACTCAGGGCGGCAAACATATAAAAAGAATACATTTACAATAAAAAAAATTAAACAAATACAAGTCTATAAGTTACTAAAATGAATTAAGAACAATTAAAATTACAATAATTAACAATACAATTAAAACTTCATGCCAATTGGCAGAGCCTGGCCTGATCCACCTCCACCCACCATTGAATTCAATAGGACTGACTCCTAAGTTAAGTGTGCCTGAATTCAGACAAACAGATGAAACCTGCCTCCATCAGATCCAGAAGCTGTGTATGTGTAACATGCTGTGTCCATAAACAAAAACAAAAACAAGAACAATTATTTGGGTCTGTAAACCGCTGGCTGCAAAGCAGGGTGACGGGGTCTGTAAGTCTAAGCGCTATTGCTACTGCAAATTAACGAGAGCTCACAAACTATGTTCAACGAACTGCAAAACCCTGTTTGATCCTGGTTAAACCGCTCTTATAGAAATAAAAGGGACTGAACAAGCTTTTTTTTTAAACAGGATCGAATTTAAGGCGGGTCAGCCTTAAAAACCGAATGTGGTCCAATCTGTCCCATTTTTAACCTGTTGAAGAATATTAACGCATCCAAGCAACGAAGAATAAACTCGGAAGTGCAGAGTCCTCGCAGACAATGGGGCCACATCCAAAATAAAGGCGCTGGTAAGGTTTAAAACTAACCCCTTTCTTCCCAGGTTCCCTTTTTCTTTCTCAGTCGGAAAAAACCTCAGTATTGCAATTCCCCCGCGTCGCTTGCAAAGGAAGGGGCCGAACAAGAACGCCAAAATTGCTCTTGTATTTTACAATTGCTCTTGTATTTTAAAATTAACAGAGGGTGCGTACGTCTTTGTGTGTTTGTGGGAGCGGGTCTGGAAAATAAAATGAAACCAAGGAATCGGTTACCCAGTGCCATGGGGTTATCTTTAGTATATATCTTCCACCCTATCTGTTGGCGCATAAAAATAACCTACATTGGCACAGAAAGCTAAAGTTTTTGGTGCAACGTTTAACCGAAAGACTTTGCCGGGATTTGCAAAGCCCCTCGCTCTCTTCCTCCCCCACCCCGCCCCCCTATGACATCGCTGTAAGGAAGAAAAGAGGAATTACAGACATCTAAGATAATTTTAGTCGCCTCTATCAGCCATTTAAAAAAAACCACTACATATCAGGCGTGCTTTGATTGCTGCATCCCAACACTGCCCTCCCCCGCCGCGACTCCCCGTTTCCTTTTGAATTAATATTTTGAATTTAAGACACGAGGATGGGGCATTGACCACAAGTAAAGGATTTCCACCGTGTACCGGGCACCGGTTTGATTCCAAGAAACGGCGGGCAGGATTTTAAAAGCCTAAACCCGTTTTTTTTTAAATGAGTTTTCGAGGTTCCTTCCTCGGTCGGCGCGGCTTGCAGGGAAAATTCCAATTTAAAAATTTCAGGAGCCTGAACTCGGCTATAGTGAAGTCTGCCCCGCTCTTGCACGCTTGTTTAGAAGTAAATCTAACCGAGCTCAACAATTTTTCTGGGCTAGCAAGGTGACCCTACCTTCGAGAGATCCCAGAGTGTCGTCCCATCTTTCAAAAGACTTAAGGGTTAGCAAAAAAAAAAAACCCACGGAGGAAAGGAAGGAAGGAAGGAAGGAAAAGAAAGGAAGGAAAGAAAGGAAGAAAAAGGAAGAAAGAAAAAGGAAGAAGAAAGAAAAAGAAAGAGGAAAAGAAAGGAAAAAAGAAAGAGAGAAGAGAAGAAGAGAGAGAAAAAGAGAAAGAGAAAGAAAAAGACAAACTGGGTTTTATGTCCCCAATTTAAAAAAAACGAGATTTACAATCCCGACAGGGTGTCTAAATGAAGGATGCCTGATTATCCTGCTTATTTAAGGGGTGAACATTAATTCTAGGGACTGTAATTCCCCTCCCCCTCGCTTGAATTCAGAGAGAAAAATCCTGCGTGGAGTTCCACATCCAGGGACAGTCAATGGCCCGTCTTTAACACACTCCCTTAAAGCCTTCTCTAAGAAAAAAAAACCATCTCTTTTCTTGCATTGTTTTACTTCCAACGCCCTTTTCAACAATGGAAGAGCAAACGGGTGATTTTCCAGCGGTGAAATTACTTGAATGAGGCTTAAATTCAAATAAAATTTAAAATTGAAATGGTATTAAGGCTGGAGAATCTGTGGCTTGTGTAGAAACGGCCTCATAAAGCTAATTTAGGCTTGGCGGAATCATATATCTGAATCACCAGAAAATAATCCCACGAGAAAGTGAGAAGTGATGGAAGGCAAAAGGGTTAAAGCCCAGGGAGGTTAAATTCATCAGTTCATTCTGCAAATGCAGAGTTTTCCAAATCACCCCGTTTTTGCCTTCTATTTCAGACCCAGGCAAAGGTTCTTTGCCAAGGTAGATGCCATCTCTGGGTAGTGAAAGCCACTTTGGTGTCCTTCTTCTTACCTTTCTGCCCTTCTCTTACCTCTTCTCTCCTTCCCTCCTCTCTCCCTCCCTCCCTTCTATTCCCATCTCTCTCTCTCCTTCCGTTCCCTCCCCTCCTCCTGTCCCCTCCCCTCCCCTCCTCTTTTCATTCCTTGCCTCTTTCTTTCTTTTTTCTTTTCTTTCTTTCTCCCCCCTTTCCTTTTTCTTTTTTCCATTCACCTTTTCCTTTCCTTTCCTCTTCAACCCCACCCCACTATCTGGATAGCTAGCTAGTTAGCTAGCTAGATAGGAGAGGTAGAAGATAGATAGGAGAGATAGATAGATAGGTAGGTAGGTAGGTAGGTAGATAGGAGAGATAGACAGATAGATAGAGATATAGGAGAAATAGATAGGTAGGTAGGTAGGTAGGTAGGTAGATAGATTAGATAGGTAGGTAGGTAGATTAGATAGATAAAATGGAAGAATATAGGTAAGTAGAAGGAGGTAGGTAGATTAGTAGGTAGGTAGATAGATAGAAGATAGGTAGATAGGATAGGTAGGTAGATTAGATAGGTAGGTAGGTAGATTAGATAGATAGATAGGTAGATAGATAGGTAGGTAGATTAGATAGGTAGGTGCAGGAATGAAGATGGGTAGGAGGGGGACAGACAGGACAGACAGGAACAGGTAGGTAGGTAGGTTAGATAGATAGATAGATAGATAGATAGATAGATAGATAGATAGATAGGTAGATAGATAGGTAGATAGGTAGATAGGTAGATAGGTAGATAGATTAGATAGATAGGTAGGTAGATAGATAGATAGGTAGATAGATTAGATAGATAGGTAGATAGATTAGATAGATAGGTAGATAGATAGATAGGAAGGTAGGTAGGTAAGTAGATTAGATAGATAGAAAAGATAGATAGAAGAGATAGATAGATAGAGATATAGGAGAGAGAGAGAGCGAGAGAGAGAGAGAGAGAGAGAGATATCTAACCAGGTTAGACAGTGGAGAGGATGCCCAAGATAGTGCCCCAAAGGGGGAAAAAACCCAACATTTTGGGTGGGGCAATCTGGGAGTGTTGTTGAAATTCACCTCCAGTTGACTAAAGTCTTCCTCCTTCATTTCCTTCTTTCCATTTATCAGTGATTGAAATGAAGTGAGGGCGACAGTGATAAATTTAGATAATGCAATGCACACTCCACATGTTTCCCTCATTCTCAACATATCTACTAAATATATCTAAAAGGAGATGAGTTCCTAAGGGGTGGGAGGTGGGGGGGAGCCCACCCCCTTTTATCTCCTGAAAAGGGAGGTTCACCATCTTTCATCATGTGAAACACATTGTTGGCTTGTTCCAAGAAGCCAATTCTGTCATTTCCCCCACCCAGATGCTTCTGACAGAAGCTCCTTTTCCCTTCCAGACCATTCTCTAAGCCACTTCACACCTTCAAATCTCTCCTTTTCTTGGTTTGCTCCCAACTGGGGGCTACAGGGAAGTTCCCACCAGCCCAAAAAATAGACTTTGCAATTTTGGTTGACTTGAAGAGAACTGGACTATGTCTTCAGTCTTCATTCGGCAAAGGGATTGTGATAATTTAGCAGTAGTAATGGCTTCCATGTGCTACATATTCGATGGGAACACAAATCTAATGTTACAGGAAAGCAGATGTTAGGCCTATAATATAAAGAGTCAGTTTGGTGTAGTGGTTAAGGAACCCAGGCTAAAAACCAGGAAATGGTGAGTTGTAGTCCCCCGTTAGGTGTGAAAGCAGGCTGGGTGACTTTGGGCCAATCGCCAGGAGATGGTGAATTCTAGTGCCACTATAGGTGTGAAAGCAGGCTGGGTGACTTTGGGCCAATTGCCAGGAGATGGTGAATTCTAGTGCCACTATAGATGTGAAAGCAGGCTGGGTGACTGTGGGCCAATCACCAGGAGATGGTGAATTCTAGTTCTGCCTTAGGCATGAAAGCCAGCTGGGGGACTTTGGGCTAATTGCTAGGAGACAATGAATTCTAGTTCCACTATAGGCATCAAAACTGGCTGGGTGACTTTGGGCCATTTACCAGATGACTGTGAATTCTAGTCCTGCCTTAGGCATAAAAGCCAGATGAGTGTCTTTGGGCCAATAGCCAGGAGACTGTGAATTCTAGTTCCAATGTAGGCATGAAAGCTGGCTGGGTGACTTTGGGCCAATCACCAGGTGACTGTGAGTTCTAGTCCTGCTTGACTTGGGCCAGTTCCTCTCTCTGTCCAACTCCCCTGACAGGATTGTTGTTGTGTGAAAATAGGAAGAGGAAGGAGTATTAGGTATGTTTGCTGCCTCGAGTTGTTTATAAAAATAATAATAAAGGTAGGACATACTGCAAATAAATAATAATAACATAATAATAACTGAATCACTATTGTGGAGAAGAAAAAAAGTCTGGTTCATTGGTATTGCAATACCAGGTGATGCACAAACTGAAGAGAAGTTGCTAGAAAAAAATATAACAAAATATTGTGATTTGCAAATTGAAGTTGAGCAATTATGGAGGAAGGAACCAATGGATGTACCAATAATAATAGGAGCCCTTGGAGCAATACTCAAAGGGGATGCCTAGATACATGGAATTTTTGAACTTATTAGGCTTGAATATCCTGACTTTGATAAAAAAAACCCTCCTACTTGGAACTGTCTATATATAGATGCTACCTTAACAGATCTAAGGTCCTCAGTTAGGATTTGAACTGTTATGTTTTTTCCAGTCCCAGACTGTGAATCGAATTGAAGACGAAATCTATAAAATAACTGAAAATAATAATGTAGGCCAGACTAAGGAACCAGTGCCCTCACCCTAATATTGCTTTTATTGGAACAGAATCTTGCAAGTCTGAATGTGCTTCCCTCCTCCCTCGCTTTATGTAAACCAGGGAGGGGCTTGTCTGAGAAGTTTTCTTAAATTAGTTTCTTGGATCAGGCACAAGCCACGTTTATCTGATTGTTGCCTTGGTAGCAATTCTTCTTCCTGTCCTTCAAGGTCACTGGCTGTGACCTCTACATCAGAATAATAACAGAAGAACAGACTTGGAAGGGGGCTTCAAGGTCTTCTAGTCCAACCTCAAGCAGGAGACCCCATACCATTCCCAACAAATGGCAGTCTAATTTCTTCTTTAAAACCTCCAGTGACGGAGAATGCACAACTTCTGGAGGCAAGTCTTTCCCGATTTAATTGTTCTCACCTTCAGGGATTTTTTTCCCTTGCTTCTAGGTTGTTTCTGTCCTTGATTAGTTTCCATCCATTGCTTCTTGTCTTGCCTTCTGGTGCTTTGGAGAATAGCTTGACCGCCTCTTCTTCGTGGCAGCCCCTGAGATACTAGAAGGACCACCAACCTTTCAGTTAACAGCAATGTTCAACATCAGTTACACATTGGTTACCTAAAGACACATCTGTTGATCAAGCTCCAGTTGTGCTAATGAATTAAAAGCTGTAGTCCTTTTGGCAGGCAGGGGTTGGAGGACTTCAGGTGAGACATTCTTCCCAGAAAGATAGGCTCCCCCAAATTAGCCAGAAGAGAGGTAATTGTGTTGGCAAATGAAAAAAAGTCCCGAATTGTATTCTAAAATCTATGCATTGGTGGGTCATGATATCGCTGAGCCATGATGTGTAGATTAGTAGCATATCAGAACACAGCAAAGAACAAATCAGCAAGCCAGGGGATGCCAACCATAGGGTGACAAGTTCAAGGAGTCAGTGATGAAGGGTCCCTGGTGCTTTCTGAGCTTGGTGGTTTTTCTGGAAGACGTTTCATTATCCAACTAGGTAACATCTTCAGTGGTAGAAGGCAGTGGGGCTTGTGGAGAAGAGGAGGAGGAGGAGGAGGAGGAGGAGGAGGAGGAGGAGGAGGAGGAAGAAGAAGAAGAAGAAGAAGAAGAAGACAACAGTAGGGTCTTTGTGCTCTCTGAGCTTGGTAACTTTCTTGCAGACATTTCATTACCCAACTAGGTAACATCTTCAGTGATAGAAGACAGTGAGTCTTGTAGAGAGGAGGGGGAGGGGGAGGAGGATTATGGGATCCTTGGAGCTCTCTGAGCTTGGTTGTTTTTCTGGCAGTCATTTCATTACCCAACTAGGTAACATCTTCAGTGGTAGAAGGCAGTGGGGCTTGTGGAGAGGAGGGGGAAGGGGATGGAGGAGGAGGAGGAAGAAACCAGACTAGCACTAGCACTGATGATGTTACTTAGTTGGGTCATGAAATGTCTGCAAGAAAAACCACCAAGCTCAGACAGCACCAAGGATCCCACAATCGCCCCTCCTCTTCCTCTTCCTCCTCCTCCTCTTCTACAAACCCCACTCCCTTCTAGCACTGATGATATTACCTCGTGGGACACTGAAACATCTGCAAGAAAAACCACCCAGCCCAGAGAGCACCAAGGACCCCACAGTCCAACCCTGAGCTACCAAGATTCCCCTTTAGTGGAATCAGTGTTTTTTAAGAGAATTGCTTTGAGGAAATGTGTTTTGGATGGCAGCTTTTGACCGAAGTGGAACTGTGTGTCTCTCTCCCCTCTTGCTGAATCATGGGAGAATTATGGGCGAGTCTTTCAAGGGCCTCGTTCAGGCTGGAGAAGTTAACAATGGTTCACCATCACGGCTTGGCTGCAAAAGGGAATAAACGCTCTGATTAATCGAGAATTTCAAGAGTGTTTCCACTCCCCCTCCTCCAGGTCCCAACCTTCAAGCTCTTTAGATGTTTCCATCTCCCTCTTCCCCCCGTCCCCGCACTCTGCCTTCAAGAAATTTTGAACACATGAATGGAGAGAGAGAGAGAGAAAAAAACAGAACGGAGGGGACACTTCAAAGAAAACAAGAACCATTACGGGAGAAATCTGTTTATAGAAAGAATGAACGATTATGAGGAAGATGCCAACTGCAGGGAGGGGGGGAGAAGGGAGGGAGGGAGAAGATGGGGGGCTCACTTGTTGCAGAGGGATTGTTCCTGTGTGGTTCTCATCACTGGCATGAGAGGGGTTCCTTCCCTCCCCCTCTCCAAAAAAATTCCCCCTTTTGAACGTGCTGTAGAACTCCTTTCCATTAAAGAGCAGGGCATCTGATTGAAATACCCCTATAGAAAAGAGGAAGAGGAAGAGAAGAAGAAGAAGAAGAGAGGAAGAGGAAGAGGAAGAGGAAGAGGAAGAGGAAGGAGAGGAGGAAGAAAAGGAGGAGGAGGAGAAGAGGGAGAGAGGAGGAAGAGGAAGAAGAGGAGGAGGGGGAGGGGGAGAGGAGGAAGAGGAGGAGGAGGAAGATCTCCAACAGGAAGATCTCCAATCATGGGCCACTGAGAAGAACACAAATAGTTAAATGCCCAGCTATTCCCACCCATCTTTGAATTTTGTTGGAAAAAGTCTCTGTAAAGCATGTATTATCTGAAAACTGTTGTATGAAGAGTCCTGAAGTTCCAAAGACTTTGAGAAGGCTCTTTCTCCAAGAACAGAAGTCTGTAGCTTCACACTCACCATGGGCTCCCTGAGTTCATCCAGTTTCTATTTCAAAGCCCTTTGTTCGCCTACCACCCGGCCCTCTCTCTCTCTCTCTCTCTCTCTGTCAAAATCTGGGTTCTTCAACTCACAATGTACAATGGATGGAACGCCGCCAACTTAGCTATCATGAAAGCTTGGGACCCTGATACAAATATAAACTCCTCAGGCTTCACTCTGGTGGTTTATGGTGATGTCAGCAAGGGCCACTGAAGGTATTTATTTAAGTAGAATCGATTCGCAAAGATGGCGAGCCATGAATTTGTCAGTCCAAGGATTTTGCTTGACGAATGAGATGAGAATCATTGCCCGATCGCAATCTTGGCATCTGGAGATGTAGTCGGCTTTTTAAAATTATTCCGTGGAAGATACGAATTAAGAGAAATATTGGGAAGTTGGGGGAATATAACTGATTTCAAACAGTCCTAGCTTCCCTGGTGACCACCAGTTGGGAGAGAGATGGCTGCTAGATTGCAGGAGGATTCATAGAACAGGCCTGGAAAGGATCTTGGAGGCCTTCTAGTCCAACCCCCTGCTAAAGGCAGGAGACCTTGTACCATTCCAGACAAAATGGTTGTCCAGTCTAACCCACAATTCCAGGAGGCAATTTCTGTTCCATCGATTGATGGTTCTCATTGTCAGGAAATTCCTCCTTAGTTCCAGGTTGGATCTCCCACTGATCAGTGTCCATCCAAACTGGATATTTACTGTGTTACTACTACCCTTCTCATCCTTTCTACTACCCTCTCCTGTTGGTATGTGATGATTATATTGCTTTGTTGTTTGTATGCACAGTACACTTAGAGCTTATGCATCAGAGACAAATTCCTTTTGGGTCCAATCACCCTTGGCCAATAAAGCTATTCCTATTCCTATTCCCATTCCCATTCCTATTCCCATTCCTATTCTATTCTATTCTATTCTATTCTATTCTATTCTTTCTATTCTATTCTACTCTATTCTATCCCATTTCATTCTATCCCAACCCCAACCCAACCCAACCTAACCCAACCCAACTCTTCCCAACCCTTCCCCTCCCCTCCCATCCCATTCCATATTTTCTATTCTATTCTATTCTATTCTATTCTATTCTATTCTATTCCATTCCATTCCATCCATCCCAACCCAACCCAACCCAACCTAACCTAACCCAACCCAACTCTTCCCAACCCTTCCCATCTCATTCCATATTTTGTATTCTATTCTATTCTATTCTATTCTATTCTATTCTATTCTATTCTATTCTATTCTATTCTATTCTATTCTATATTCTAATCCCATTCCATTCTGATGGTTCTGGTTCATATTTATGATGGTTGTATCTGAATGTCATATGATCACCTTTGGTGACCTTCTGATGAGCAAAGGCAATGGAGAAGCCAGATTCACTTAACAACCTTGTTACTAACTTATCAATTGCAGTGACCCACTTAACCAACTGAGGTGAGAAAGGTCGCAAAATGAGCCAAGATTCACTTAACAAGCGCCTCACCTAACCACAGAAATGTTAGCCTCGGTTGTGGTCCTACATCGAGATCTACCTGTACAATATATCAATCTATCTAAGCTTAAACCCATCACTGTCTGCCAGTTTACACAAAGGGCGACCTGAAAATTAACCTGTGGCTAATTTCCCAACCATTGCATCCTCTGAAGGGTGCAGCTTTCAAAAATAATCAAAGATTGCAAACAGTAGGAGGTTTGAGGTGAAGGTGAAGGTTTCTACCATCTTTGTGACTTCTGCAACTCAGCTTGTCACCATTTCCATGTCTTCTGCACTGGCAGATTCTCTCAATGTTTAATAAGACACTTTCCTAGGCCCCCCCCCCCTTGAAAAATGCACTGGAATGATGCATTATTTGGGGGAGCGTCTCCTGCCAATATTGAATACCAATTGCCCTGTGCGCACACACAGATGGGGACTCCTCGGGGTGCCGTCCGCGAGACAGTGTAGGCTGGTGATGCCTCAGGGAAGGGCCTACTCTGTTGCAGCTCCCGCCTTGTGGAACCAACTACCCCTGGGGCTCCGTTTGGCTCCTGATCTCTGCTCTTTCCACTGTGATTTGAAAACCTGGCTGTTTGAACAGGCCAGGCTGGACTGACCTCTTGGTGGGGAGGTTAAATTAGTTTTAAATTGATTCTAGTTATTGGGCTTGTTTAAGTTTAATTCTTTTTTAAATATTTATTGTTGTATTTTAGTTGTGAGCTGCCCTGAGTCCTTTCAGAGAGGGGGCGGCATACAAGCCCAATTATAAATAAACAAATAAACAAATAAACAAATAAACAAATAAACAAATAAACAAATAAACAGATAAACAGATAAACAGATAAACAGATAAACAGATAAACAGATAAACAAATAAACAAATAAACAAATAATTTATTTAGCTACAATCCTGTTCCTAAGGAGAAACACAGATGCTGTATGGGTATGGGTCCAATTTTTTTCATTACTGCCAGGAAGATTGTCTCACAATTGGCCTTGAATGGGAAACGAAGGAAGGAAGGAAGGAAGGAAGGAAGGAAGGAAGGAAGGAAGCAGAAAGAGAGGGTGGGAGGGAGAGAGGAAGGAAGGAAAATAAAGGTATGCAAATCTTTTAAGATGCAACGCATTATTGATTTTACTTCAGTTAATTGTCTGTTTATTAGAATAATTTATTTGATTCAGGAAGTCATACTGAGCTGGTTAGAGAATGATCAGGAAGGGTCTTTCTTGGTTTCTTCCTTCCTTCTTTCCTTTTCCATTCAAGGCCAATTGTGAGATAATCATCTGTGGCAGTAATGAAGAAAAAGGACCCTCCTTCCTTCCTTCCTTCCTTCCTTCCTTCCTTCCTTCCTTCCTTCCTTCCTTCCTTCCTTCCTTTTCCATTCAAGGCGAATTGTGAAATTATCTTCTGTGGCAGTAATGAAGAAAAAGGACCCTTCCTTCCTTCCTCCTCCTCCTCCTTCCTTTCCTCCTCCCTCCCTCCTCCTCCTCCTTCCTTCCTCTTCCTTCCCTCCTCCCTCCTCCTCCTCCTTCCTTCCTTCCTTCCTTCCTTCCTTCCTTCCTTCCTTCCTTCCTTCCTTCCTTTTCCATTCAAGGCTAATTGTGAAATTATCTTCTGTGGCAGTAATGAAGAAAGAGGAACCTTCCTTCCTTCCCTCCTTCCTTCCTTCCCTCCTTCCTTCCTTCCCTCCTTCCCTCCCTCTTTGGTGTAATCTTGCCTCTCTTGGTGATTTAAGCTTCGAAAAGGAACAGAGGCGAGATTTGCTGCGACATTTAAAGGCAATCTGGATAATTAATAGCCCCCGTCACCCACCTCTTCCCCCCATATATCTGCACAACCGTATTTATTTTTGATGCGGCTGACACCCTGTTTCCTTTCTTAACCGGAGGGCAGCAGCCCATCTTTAACTTAACCCTCATCTCCAGCCCCTTCCCATCCCTGAAGAAGCAGACACTGGTGGGGTCACGTTATCTGGAGACTGTGCAGGCCTTCCGAGGGAAGGGGATGTATAAGGCCTGCCCCACTGCTGGCGGGACCAACCCCAGCTCTCGTAGCATTAACAAATGACACACAGCAAAGTCCCTTCGGTATCTAATCACCTTTAATGTTCAAATTTAGAAGACAACTGTACAGGCCAAAGAAAGATTAGCTGTCAAAGGCCCAGCTTTACAGGAAGCCAAATCACTGCCTCTCCACAGTCAGGGTCTTATGTTTTGATGGTAAATGCCACTTTTTTTTTTTAAGGAATCAAAATGAGATGAGGAGAAATGGAGCAGGAGCCAGATTCTCCCAACAATACAAGAAAACAAATTTAGGGTGAAAATATTGCATTCTGAAGATATCCTTCCTGATCTGCGGTGACTTTCTTCAGATGAAGTCTCCGTGGAATTGGGAAGTCTGTCTCTCAAGGGAACATGTATAACTAGCTTGATACCCATGCTTCACTATGAAACTTTGTGGTCGGGCTTAGTTTTTGGGGAGGAAAATAAGGGAAGAAAAATTCTGCCTCTGGCTACCAGCATCCATCGGTATTCATCTGGCTAGCGTCCTGTCAGTGTGTGAGAGAGCTGAGGGCTGTTTGGAAACTGAAACAGTATTTGCTGTGCGAGCAAGAAAGAGACAGCAAGGAGCCTGCGTGTGGCTTAGCTCAACTGTTCTGTACTAAAGCTGCTTGGTGCTGTGAAACTGAAACTGAACCTCCTCTCCTCTGCTTGTGTTTTGCATTTGGAAGAGACTTCTTTTCAGGTGGGGAGGAGGAGTAGAACTCCTTAGCATCAGAGCATGTTAATAATAATAATATAGGAAATACTCTAAATGCTCTGATGGTCATTTTGAAAAATCCTTTCTTAGAGAGCCCCTAGAAGCCAAGAGGAACATAGGTGCCAGATTTCAAGTCTGTGGGCTTTACGGTTCTGGAGATTTTGTGATGATGCGTGAGTGGTAATTCGCTTATATATATATAGATTAGAGCTGTGAAGTATCTCCTTCAACAGGGCAGGTGTCAGCAGAACGAAGGAGCTAGCCAATGGATGCTAAAATGGAGATTTATTCAGGTTTGGAGACCCAGGGTTTAATCTTCTCTCAAGGGTGAAAGTCCCAGGAAGGACTTTGGTCAGTTTGTCTACTCTTTCAGCCCATCCAAGACATTTGCATGCACACTTAAGACACTTCATTGCTAAGGCAGAAATGCAATATACCTCTTAATTTCAATCATCCAACTTCGGTTCCATCATCAAATTGCATTGTAGTCCTCAATGCGTTACTGACATTTTATTTATTTATTTATTTATTTATTTATTTATTTATTTATTTATTTATTTATTTAATTTGACTTGTTTGCCACCCCCTCTCCAAAAAGGACTCGGGGCAGCTCACAACTAAAAGCAGCACAATAAGTTACTTAACTAAAATAAGATTAAATTAAACAAGCCAAATTCGACTAAAAACCCATTACTAATTTAAAATATAAACACGCCCCCCTCCGAGAGGTCAGCACAGCCCGGCCTGTTCAAACAACCAGGTTTTTAAATCATGGCGGAATCATGGAATTTTCTTCTGCTTTGAACCAAAATTGGACATCAATCTCTTTTCCATATATAGACTTTTAACATCAGCTATCCAAAGACATCTCTACTCATAAGCTGGAAGTGCTATTTCACCTGTAGAATTTGTTCCTTATGCATTTGATGGCAAGGAAATAATTCTCTATCCACCACCTCAGCAAAGGACACTTCTACAAATGGTATAAATGTGTACACCACCTTAACGGTTCCTTAACCTCACCAACATGGTGAGCCATGCACAGATGTTCCTGATAGCTAAACCAGTACGCTGTAGTCAAATTCAAATTCAGAATAGAGTTGGAAGGGACCTTGAAGGTCTTCTAGTCCACCCCCCTGCTCAAGCAGGAGACCCTATACCATTTCAGACAAGCTGTCCAGTCTTTTCTTAAAACCTCCAATGATGGAGCACCCACAACATCTGGAGGCAAAATTCCATGGATTAATTGCTCTCACTGTTAGGAAACGTCTCCTCAATTCCACGTTGGTTCTCTCCTTGACTGGTTTCCATCCATTGTTTCTTATCCTGCCTTTTGGTGCAGGAAAATAGATAGAATGGAATGGAATAGCAGAGTTGGAAGGGACCTTGGAGGTCTTCTAGTCCAACCTCTTGTTTAGGCAGGAAACCTCATAGCATTTTAGACAAATGGCTATCCAATCTCTTCTTAAAAACTTCCAGTGTTGGAGCATTTACAACTTCTGGAGGCATGTTGTTCCACTGGTTAATTGTTCTAACACTCTTTAGTTCCAGGTTGCTTCTCTCCTTGATTAGTTTCCATCCGTTGCTTCTTGTCCTGCCTTCAGGGGCTTTGGAGAATAGCTTGACTCCCTCTTCTTTGGGGCAGCCCTTGAGATATTGGAACAGTGCTATCATGTCACCCCCTAGTCCTTCTTTTCATCAAACTAGACATACCCCAATCCTGCAACTGTTCTTCATATGTTCTAGTCCTAAGTATGGAATTTGTTTTTAGCAAAAAAACAACAACAACAACAACAGCCCATCCTTGCAGAACTGCACATCTTCACTCTGCCTTCGTCCCTTGTCCAATCTTATTTTATTCCACTGCAGCTAACTTTTCTTGCAACAGTGTTGAGAGGCGCTAAGGCGTTGCCCTCAGCCAACCCAGCCCGTTGTCCCAAATCTCACCATTTCTCGGCCGGTTTTGGAGATCAGATTGACACTGGCTGCCCTCTGGATGGACCAATCCTGTGTCGCTTTAATAAATCGATCCCAGGAACAGCAGTAAGCACTGTCTCCATCACGGATCAAAGTTTTCGTACAATGGGGAGGTTCAAAAGTCCAAGCTGTGATCATGTCTCCAGCGAGACAATCTGTCTCTTCTCTCTTTCACAGAGCAATCACCTTTGAAGAATTTGTGTTTAACCCCAGTGCCTTGTTTTTAATCCTCCCAAATGGGGATTGGGTTATTTTTTTTAAAGGTAAGGCTAGGGGATTGCATGCGTCCTGCTGTTGTTTATCTTCTCCGAAGAGTGTTTTTATCATCCCTGCACGTTAGGAAGACATGAATGAGCTACCAGAGATTCTTTCTTCTTCGGAATCAGAGTCTGGGGATCCAAAGCAGAACTGACAAACAGCCACCTCCACAATTTAAATTGGGGGTAACCTAGAATAAGATCCAAGAAGGACATGTTGAGCTCTGCCTTGGCATGATGAATCGCTTGGCTGAAATGTCCTTGGTTGTTTTTGGAATTGGTGAGCCATGCTTTGAAAGTCAAGGATGTTGAAAGAGGCCAAATGCAGAATATGGAATAACAGAGTTGGAAGGGACCTTGGAGGTCTTCTAGTCCTACCCCCTCCTCAAGCAGGAGACCCTACACCATTTCAGACAGGTGGCTGTCCAGTCTTTTCTTAAAAACCTCCAGTGATGAAGCACCCATAAATTCTGCAGGCAATCTGTTATTTGTCCTCCCTGTTAGGAAGTTCCAAGTTGCTTCTGTCCTTGGTTAGTTTCCATCCATTGTTTCTTGTTTTGCCTTCTGGTGCTTTGGGCAATAAGTTGACCCCCTCCTCTTTGTGGCAGCCCCTCAAATGTTGGAATACTGCTATTATGTCCTCCCTAACCCTTCTTTTCTCTAGACTGGCCATTCCTAACTCCTGCAACCGTTCTTCACATGTTTTTGTCTATAGACTCTTAATCATCTTAGTTGCTCTTCTTTGCACTTTTTTTTCCCCCAAAGTCTCAACATCTTTTTTTCTTTTTTGGTACTGTGATTAATTGTTCTCACTGTCAGGAAATTTCTCCTTAGTTCCAGATTAGGTCTCTCTTTGATAAGCTTCCATCCCTTCCATCTTGTCCTGTTCTCAGGTGTGTTGTGTTTCACATACAATGAATGGTTTTATCAATAACCCAATTGTTCTTGTTCTTGACAAATTCCTTGTGTGTCCAATCACACTTGGCCAATAAAGAATTGCATTCTATTCTATTCTATTCCATTCCATTCCATTCCATTCCATTCCATTCCATTCCATTCCCTATTCTATTCTATTCTATTCTATTCTATTCCAATTCATTCTATTCCATTGCATATTTTCTATTCTATTCTATTCTATTCTATTCTATTCTATTCTATTCTATTCTATTCTATTCTATTCTATTCTATTCTATTCCATATTCTATTCTATTATTCCATTCTATTCTATTCTATTCTATTCTATTCTATTCTATTCTATTCTATTCTATTCTTTTTTCCCCAACACTTTATTGGGGTTTTTCCATTTATACATAATACCATTACTAATTGAACAATACTGCTCTATTCTACTCTACTCTACTCTATCTTGTTATAGAAGGGATTCTTTTGACTTGCTTTTGAGGTTGCTTTTCATTCTGGGAAAGGATTGATCCTAGGTCCCCAGGGAGCTTCTAGGACTAAGGGTGCACTGCTCCAGAAGAAGACCATCTCCTGGAAAGATTGGGGATCACTGAACTAGAGTGACATACAGTGGTGGGATTCAAACTTTTTTACTGCTGGCTCTGTGGGTGTGGCTTGGTGGGCGTGGCTTGGTGGGTGTGGCAGGGGAAGGATACTGCAAAATCGCCATTCCCTCCCCACCCCACTCACCTGCTTTCCAGCTCCGTTCTCCTGTGCAGGGCAACCAAAGGAGACCCAGCCAATCAGGCAGAGAAGAGATGGGGGCGGGGCCAGTCAGAGGTGGCATTGGCCGGTTCTCCGAACTACTCAAAATTTCCGCTACCGGTTCTCCAGAACTGGTCAGAACCGGCTGAATACCACCTCTGGTGACATGATAGCCGTCTTCCAATATTTAAGAGGCTGTCCCAGAGAGGAGGGGACCTATTCCCCAAAGCACCTGAGGGCAGGATGAGAAGTAACAGGTGGAAGATGATCAAAGAGAGATCCAACCTAGAATTAAGGAGAAATTTCCTGACAGTGAGAAGAATTAATCCGTGGAACAGCTAGCCTTTAGAAGTTGTGGGCAGCTCCATCACTGGAGGCTTTTAAGAAGAGACTGGACAGCCATTTGTCCAGAATGGTATTTCGTCATGTGCTTGAGTAAGCAATTGGACTAGAAGACCTCTAAGGCCCCTTTCAACTCTCTTACTCTTTTATCCCAGGTCAATTAATCAGTGGAACAGCTCCCCTCCAGAAATTGTGGGTGCTCCACCCCTGGAGGTTTTTTAAGAGAAGGTTGGACAACCATTTGACCAGGATGATGTAAGGTCACCTGCTTGAGCAGTGTCACCAACCACTGGGCCGGGGACCACTGGTGGTCCCTGAGAAAATTTTGGTGGTCTGCAGAGAAATGTCACCCTCAAAGCAATTAATCCAGGCTGTGTGAGAACACAAGGCTTGCATCACTTGCATTGCGAACAACACAAGGTAGTGAGGTGAGGGGGGGAAAAGGTGGAGAGGGGGAACTTGCCCCACTCACCCCACGCGCCTGGCCTGGCCACCGAGCTGCTTCTTTCCGCTTCTTTCTTCTTCTGCTTTTGGCTGCACAAAGGAGCAAAGTCTTTCTTTCTCTCCCCAAACTCCACCAGAAATGAGTCTTTGGGACCCTGCAAGGCCTCCTGCTCCAAGAGGCTGCACCGGCACGACAAGTCTCACAAAGACTCATTTCTGGCGGAGTTTGGGGGAGAGAAAGAAAGTCTTCTGCTGCTTCTGCTATTTTCCTTGCATGAAGCCAAAAGTCTCTCTCTCTCCCCCTGAGAATGGAGCTGGAGATGGCATCCTGCGATCCCAAATAAAGAATGATCGATCAGTAGGAAAACGGGGTGGGGAATTTTCCTGCAGACTTTTTGCGGGATTTTCCCAGGGTCTCCGGTCAGCGGGATTTAAAACGATGAGTTTGGTGGTCCCTGAAGTCCAAAAGGTTGGCGACCCCTGGACTAGATGACCACCAAGGTCCCTTCCCAGCCCTAGGATTCTATGTTGTGGGTTTTCATGGAAAACACATTCTTTCCCCTCTGCCCTCTTCCAAGTTTCAACCTTGATTTGAATTCTCCCGCCTGCTTTGTAAACTCTTGCTGGTTATTTTTATTTATTTCATTTCCCTGTTTAGGGCCGCCCCACGTGAAAGAACAGCAAGATGAAGAAAAAAACCCAAAAACCAGCCATTATCAACAGCTCCACTAATGTCTGGCTCTCCCCCCCCCCCCACTCCAAGCACCGCAACAATCAATCATGGCTTTTAATCACCTTGCTTGTGGGAAGAGGCAAAAGGCAAGCCCCAGGTTCTTTTCCCATTTGACGGACTCAATATGCTCCCCTTTTTATCAACAGTCAGTTTCAAACTGGAGCATTGCCACCCTCTGGGGGTGCAGTGTGGCATGCTTCCAGAGCGGTGCCTTAAAGCAGAGCTGGAGCCACAGGGCTCTGGGCAAGTCTCGCCCAGATTTGCAGGCCGAGAAATGGGGGAGAGGATTTTCCCCATTTTATTTTATTTTTATTTATTTTTTTTGCAAGAAAGGGAGAAATTCTCAGCCGTTTCTCAGGGTCAGGATTCAGTCTGGGTAATGAGACTGAATGCCCTGAGATTGAATGCAAACCCAAGAGGTTGGGAGGTTGGGAAAGAGGATGCTATATAGAGTATTAGAAGGGAAAAAGTTTTCCTCTGAAGTTGGCAGAACATCCTTCCTTCCTTCCTTCCTTCCTTCCTTCCTTCCTTCCTTCCTTCCTTCCTTCCTTCCTTTTCTTCCATCATTTAAATTTTCCTTCCTACCTTCCATCAATCCATAACTTTTGTTGTTCTTCCATTCTTCCATTCTTCCTTCCTTTGCTCCCCTTGTCCCTCCCTCCCTTCCCTCCTTTCTTCTTTCCTTTCCTTCCTTCCCTCTCATCCTTCCTTCCTTTTCCCTCCTCCTCATTGTTTTCTTCCATCCGTTCTTTTTCATTCCTACTTATTTCCTTCCAGTCCATGACTTTTGCTTGTTCTTCCATTTTCCCTTTTCATTTCCGCTCCCTTGTCTCTCCTCGCCATTTCTCACTTTTTCTTCCAGTCTTCTTGTTTTATTCCTCATTTTATCCTTCTTATTTCCATCCATTTCATCCTCTTGATTATTCATTCCATTCCATGTTCTATTTTCCTTCCTACCTTCCATCCAGCCATCAATTGTATTGTCTCTTCCATTCTTCCTTCACTCCCTTGTGTCCCCCCTTCCTTCCTTCTATTCTTCTTCTTTTCATCCATCACTCTTATTGTCCTTCCTTCCTTCCTTCCTTCCTTCCTTCCTTCCTTCCTTCCTTCCTTCCTTCCTTCCTTCCTTCCTTGCTTCCATATGTACATACACACATTCATGCATCCCTCACTCTTGTTTTCTTCCCTTCTTCCTTCTCTCTCTTTCTCTCCTTCTCCCTCCCCGTCTCTCCCTTCCTTCTTCTTTTTGCCTCTGACTCCCCCGTCCTATATTTCCTTCGCACTCCTCCTACATGGAAGGAAGACCAATGCCTTACCAGAGGTCTCAGCTGGGCCTGCTGCTCGACAATCCTTGTCTGAAAAGCCATCCCTTTGCTGCTCTCCGGAGTTCAATAACAGTTGGAAATAGCAGGTAATAGGTAGGTAGGAGCTTCCAAGGACAGTGTGGAGAAGCAGCCCTGCCCACACAAAGCTTCCTTTCTGAAGCCATTCAGTCCAGCCGTGGCTCTGATACGAATTTTTGCACCCCTGCAAAGATTCCACAAGATGTTGTACAGATTTCAGTTCTGATGAAAATGGGACAGACTTGCACAAAAGCTACACAAAGCAGGGAGGAACTACATGCTGAAAATGACCTCACTGTATTATTATTATTATTATTATTATTATTATTATTATTATTACTACCAAGTCTATCTTTTTTTCTACAAAAGCCCAACTACAGCAGATAACAGCAACAACAAAAACACACACGCACACTTTCCAGCAAAACAAACATGAAGCCATATTTGATCTTCTAGTGCTCTCTGGTGGTGGAAGCAAGCCTCTTTCGTCTGAGCAGACTTGCATCCAATCCAGGGTTGCTGAAAAGGGAACAAAACAGAATGGAGGTAGGGAATTCATTAACCTGGATGACCTGGCCTTGAAGTTCTCACTAACTACTCTTTATAGCAGGGGTCTCCAACTTTGGCAACTTTTAAGACTTGTGAACTTCAACTCCCAGAGTTCCTCAGCCAGCAAAGCTGAGAGCTGAAGTTCACAAACAGTGGTGGGATTCAAAATTTTTTACTACCAGTTCTGTCGGCGTGGCTTGGTGGGCGTGGCTCACTGGGCCTGGCAGGGGAAGGATACTGCAAAATCCCCATTCCCTCCCCACCCCACTAACCTGCTTTCCAGCTCCGTTCTCCTGGGCAGGGCAACCAAAGGAGACCCAGCCGATCAGCTGTTGGTGTGGCTTGGTGGGTGTGGTGTTCTGTGGGTGTGGCTTGGTGGCGTGGTGTGCGTGGCTTGGTAGCTTGGTGGGTGTGGCTTGGTGGGTGTGGCAGGGGAAGGATACTGCAAAATCCCCATTCCCTCCCCACCCCACTAACCTGCTTTCCAGCTCCGTTCTCCTGGGCAGGGCAACCAAAGAAGTGGTTGGAAAAAAATGATAAAGAAACATATTGTCATGCCCCTGGTGGAGACTGACTCTGAGGGAGAGGAGGAACAGCCAACAGGGAGTGGAAGTGTGGCTCCGGAGGTTGTGGAGGAGGCTGGGGAAGGGCAGAGGCTGGCTGAACAGTCAGAGGAGGACCATTCCCTCTCCATCCTAGGGCACGCAGGGAGGAGAGGATAAGGGAGAGATGTGGTCTACTGGGGAGGAGAGGGCCTTGATCCTCTTCATGGGCTGCAGCTGTGACAACTGAATAAGAGGATGGATATGCGTACGGGTGAACGCTGGAAACAAAGCGTGGAAATATCTCTAGTTTATGGTTCCTCTCTGAGTTGCCCTTATCTTGCCTGGTTTGTGTTACTTTTTTTATTCTTCTTGTAATTGTTTGTGTGGGAGGCTTTTTTTTTTGGCTTCCCTCAAGAATATTCGGAACTTGGAAGCAAAGTGAAGGAATAAAAGGGGCTTCACCTGTTTTCTGTGACTGTGTTTGTTTTGTATCTCATCCTGGGTCATCACACATATAGATTTGAAACCTGAAATATTCCTATTAGGGATGGTACCTGAATGTTATGGCAAAGAAGAAATAGATTTAATTATACATATATTAACAGTAGCTAGGATTGTATTTGCGCAGAATTGGAAAAATGATAAAATACCAGCACAGGGGAAAGTGATTGAGAAAATATTTGAACGTGCAGAGATGAATGGATTAACACTGGAAATTAAAGAAAAAGAAAACAAGAAAATAAATAAAAGAAAAAAATAAAGAAAAAATAAAGAAAATAAAACAAGTTAAAATTGAGTAGATGAATATATAAAGAAATTAATTAAGATGGTTATAAAGATAACAAATGTAAGAGAAAATGATTTATGATTTACAGAGAAAATGTGATTTGCTATATTGGTTAAAAAATATTAATTATGATTGTTATCACAAGATATATGTACCCAGTCGACACTGTATGAATGAGAGATGGAATTATTTTTAAAAAAATTTTTTTAAAAAGGAGTGCAGAGAAGACAATCCAAGAGAGGTTGGGTGGGTGGAGGGAATATTAAGGATGTCAAGTCAGTTCTCTTATGCTTCACTTCAGGGTATGAGCTGTTGTTGTGTGTCTGGTGTGGGAGGAATGTGTTGGCTCTTGTTTGGCCATGTCAAAAACAAAACAAAACAAAAACCTGGCCCCTGATTCCGTCACAGCCTTTGCAAACCCCTGTCTGACTGCCAAACAGCTGGAGGGAAAAGACAGGAAGTTAAAGAGAATAGTCTTTTCAAATGTTTTTTTAAACAAACAAACAAACAAACAAATAAAGAAACAGCAATTCATTAATGAATTTGCACAAGGGGAGCAGAGAAAGTGTGTGTGTGTGTGTGTGTGTGGAGGTTAGGGTTAAGATCAAGAACAGAATTGCCTGGGGAGGAAAAAAAATAGATAGCATGGCATCTCCATTGCAATCAAGCCCCAACAAGCAATTGTTCCATTACAGGTGCAGAACCACACAGGAATGGGGCGTAAACCTTACAAAGATCTTCTGAATTCAATGTTCTGGCTTTCCTTTCTTTTGTCTGTGATTTTGTGGGGAAGATTCGGCCCAGGAATGGGGACCTGGCCTTCTCGAGGTGGCCATAAGGATTTCCCATCTCTTTTCTTCCCAAATTCCAGCAAGGGAGGAACAACGATATTAAGATATTATAAAGAACAATATTGGATGTTATGACTCATGAGTCTTCTGGTTTGGGAATGGTCTGCAGGTATAGCATTAGGTGGAATGGGGTTCTCCTTTACAGAAGTACTGAATAGCAGAATAGGAAGGGGTCTTGGAGGAGGTCTAGCCCAACCCTCTGCCCAAGCAGGAGACACCATACCATCCAAGACAAATGGCTGTCCAGTCTTTTCTTAAAAACCTCCAGGCTTGGAGGCTCACAGAAGATAGTCTTCCCTCTGAAAGCACCCAAAGGTGCTTTTTTTAAAAAAGGCAACTGGACTTCCTTTGTTTTTCCTTGAGGTTGTTTCACTTCTCATCCAAGAAGCTTCTTGAAGAACTGGAAAAACAAAGAACATATGACGTTGGTTAGAGAATTATCCTATTCTCATAACCTGTTTGACCGTCTTTTAGATACATACGTGTATAGCACAAATCCACTAGATGGTAGCAAACAGCTAAAGATTGCTGCAGCATGTCATTGTCATGGTCACATGATTGGGTGGATCTTCTGTGCCAGGGACAACTAGCCACTCAATTCCCCATGTGGATTAAACCTTATATTGACCACCTGTTTCATAAACTAACTCCCCCTAGGTAGCTGTCTCAAGGGAAATTCTGCCCATAAAGTTCACATATCCTTAGGTCTTCTGAGGGTGAGAAGAAGTCTGAGAATTGACCCTGTGAAAAGGGTTTTCCATTGCAACCATTTGTTTGGAATGGCATAGGGACTCCTGCTCCAGCAGTGGTTTGGACTAGAACAGGGGTCACCAACCTTTTGGACTTCAGGGACCACCAAACTCATAATTTTAAATCCTGCGGACCAGAGACCCTGGGAAAATCCCCCCAAAAGTCTGCAGGAAAATTCCCCACCCCATTTTCCTACAGATCAATCATTCTTTATTTGGGATCGCAGGATACAGTCTCCAGCTCTGTTCTCAGAGGGGAGAGAGAGAGAGAGACTTTTGGCTTCATGCAAGGAAAGCAGCAGAAGTTGCAGAAGTCTTTCTTTCTCTCCCCCAAACTCCGCCAGAAATGAGTCTTTGTGAGACTTGTCGTGCCCCTGCAGCCTCTTGGAGCAGAAGGCCTTGCAGGGTCCCAAAGACTCATTTCTGGTGGAGTTTGGGGGAGAGAAAGAAAGACTTTTGCTGCTTTCCTTGCGTGCAGCCAAAAGTAGAAGAAGAAAGAAGCAGAAAGAAGCAGCTCGGTGGCCAGGCCAGGCGCATGGGGTGAGTGGGGCAAGTTCCCCCTCTCCACCCTTTCCCCCCTCCCCTCACTACCTCATGTTGTTCGCAATGCAAGTGATGCAAGCCTTGTGTTCCCATGGGCTATTTGGCCAGCGCAGCCTTGTGTTCCCGCGCAGCCTGGATTAATTGCTTTGGGGGATGCTTTTGAGGTGACATTTCTCTGTGGACCACCAAAATTTTCTTGTGGACCAGTGGTCCCTGACCCACTGGTTGGTGACCATTGGACTAGAAGACCTCCAAGGTCCCTTCCAACTCTGTTATTATTCTGTCTTTCCAACAACTGCTTAATACGGAATGCCAGAGAAGTTCTTTTTCCATCGTTTGGATCCCAAATGAAGACAAGTCATTCAAATAAAAAAATTAAAAATCCTAACTCTCCATCCAGATATTTCACACAGTGCCTGGCTGCCAATAGAGCTTCATACGTCATAGACAACATCCAAATTCTGAACATCAAAAAGAGAGGAACAAAACTTCTGGATAGCCTGAGGAAGTCTATCCCTAACAGTGCTTTAGTTGCTATTATTAGCTCCTTTCTCAATCACTCAGGTGCTTTCACACGGATTTCGTTAGCGTCATTTGGATTTAGATAAATAAACTGTCAGGTCCTCTCCTAGCAACCTTCAACACAATCCCACATCTGTTTTCCCTCCAATGACCCCATTCCATGTACCCGTTTAACCCACTACTTATGCAGCAAAGTTTTCTTACCCATGGATCTAACAGCATCGAGTCACATTCTAGACAGTGCTAGCAATAGCAATAGCGCCTAGACTTATATACCGCTTCATGGCAGGGGTGGGCTTCAAATTTTTTTAGCAAGGGGCTCTCTACCCTACTGACTGGTTGGGTGGGCGTGGCTGGGTGGTCATGTGACTGGGTGGGTATGGCCAACTCGGTGTCGCTTCTTTACCCTAATTACCGTAAAAAAATAATACACCAAAAAGTTTTTTATTATTTCATGCATTTAATACTTAAATAAAAGACTGGGTGAAACCAGACTTAATAGCAGTGACTGTGAGAGGGATCTTGGAGTCTTAGTGGAGCTTCTGGTGAGTTGCGTGATTCTTATTATTTGGGAATTAATCCCCTCGGAAGCTAGTGGCTATGTTATCTGATTTCCTCCATGGCTCTCCCTCACAAGCGCTGAGTGGATTGTTTATCTAGCTTGCAAACCTTTTACGAGGTATGAAATGCTCTTGGCTGAACGCCCAGAAGTTCGATTAAACCTGTTAAGAGCTTTCGCTTGCTGCTTGTCTTTCTGAGGTTATTGGGGGGCCCCCCAAGACCCTGCGAGCCCCCAGCAGCCCACCCCTGCTTCACGGTGCTTTCTGAGTGGTTTACAGAGCCAACCTCTTGCCCCCAACAATCTGGGTCCTCATTTTACTGACCTTGAAAGGACGGAAGGCTGTGTCAACCTTGGTCAGGATCAAACTCCTGACTTGTGGGCAGAGTCAGCCTGCAATATCGCATTCTAACCACTGCGCCCCCTCTGCTCTCCTCCTCCTCCTTTCTGAAGAAGAAAGAGGGACCTCACCGTCCCTTCGATCTGTTCTGCCACATGGTTCTACACCTTCCAAATGTTCCCCAAAGGCTATTTGGAGCTGCCAACCATGAAACACCCCTTCTGAGAGGTTGCATCGGGCTCATCCGTAAGGGTGAGAAAACTGGCAAGTTCAACTCGATTGCTTCCAGGGTGAAGTCTGAAGTTGTCGAGGTGTGGCTTGATGAAGAAGCTGTTTACTGTTGCTGCTGCTGGAAAAATGTGGGCCCTCCCACTTGTGGCTGCACCCTTGCAAAGTGCCTCATAATCCATGCATTAAAGAGCCTTTGAGTGGTGTAAACAGTTATCTATCTATCTCTGTGTGGACGTATGTATGCGAATATCAAGGGGTGTGTGTCTGCATAAAGATAGTGTTCGACATATAACTCTGATGGAGCCTGTGTCAAGCATCGAGGAAATCAGGAGATTCGGGCAGTTCGAATGCGTTTGAAGGTTTATTGCAATCTTAAGCTCTCTACAAGAATCTGAACTACTGACAGTTCAAGCAAATTGGTGGTAGATAAGGAATTCATGGTGGTTGGACTTAGATGCAAAGGGACTTGAGACTGATGACATGCTTGAGCCTTCCCTCGGGCTCAGCCTGATCATCTCCCACAGCCTACCCATTATGTTTGTATGTTGTTGTCATCATTATCATAATTTTTAGCCATGGTCTATCCACTGTAGGATGAAGGCCTCTTCTGCATGTTTCCAACCCATACAGTCCTGAGCTTTCTTTGGCCAACTGGGTCCCACTGTGCAACCTTTCTTGCCATGTTGGTTAAGTGAATCCCTGCAGTTGCTAAATTAGCAACACAGTCGCTAAAAGGAATCTGGCTTCCCCATTGGCTTTGCTCATCAGAAGGTCTCAAAAGGGGGGTCGTGTGACCCCAGGGACACTGCAACTGTTGTAAATATGAGTCCGTTGCCAAGCACCTGAATTTTGATTGTGCGACCATGGATTCTAAGTGTAAAAAAAAACAGTTGTCAGCGTCCCAACTAGCCAACTCCAAACCAATAAACTCCAAGACAAACATTTCCTCAAAGTTCAATTTTATTAGAGTTGTCATATTGGGACATCTGGGAAAACCTGAATCTGAGAGTTCCTGTGATGACCTGGGGCATGGCACAAAGGCAACACAGTCAGATAATCAGGAGGAGTCCCTTTATTAGCTCCAACTTTGCCCCCAATGTCCTGGTTACCTTCTGGCTGGAGAAAAACTCTTCCAGGAACAGCCTTTAGCTGCAGAGAATCAAGTCCAAAATGTGGTCAAAACAAACTGTAACTATAAGTCCAATCAAGGCACAATGAGGTAATTAGTCCGGCAGGGCAGGAGCAAGAATTCCAGATGTGAAGGCACGACAGTAATTCAACACGTTTGGGAAGATGCCAGGAATGCAGATAACCAAAGATAACACAGGATAAACTCACGTTTGTTCCCAGCAGATGCTGCACTCAGCATGCATCTCTTTTAAACTCTCATTCCCAGCTGTGGCAAATGAAGGGAATCAGGGCCCTTTCCTCCCCCATAAGCCACGCAACCCACATTGCTCTCTCCTCCGTTCCTCCCTGCATGCCCTAGGATGAAGAGGGGGTGGGCCTGGGTCTTCCTCTGAACTCTTTCTCCCTTGTTCTACCTCTTCCCTGCTCTGCCCAGCTGGACTTTGCCCTTCCCCAGTTTCCACCACAGCCAACGGAGCCACACTTCCACTCCCTGTTGGCTGTTCATCTTCCTCCTCAGATTCAGACTCTGACTGGAGCATGACAGTTCTGGGTTTTCCCTTCCCAAAAGAGAAATCAAAGATCCATGCCCCACACCCACCAGTCCATCACATGGCCCAAGCAAATCTTCATCCCAACTGGAGACATCCCTTCAGTCACTCCCCTGCAGGTGCAGGGCACATGCCCTTGACTCTCTGTGAAAGAATGTTGTTGTGTCTAATCTTCTATCTCACTAGGAAATCCCTGCTCCCAAATTCCCAGGCACTGAATGTGGCAGCCTGGAAGCTTCCAAGTAAAAATATGGCTTCCAAGGGTGACATAAAGTCATCGGTCACTATTTTCAAGGACATTCTAGCTTCGAACTGTTACCAAACAAACTCAAAATCTGAAGTCGAAGATTTCTTCTATCTTTAATTCTCCAGAGAGGGGGAGAGCAACCCTTTGAAGAAGGAATCTGGAAACAGATCTGTTGCATACGTCAGCACAAGATCCCTCTCTCTTCCCTCCCACCCCTTCAACTAACTGCATATTTTGGCTGCTGACCCTAACAGACCTGCTGACTTGAACTGCATTGGCTGGCAAATGAGGAAAAAAAGCAAAACACAACACCTTTGCAAGGTACCCCATCAAAGGAAGAAGGAGAGGCCCAGAAATGTTACTTCAGGATCTTCGCTGGGTGGCGTCAGAACATTTCCATGGGAGGCTCAACTTGATGGATGAGTAAGAAGAGAGCTGTCATCATCCCTTAAGGCAGTTTGGAAACTTTGAGCCACTTTTCTTTTCGACGTGATCCCTCGGGCAAGACCCACCCTGAAGGGAGATGCCAGAAGCCATGCGGGCCACATATACAAGTCGAATAAATATTTCTTGATTGGCTTTAATGGGTTCATTTATGTGCTACCCATCTCATGCATCAAGGTGACTCCCAGCAGCTTACAGTGTAATCAAACATACAGATAGAAACAACTTACACATATTAAAAAACAAAAAAAACAGATTAAAATGGCAAAAGCAAAAGCAAATAGGTTGAAGGCATTATTTGAGGGGCTGCCCCAAAGAAGAGGGGGGTCAACTTATTTTCCAAAGCACCTGAAGGTAGGACAAGAAACAATGGATGGAAACTAATCAAGGGGAGAAGCAACCCGGGATTAAAGAGAAACTTCCCAAGAGTGAAGACAATTAACCAGTGGAACAGCTTGCCACCAGAAATCGTGGGCGCTTCATCACTGGAGGTTTTTAAGAAGAAATTAGACAGCCACTTATCTGAAATAGCCCAGCAGGGGGCTGGACTAGAAGACCTCCAAGGTCCATTCCAATTCTATTCTATTCTATTCTATATTTTCTATTCTATATTTTCTATTCTATTCTATTCAACCCTCTATCCTCTATCCTATCCTATTCTTTCCATATTCTTTCCATATTCTATTCTATCCTATCCTATTCTTTCCATATTCTTTCCATATTCTATTCTATTCTATATTCTATATTCTATATTCTATTCTATTCAACCCTCTATCCTCTATCCTATCCTATTCTTTCCATATTCTTTCCATATTCTATTCTTTCCATATTCTTTCCATATTCTATTCTATTCTATATTCTATATTCTATTCTATTCAACCCTCTATCCTCTATCCTATCCTATTCTTTCCATATTCTTTCCATATTCTATTCTATTCTATATTCTATATTTTCTATTCTATTCTGTTCAACCCTCTATCCTCTATCCTATTCTTTCCATATTCTGTTCTATTCTATTTTATATTCTATATTTTCTATTCTATTCTATATTCTATATTTTATACTCTATTCTATAATCTGTATTCTACATTCTATTCTGTATTCTATTCTGTATTCCGTATTCTATATTCTATTCCTATTCTATTTATTTGTGATGAGCTGTCCCATTCCAAGTCCTCAGTCCCTTGTGCTCAGCCCCATCATCACTTCAATTGGTTGTTGAACGAGGGGTTGGACTACCTGTTTCCTGTCAAGTCCAGGAGCCATTTCATCCATCTGATTCAGGTACTGCAACATGGCCTCTGTCTATTTCCCTCCTGGCCTCCACGCCATCGTTTCTGAGACAGTCTGACCCCGTCCTCTTCCTGACCCCATTTTTGCATCCAGACTCACTCCACCATGTCCCCTAATTAAATTTCTGAAGAAGGCCAGTTTTTCATGAGGCTGTTTGAGGCGACTTCATTATCCTGGGAGGGGAAGAAAAAGAAAACAGAATGAAATGCGGTTCTCTTGTCCGCATCCTTCAGCAATTTCCACTCTGCACAAGGGGTTTTCTCCATCAAGGGCAGAGCATTAAAAACACTGCCACAACCGGCTTTCCGGTCTCTCAAAGGCCAGCCGGCCCCTCTTCTTTGTGGACCCCCAAATGGGCTCTTCCCTTGGCCTAATTAGCTGCTGCGCCTTCAAAGGGAAGCTTACCTAATTTGACCTCCGCCTCCATTCCCACCCCTGACTTCAATCCTTCCTTTTCAGACCCTTCAAGAGGCAATTTAGGACCAGATCCTGGAGGTCCAGAGAGCCAAGTCCATGCTGGGACAAGAAGGTTAGATGTGGGGTTTGAATACATTAAGTCACCTTCAAGTCAAGCCTCATTTTCTTATCTTAAGATGTACCCAAAGAGTCAATTCTTTCCCTCTCTCCCTCTCTCTGTCCCTCTTCCCCCTCTCTTCTCTCTCTCTCTCTCACTCTCCAGTGTCTCTCTCTCTGTGTCTATGTAGTTATCTAGCTAACTGTCTGTCTGTCTGTCCGTCCGTCTGTCCATCCATCCACCCACACACCCACACACCCACCTACCTACCTACCTTCTTATCTATCTACAGTATCTATCTATCTACCTATCTACTTATCTATCTACAGTATCTATCTATCTATCTATCTATCTATCTATCTATCTATCTATCTATCTATTTATCTACCTACCTACCTACCTACCTACCTAGCTAGCTACCTAGCTACCTAGCTACCTAGCTACCTAGCTACCTAGCTACCTAGCTATCTAGCTACCTACCTACCTACCTACCTAGCTACCTACCTACATATCTGGCTGGCTGGCTGGCTGGCTGGCTGGCTGGCTCTATAGCTGCTCAAGAAGCCTGCTCTGGACCCAACCGTTTTGAACAACTATCGTCCAGTCTCCAACCTTCGCTTTTTAGCGAAGGTTGTTGAGAGCGTGGTGGTTCAGCAGTTTCTGCTGTTCCTGGAGGAAACTGATTATCTCGACCTGTACCAATCGGGTTTCAGGCCCGGACGCAGAACCAAGACAGCATTGGTTGCACTGGTGGATGATCTCTGGAGGGCTCGGGACAGGGGTTTTTCCTCTGTCTTGGTCCTTTTAGATCTCTCAGCGGCTTTCGATACCATCGACCATGGTATCCTTCTGCGGCAGCTTCGGGGGTTAGGAGTGGGGGGCACCGTTTTACGGTGGATCTCCTCTTACCTTTCAGACCGCTCGCGGTCGGTGTTGGCAGGAGAGCAGAGGTCGTCCCCGAGGCCCCTCACTTGTGGGGTGCCCCAGGGTTCGGTCCTCTCACCTCTCCTGTTTAATATCTACATGAAACTGCTGGGTGAGATCATCTGGGGTTTTGGGGTGAGGTATCATCAATATGCAGATGATACCCAGCTTTATATCTCCACCCCAGACCAGATCAGTGATGCTCTCTTGGTGATGTCCTGGTGCCTGGAGGCGGTGCAGGCCTGGATGGGGAGTAACAGGCTCCGGCTCAATCCGGCCGAGACTGAGTGGCTGTTCTTACCGGCATCTCGGTGTTCAGTGGATGTGCCATCTTTGGTCATGGGGAGGTGTTACCCCCTGTGGATAGGGCGAGGAATCTGGGCGTCCTCCTGGATGCACAGCTCAGTTTGGAGGAGCAGGTGGGAGCTGTGGCCAGGGGGGCTTTTGCCCAGGTTCGGCTGGTTCACCAGCTCCACCCTTACCTGAACCGAGATGCCCTTCAGACGGTCACCCATGCGCTCGTCACTTCCAGAATCGACTACTGCAACGCTCTCTACATGGGGCTACCCTTGCGGATTACTCGGAGGTTGCAGCTGGTGCAGAATGCGGCCGCGCGGGCTGTGATGGGGGCATCCCGATACTCCCATGTTACACCCCTCCTGCGCGACTTGCATTGGTTGCCAGTTGCCTTCCAGGTTTCCTTCAAGGTGTTAGTAACAACTTATAAAGCCCTAAATGGCTTGGGTCCAGGGTACTTGCGGGAATGCCTCCTGCCAGCATCACATTCCGATCGCCCAGTATGCTCCCACAGGAGGGGCCTCCTGGGAATACCGTCGGTTAGGCATTGTCGGCTGGCGGTTCCCAGGGCCAGGGGCTTTTCTGTGGGGGCGCCCGCCCTATGGAATCAGCTCCCTGCGGATCTTCGTTTGGCCCCTGATCTCTGCTCCTTTCGTCGAGACCTGAAGATTTGGCTGTTTCAGCAGGCTGGCCTAGATTGACCCGGAGGTGGGTTGTTTTAATTGTATTGTTTTTATTGTAATTTTAATTGTTTTCTAATGTTTTTAGCAATTTTAGACTTGTTTCCTGTTTAATATTTTTTATTGTAAATATATCTCTTTTTATATGTTCGCCGCCCTGAGTCCTTAGGGAGAAGGGCGGCATACAATTCTAAATAAATAATAAATAAATAATAAATCTATTTGTCTGTCTCCTGTCTTGTTCTGAGACTTTCAGGAAGACTGGGTTCTCCCAACTCTCGCTTGCAAATAAAATAAAATTGCATGCATTCCTTACCACCCCAAATTCTTCGTTTGATGTTATCTGCATTCGTTTGATTTAATGCCAAGAGAAATAAATGAATAAAATCATCAGCAGTTGTTGCAAGGAGGGACTGGAGAAACATCAAGCTAAGATGCACCTGAGATGCGGGAAAAGGAATATGTGGAGAGGCTGAAAGTCCTCTATGGAGGGGAAATCTGTCTATCTATGGCACTTGATTGCTCCTTGGAGAGAAAGAACATTTGAATGGAAGTGCCAATAAAGTAGTGGAGTTTTTCACAGCTTCAGCTGGACAACAACTAATGAAGGCCATTAATTAATTAATTAATTTATATTTGAACTTGTATGCCGCCCCCTCTCCGAAGACTCGGGGTGGCTCACAACTAAAATACAGAACAATAAATACTTAAAAAAACCATTAAACTAGATTACAAGCCCAAAAATTAAAACAATACAATAATAAACAAATTAAAAGATCCATCCCACCCCCAAAGAGGGGTCACAGCTCGGGTTGGTCAAAAAACCAGGTCTTTAGCTCACGGCGGAAGGTGCGGAGGTTAATGAAGGACTAAGGGAGACATGATAGCAGACTTCCCATATTTGAGCCACCAGAGGAGGTCAGCCTATTGTCCAAAGCACCAGAAGGCAGGACAAGAAGCAGTGAATGGAAACTAATCAAGGAGAGAAGCAACCAAGAACTAAGGAGGAATTTCTTGACGGTGAGAACATGTAATCAATGGAATAGTTTGCCCGCAGAAGTTGTGGTTGCTCCAACACTGGAGATGTTTAAGCAGAGATTAGACAAGTTCCCTTCCAACTTTGTTATTCTGTTAAGAGAGGAAGTCAAGCTATTCTCCAAAGCCCCTGAAGGCAGGACAAGAAGCAGTGGATGGAAACTAATCAAGGGGAGAAGCGACCTGGAATTAAGGAGGGATTCCCTAAAAGTGAGAACAATTAATCAGGGGAATGGATTAATTAATTAAACTTCTGTTTTCGAAGCAAATTGTTGGCCGTATCAAGATTCATCCAGTTCTGCCCTAAATCTTCTCTGAAAGACCCTCCAAAGCTTTGTTCCTTTTTACTTGGGGACTTTTGCTCTGAAAACATTCACAGGGAAAGTGGAGGTCTTTAATTGTTTCTTTTATTCTCTTCCAAAACCATCTGAATTGTTCCGACGGACACAAAGAAAGGAGCAGGGGGAAAAAAAAATCCACTTACTTCTCTCGAAGTGGTGGGAAAAATGTCTTTTTTCCTCTGGAAAAAAAATAATCTCCTTTTCTACTTCCTTCCCTCCACACCATTCCACAAGCAATTATCAGTTTTTAATGAGAGCATGTTCCTACTTACAACGGGACTGTCTGCTGAATAACCAGGAGAGGCACAAAAACCAGGACAAGGCAACCCTGTTTTGGTGTACAGCCAGCCCATCTTAAATCAGATCCATCTAGAATCTGGTGACGCCGTCCTCCTTCAATTATTTTCCTTGTGTTTACTCCAAGCATTTCAGGAGAATAAAACTGGCTGACACCTGAATAGTTTTATTTATAAAGCACCCTGGCTGGGAGTCTGTGAAGTAGAAGCCCATTTCTGTTTTAACAATGTTCTTTTTCTTTCTCCCTTCCTCCCTTCCTCCCTCCCTCCCTTCCTCCTTTCCTTCCTTCCTTCCTTCTTTCCTTCCTTCTTTCCTTCCTTCCTCTTTATTTTCTGTAATCTACTTAGATTTATGATGTGTGTTTTGAAAACATCAGATCACATTTAGATAATGAAAAGTCAATCCATACATGGAACAGGATGGACTTCTTCTTCTTCTTCTTCTTCTTCTTCTTCTTCTTCTTCTTCTTCTTCTTCTTCTTCTTCTTCTTCTTCTTCTTCTTCCTCTTTTTCTTCCTCTTCCTCTTCTTCTCCTCCTCCTCCTCCTCCTCTTCAGCTGTCAAAGGGACTTCTCCACCTTTGCACATGTTAAATTTCTGCAGAACATCTCCAAAGTTGACTTTGCATCTTCCAGGGGTTCAGACGCTTGCTGTGGTTTGTAAACTTCACCTGTCCTAGAGGTGACTTTGGCTCTGCAAACGCCTTCTGAGCAAACATCAAATTAACTCTCCACAATCCTGCCTATCCAGGAAATAATATCTATTCTAGACCCAACTTTTCTCTTTTGTTGCACTCACCCACCAATGCCATCAGATGGCAGTATAAGAACAGTTTAATTTTGCTTTCAGTTTAAAACTCTTGGTGGAATTAAGTTCATTTATTTCTTCTGTGAATAGCAGGGAAAATTCCCCCGGGGAAAATTAGCTTTGAATGGTGCCTGCTATTCCTATAGTGAGGAAACAAATGCAAATATTAGGGGATGGGATGCAGAAGTGGGCCAATGTCCATATAAAAATCTTCTATATTGGACCAAAAGGGAATTCTGTGCTTAGCTCATTAGCAAAGCAAAACATTTTTTGCTTTGGCAAAGAATTAATAAAACCATTAAACGCCATGCACGAAATCAGCTACACATGTCATTAATCTTCAATTGATCAGCATTATTATAATCACAATTAGAAACGTAAGAGAAGCTATCCAGCAATAAATTGTTTAAAAGTTAGTTTAACGCCATCTGGAGAAGGCACTGGTTTCTTTCCTTTGCACGGCTGGGGAATTCTGGGAGTTGAAGTCCACACATCTTCATAAAGTTCCAGGTGACCACTAGAGGGCAGCAAAGGCATCAGCGGTGCCAAGCATTTCCTACAGGCAGGTTGTTAGGGCCAACATTTCGGTTGCTAAGCGAGACAGGCAAGCGAGTTTTGCCCCATTGTACGACCTTTCTTGCCACCGTGGTGAAGTGAATCCCTGCTGTTGCCATTGTTAAGCGAGTAACATGGTTGTTGTGAAGTGAATCTGGTTTCCCCCATGGGCTTTGCTTGTCAGAAGGTCGCAAAAGGGGATCACGGGCCCCTGGATACTGCGACCGTCATAAATATGAGTCAGTTATGAAGCATCCGAATTTTGATCACCTTCAGGACCCTGGCAACTGTTGTAAGTAGGCTTTTCTGAAGAAATTACGACGATTCTGAAACTCTCTGTTCTTTTCCTTCCTTCCTTTCTTCCTTCCCTCCCTTCCCTCCTCTCTCCCTCTCCTTCCTCCCTCTTCCTTCCTTTCTTCCTTCCCTCCCTCCTCTCCTTCCTTCGTTCCTTCCCTCCCTCCCTCTTCCTTCGTTTCTTC
>CM019165.1:5408706-5455542 GCA_009733165.1 Naja naja
TGGTGGAGGAAGGGGCGGCGGAAATCAAATTACCTTTTCTATTCTGAAAAAAAAGTTGAATTCAATATCGGAATTGTCCCCTATGTTTGGAATTGGAAAAAAAAATGTTTTGGGGTAAATGACTGGAATATTTCTCCTTCTCCTCTTCCTCCCCTTCTTCCTTCTTTTCCTTTTCCTTCTCTTTCCTCTTCCTTTCACCCTCTTTTTCCTTCTTCCACCTCTTCTTTCCATCATCTTCTGTCTCTCCCCCATTTTCTCCCCTTCTCTTTTCTTCCCCCTTCTCTTTTCTTCTTCCTTTCGTCCGTCTCTTTTTCTTCTGCCTTCCCCTTTCCTTCTCCTTCTATATACCTATCCCGCCAACAACAACAACAAACAACAAAAATTAGCGCTTCCCCTTGGTTTATTTCATTTATTAAACAAATTTATATGGTTGCTCAGTTCAGCCACAGGTTACAGGGAAAGAGACGCTTATATAGAAATAACCACGACAAAAGGCGCAATTACAGAACGAAAACATGAGCTGGGAAAGTGTGCTAACCCTTAGTGTTCAGCGGGCACCTAGGTTGGCACGCTGGTGTCCGGCGTGCACCACCATCAGTTTGGGACACACTCCATTCCACCTTTTTCCACCCCTGTATATCAGGGGTCCCGCTTGTCTCTGAATTGCGCTCCACTCCCATCCAGCAACCGGTCTTGGCGGCGACATAGGTCAGACTCCGCCCGGCTCAGCCGATTTCGTTTCAGGAGAAATGAGCCCAGGCCACCTCCACCCACTTGGCGCCTTTCATGCCCTGTGGGCCGGGTACTTTCCTGGAGGCCTGGCGCGGCCTGGCCGGGAAGGTTGGAGGGCGCCGGGTTGGAGAAGGCCCCTCCGAAGAAGCAGGACGGATTTGGGAGGAAGACCCGGTTCAAACTTCTTTCTCGGGACTGCTTTCCCGTCAAAGTTGTCACGGAACCCGTGTCACTGAAAGCAGGGCACTTACTCCCGAGTAAATGTCCCTTCCCACCCACGCTCTTGCGTCAAACCCGACCAAGCGAAGTTGCGAAGTTGGGGGAACGAACAGATCCTCCTGTTCGTTCCTTCCTTTTATGAGGAACTCAGCCATTCTATATTTTATTCTCTTCTTTTGTTTCCTTCCTTTTTTCTGTCTTTTGTTCCCTTCATTCTTTTCTTTTCTTTCCTTATCTTTCCTTTGGTTTTTCCTTTCCTTTCCTTTTTCCTTTCCTCTTTCCTTTTCTTTCCTTTCCTTTCCTTTTTCTCATATCTTTCTGCTCTTCTTTTTCTTTCTCCTTCCTTCCTTCCTTCCTTCCTGGCCTGCCTGCCTGCCTGCCTGCCTGCCTGCCTAGCTCTCTCCCTCCTTCTCCTTCCTGCCTTACAAATATATGTTTTATGGACGGTCATAAACCATCTTAGAAGCTCACTGAAGTTTTTTTAAAAAAAGAAGCAGGCGGAAAGGGACTAAAACGGCCACTCTTGTATAGTAGCCCTTGGAAACGAATTTGAATTCCAGCGAGGGAAGAGATAGATTTCCCCGGCGTCCAGTCCATTTCCGAATCCTCTCTTGAAAAGCCACGTTGTTTATTCCCAATTAGGTTAAACCAGCCGCATTGTGTTTTCCTGTTGGGTTTCCAGAGGACGAGCAGGTGGGGTCAAGGGTTTCTGATACGCTAAAAGTTAAGGCAAGAGAGGGGCGACCCTGTGTCTTCCCTCCCTAAGTGGGATTTTGAATCCGCTGTAACCCAATCTCAGAGGAGACTTATTTACGCGGGAGTAAGTCCCCACGAACGGGACTAACAGCGTTTCTTGTGCAGTCCCGGAAGCCAGCATCCATCTCTCTCTCTCTCTCCCCCCCTCCCTCTGTCTCTGTCTGTCTGTTTCTGTCTCTCTGTCTGTCTGTCTCTCTGTCTCTCTCTCTGTCTCTCTCTGTCCCCCCTCCCCATACACGGGACAGACTAACACAATCAACACAACGGCTCTTTGGCTTCCGGGACGAGGGATGCCTCTCTAGCTAAACTGCATAGCTGGGTTGCGTCCCACCGGGTGCTCTTGGAAAGGCGGGAGCCTCACACTACCCTGAGACCACAAATTGCGAGCAACCCCCCGCTTCGGCCTGGCTCAGCCTCTTCTCACGGCCCACCTGCGATCGAAGCCAACAAGTCCTGGCTATAAAGCCGAGACGCCGCTTCGATCGACCGAAGCTGGCTCGCTCGCTCAGCGTCCAGCTCAAACGCCTCTCTTTTCCCCACCCCCTCCAGCAGCACCCGGGGGGTGGGGGACTCCCAGGCTGTACCGACGGAGCTTCTCGTTTTAAGACCCTCATCTTTCGTCGTTAAAAGGGCGCCTGATAATTTGAGGCAGGGGGAGAATAGATCGCGAAGAGGCCTCTCGTCCGGCCCTGCTTTCAAACTTTCCTTCAAAGTTTATTCGGAAGCAAAGCCAAGGACTTGGCATTCCTCTACCTGCCTTGGAGATTTTAACCACAGAGGTGCGAAATTCAGTTGTTTTTGGGGTGCGTGCGGAAGACGGGGGGGGGGATATATAGGTCACACATCCTACCTTCTGTATGTGCCTCTAAGCAAACCAAGCTAATTCCGAAGCGAACTGGCAGAGAATCTCAGCTTTCCATGGAAGGCAGTTACAGAGAAATAAGTTTCGCGGTTCGCTGGGCTTTAAGGGATTGCGCGGTTTTTACATAGGCAGGCTCACATACAGGCACGGACGGATGTAGAAACTGAAATGGGAAGGAGAGAGAAAGGAAAGTAAAAGAAAGAAGGAAGGAAAGAAAGAGGAAAGAAAAGAAAGAAAGAAAAAAAAAAAAAAGAAGAAGAAAACAAAGGAAAGGAACAGCGAAAAAAGAGATACAAAGAAATACAAAGAGAGAGAAAGAAGAAAAACAGAGAAAGACAAGAGAGAAAGAAGGAGACAAAGAGAGAGAGAGAGAGTTACCCAACTTTTTAAAAGAATAAATCTGAAAAGTTAACTCAAAAAACTAAAAGCAGAACCGGTGTGGATTATCTAATACTCCCCGCCGCCTCGCCAAGAGTACATAAACAAATATTGGTCAACGAAACTGCTTCTCGATAAGATACTCCCTTTTTCCAGCCGCCCTGTCCGAACTGCGAGAACGATAAAATATAGGTTTCCTCTCTTGCTTTCTCAAGGAGAAGGGCGGCGAAGGCGTGGGCTATAAGGCCACGGGGGAAAAATCCGCGGCTTGATTTTTAGAACGATTCTAACGCAGAATTTCGACCGTCCCGCTTTCTCCCGCCACCCCACCCCCCAAAAAAGCGCCGGTGTGGATCCGAAGGGCGCGCGCAATTCAGTGGAGGATGGAACCGGGGATGGGGTGGAGGGGAAGATTATTATTATTATTATTATTATTATTATTATTATTATTATTATTATTATTTTCCCTGATATTTACAAGCGTCGTCCGAGTCTTCACGATATACCCAATATTGTCTTTTCTCCCCCAAGGTGGGACTTCCTCGAACCTGGCACTGATCCAGAAGCCGGGTTTAGAGGTTGTGTGAACGGTCCGTTCCTTCCTTGGGGGTTGACCCTCCAGAGTTTTGCGGAAAGGGGCCGAAACTGCGCTCTTGACTCCCGCAAGATTTACAACTCTCTTCTCTCCGCCCCTGCTTGGCGGAGGCTCGCGAGCTGTATAAATATTTTCCCTTAATCATAAATACAGATGAAGAGAAGAGGAGAGGCCGGATAGAAGGTTGAAGTTATTTTGATTTCTGTTCCCCGGTAGAATTTCCTTTTTAAAAAAGAAACCAAAACCTGCTAGTAAATTAACTGTTGAACCGCCTCGATTAACTTCGTAGCTCTTGTCCAGACCTTATCGGGCTTTACTGATTTCTTTTAAAGAAGCCTTTTATGTACACAGACAAAACTTGCAAAAAGTTAAGTCGGGGAAATTTTGATGTGAGCTTTGAATAGTGCGTGTCTTGGTTTTTTGCAATGCAAAAGGCTTCGTGGGGAGGGCACAGCGAAATTTTGGGGTGGGGGGGAAGAGTTTTGGAGAGGGCAGGGGAGAATCAACAAGTACTGAAGACAACTCGGTTTGTTGTGTGACCCCATTGACGTCAATGAGCCGACCACTTCCCTCTATCCAGCAAGTAACACAGGCACACTTGCAAATCTGAATGAAATTTGCACCCGATATAAGCCCTTTCAAGCTTCCGCCTTCATTGGCGTCGGTAGGATTTACTTCTGAGTAAACACAGGTCTGATTGTAGTGGCACCACCTCGCTGCTTTCAGGTCCACTTTAAATGCTTTGGAGGAGGAGGGGGGAATTATCTTAGCCCCCTTCCAAAAAGCAAAGGAATCCAGGTTCAAAAAGATTCAAAAAGATTCAAAAAGATTGGTGGAAATGTTTTGGACACAGTTAAGCCTCAAAGATGCAGCCAGGAAAAGAAAATACAGTAGGTTGAAATTGCAATGACCTTAAAAGCAACTTTCTTTTAGTTAGGAAGGGGAGGAGATTACAGGAAAGTGGAAAAGCCTTTGAACCATTTCAACAAATCTATTTATTTCTGTTTTGTTTCAACAACGTGCTCGGCACTAGATTTTGAACCTGTAAAAATATCGGACTCATTATTCCAAGAATAATAATAATAATAATAACCTGCCACAGAATATCCCAGATTTAAACAACTGTCAATAAGGGGAAAAAATGTCTGGGTAAGGGTTGTGGCAGTACCTTGGAGACAGCAGAAGAGAAGAGAAAGAACCGGAGAAAAGTCACAGCATATACAAAGAGCTGCAAATAGAAGTGGAAGGACTGTGGCAAAAGAAAGCAAAGGCAGACCCAATAGGGATAAGCAACTTGGGTGCGACCCCAAAACATCTGGAGCAGCAACTGAACACTATCCGCTGGCATTGACAAGATCCCCATTGGTCAATTGCAAAGGGCAGCTTTAGTCCGAACAGCTTAAATCCTCCAATCTCTAACACCATCAGATATTCACATCTGCCTATCTTAGGTCCTTGGGAAGGACTGGTGAACAAAATAATGCCAAATCCAGACTAAACATCTGGCTGACCGTGCAACCAACCATAATACATTGGCAATGGGGAGATAGCAATGGTTTTCTTTTTTTGTCTTTTTAAAATGAGCAAAGCTCCCAGATTTCTCTCCCCTTTCCCCTCTTCACAAATCTACTTGAGAAGTGTGTCGGTATTTAATTTACATATTTATTTAATCATTTCTACCAGGGGTAGAATCAGGGAGCATCCAGCGATGTCCAGCCATTGTACAGTCTTTCCCCAACCCTATTGTTCTGCGTTTTGCATGCTTCCCCCTCCCCTCCGCCCCCCAAATCAACAAAACGACCCCTTTCTCTTTATAATGGCACAGTAAAACAAAAAGAGAAAAAAAAAGAAAAGAAACATCGGAAATGTAAACATGATCTTCCCCTGATGGATTTTTTGCTTCCCATCCCATCCCCCCCCCACCTTTTTAAAGTTGTAACTCTTCGCAAGGGAACCTGACTTTGAAATGAAAATGAGTTTTAAAAAAAACAAAACCAAACCAGAAAGACAGCTGCAGTCTATATTTACAGACATATATACAATATCAATAAATTAAATTTTAATTTCGAGTATTCATAGGCCAGGTATTTACAAGTCATCCATTAATTACATAAATACTTTATCAATAGTGTCCGCTGTTGTCGTTTTTTTTCCTTCTCCTTATTACATTGATAAACCTTGTTATTGCATATACAGCGAAAGGGAAAAAAATGTATTAAAAACAAAACAAGGAAACTGAGATGAGGGGGCATCATTTTAAAACAAACCAGCAAAATTATAATGCTCCCCCTTCTAACTACGTTTTCAATTGCTCCTATCAGAAAAAGAAACCAAAAAATGTAAAGAAATATGTATACATATATGTATATATGTGTATCAGAATACGTACATATGCACACATAAATGTATGTGTGTAGCTATACATACATACATATACACATACATATTTATATATGTATTATATATGTGTGTATGTATGTATGTATATATATATATACACACATGTATGTATATGTATACACACATATACACACATAAGTACATACATCCATACATACACATTTATATATGTATTATGTGTGTATGTATGTATGTGTATATATACACACATGTATGTATGTAGGTTTTGAGTCTTGGTAAGGTTGACTATCCGTTTCAGGCTGGTGTCTTCAGCTGAAGACACCAGCCTGAAGATGACGGATGAGATTCAAACGTGCCAAGGTATTCTCAACTACACGGACAAGACCCGAATACACCAAGACCTACATGTATGTATATGTATACACACATGTATACACACATAAGTACATACACACACACACACATATGCACATATTTAATGCTCTGGGGACCTTAAGCAAGCATGTATGGAGTTGGGGATTTCACAAAATAGATTTGGAACGAACCATGCAAAATTAAACGAACTCTAGCCGCAGCCCTGCCTCCCACGACAACCCCCCCCCCTCAAAAAAAATATTAAAAGGATCGGCTTTTCTCCTTTTTTCCACCCTTTCGGCTTGATTTTCAACTGCTATGCAAAAAAAAAGAAAGGAAATAAAAGAAAATAAAAGAAAGGAAATTCTCCCTTGGGGGGAGCACACAAGAGGCCACCCATTTCTCTTCCCGTCTCTACTTTGATCTTTAAAGGGAGGCAGGAATAAACCCCACCCCACCCCCAAAAAAAGAAGGAAAGAAAAGAAAAAAAAAAAAAGGAAAGGTAAAAGGAAAGGAAAAAAAGGAAAGCGGGGAGAGGGAGGGAAGGAAGGGGAGAGTAGGACTCCAGAATTCACATCTGCCTCCAGTGGACAAAACAGCGGTTCATAGCAGCTTCCAGCAGCGCCCCCCCTCCCCGCCCCCGCTTCTCGCGGGCTCATCAGCTCCTGGCCCTCCTTCCTTCCACCTCTCCCACCGGGACCCCAGCCCCACACACCCCCGCTGCCCAAGTTGGGAGAGGCCGGACGGACCCATAAGGCATGGAGGGCGAGGGGGGGAGAGAGGGAGAAACTGGAGGTGCCCCTCCCCTCCCCCATACTGCAGTGGGGGGGGAAGGAGAGGACGCTCTCCCCCACTCCCCCCCCCCTTAGGGCGACCCGCTCCTGGCTCTGTCCTGTTTCGACTCGAGTCCACTCACTAAGCGCTGGATGTTTTGTAGCTCGCTGGTGGCCTCTTTGTCCGACCCGGAGGAGGAGAGCGTGGAAGAGCGGCTGTTGAGCTCGGAACCGGAGGAATCCAAGGCGCCCAACCCGGGGCTGGGCGCTAAAGCTCTGCCTTTGCCTTCCGGGCCGCCGGCCAGGGAAGGAGGCAAGGTGGTGGTGAGCAAGCTGCCACCGCCGCCGCCGCCGCCGCTGCTGTCCGGCAGAGGCACCGAGAGGGAGTAAGGGCTGTAACGCAGGCGAGGGCGCACGGTGTTCAGGAAAGGCGGGTGCCGGTGCATCGGGTTGGCCGTCGAGGCTGCCGCCGCCGCCGCCATATAGGTGTAAGGGTAGGGGAAGAGGCTGCCGAAGGGAGACATCGCCAGGCTCTGCAAAAGAAGAGCGACAGTCAGTCGGAGGAGCGACCACGGGCCCCACCCCAAATGCAACCAGGCTGCCAGGCCAGCACAAACAGTGCGTGCACCCCAAGGGCTTCCTCCTTCCCCACAACCCCCAAGCCACCCCTGGAGAAGCGGCCCTGTTGCGCAGACTCAGCGCTGTTGCGGTTTGCTGGTGGAGTAAGGGGTCAGGAGGGGGGCCAAACCTATGAATTAAGTCCAGGAAACCGGTAATTTCTTTTGGCCAAAATAAGCATCGGAGCAGAGCAACTGTCTTAGGGTTAAGGATTCAGGGCTTGGAGATCCCTGGCATTCATGGAAGCATGTGTGTGCCTGTGTGTATGCGCGCAAGCAGACACACAAAGACAACCACACACAAATACTCTTTCATGAGTACCAGGGATGGACAGAAGGAGGGAGGGAGAGAGAGACAGAGACACAGAGTCACAGAGACAGAGACAGAGAGAGAGACAGAGACACACACACAGAGAGAGATTATACATAAACATACACACATACACATGCTTCCATGAGTGTCAGGAACAAATAAGCACATTACATTTATTATTATTATTATTATTATTATTATTATTATTATTATTATTATTATTATAGATTTAATCGTCATTTTTATTAACAGTTAGGACTTGAACTGTTAGTAAAAACTTAACAGTTCAAGTCCTAACCAAGGACCTAAGAGATGTTAAGTAGCACCTGAGTATATAGGCAGTTCCAAGTAGGGTGTTTTTTTTTTGGGTAAAGTCAGGATATTCAAGTCTAATAAGTTCGACATTTCCATGTATCTAGGCAGCCCTTTGAGTATTTCTCCAATGGCTCCTATTACTATTGGTACATCCATTGATGTCTTCCTCCATACTCACTCAACTTCAGTGTGCAAATAATTTACATCATCATCATCATTATCATCTTTTTATTCATTAAACATGAAACTCAAGTCAACCGAACATTTTAAAATGTATCACAAATATCATTGACTGATGCTGATGGTTGATACGGGTTCCTGCCAGCATCCTAGGTATTATTATTATCTCTTTTATTCATTAAACATGACACTCAGTCAACTGAACATTTAAGAATATATGATCATCATCTTCATCATTATCAGTAGTAGTAGCAGCAGCAGCAGTAGTAGTAGTGAGATATTTTATTTTAATGTTTTAATTTTTACTCTGGTCTCAATAAAAGATCAAATGATTGCTCTAGAACAGATAAAATTCAGAGTCTCCCATTCCTGGATGGCTTTCTGATCCACAGGCCTGCCACACAGCCAACATATTTCCCCTCCCCCTCGCCTCCCCAGGTGCATCTGGAAGGAGGGCAGCCCTCCAGCTGCTCCCAAACTACAGCACCCATCAGCCTCACCCTCCTGGCAGAGCCCCTATGGCAGAAGTTTCTGTATCGCCCAGCAAGAAATCTTGCCAGCTTAAGAAGAAAAAAAATCTCTCTTCCAAGTCTCTGGGCCTTTTTCCACAGGGGGAGGAGGGGGGAGAACTACGGGACTTATTAAGAAGAGGAAAAAGTAAAAGGCCCACCCTGCCAAAAAGGTGCCCTGGGATACGCCTGAAGCGCCTAGTTTGCCAGGCGCTTTGTCAGCCAAATCCCACTTCATTTTCTGGCTTAAGGAGAGAGAGAGAGAGAGAGAGAGAGAGAGAGAGAGAGAGAGAGAGAGAGAGAGAGAGAGAGAGTTGGTTGGTTGGTTGGTTGGAAGCCCAGCCAGCCAGCCTGGGAAACCAGAGCCAAATCAAACTGTGTTCTGATCCCCATTCAATCATCCGTGTCTCTCTCTCTCTCCCTCCCTCCCTCCCTCCCTCCCTGCCCCCCCTCTCTCAAGGTGATGGGCATACTCACTGACAGGAAAAAAGTATTTGTTGGCTCGGTTGACATAGATAGTTGTAGCCAGAGGAGGAGGGAGAACAAACTGCCCAGAAAACTACAGCCAAGAATGGAAGTAGGAGAACAGATGCTGGGCCTTTCCTTGGCACGTTCTTCCTCCCCACGGCTAGCCCTTTGACCCACTTCCGAAAACTTTAGATTAACAGAGTTGGGAGGCACTTGGTAGGCCATCTAGTCCAACCCCCTGCCCAAAGCAGCAGAGACACCATTTCTGACAGGACACGTCAATGACAGGCAGTCCAATCTCTTCTTGAAAAGCCTCCCGTGTTTAGAGCGCAAAGCAAAATTCCCGCTTAAGCCTCAGACAGTGAAGAAAAGGGTAAAATTTCGGCAGGAGATGGGAAGGTGCACAAGCTGATACTTGATTACTTGATACTTGATTTGTGAAACAACCTGTTCTTTTTCCCCTATACCTGAAGCCTCGAATAAACCCCATAGCTGGACACGGGCCAAGGATGAGCTGCAGAAAACCCAAAGCAAATTTAAGCAGAAGTCAGGCTGGGCCAACACTGCCTGGCTTCTTCCTTAAATAAGTTAAATATTTTTAAGGGTTTTTTTTTAATCCCATGTTTATTTATTATTATTTTTGATAAAGGACTGAAGGTGGCAAACATATCTAACGCACCTTCCTCTTCCTATTTTCTCCAGCCTGGGAAACAATTTGGACTGACAAGAGAGGGAATGCTTCTTTAGATGGCCAATCTAACTGGAGAATTTATTTTTTAATTCCTAACTGCAGCTCCCTCTCTCTCTCTCTCTCTCTCTTTCTCCCTCCCTCCCTCCTTCCCTCCATCTCTCTCCCCATTTCTCTTTCTCTCTCTCTCTCTCCTTCACTCCTTCCTTCCCTCCCTCAACAACTTATCTGAATTGGAAGAGCGGGGAACTATTTTGTTTTTGTTTTTTCAAATTAATGACTCCACACAAAGGTGCAGCAACCAATTTCCTTACCCTCCTCCCCCTCCTGCAAACACCCCCTTTCAAATGTTGAGTTTTGATTTGTGAGGTTTGCCTCCCTTTCCCAGGCAAATAGAAAGCCATCCCAAGAAGACTTGTAAGTAGGTGGCCTTTACTTACTTACTTATTTTATTTTGGCAAACTTGGTTTTTTATTTTTATTCTTAAATTGCATCGGCCTTTTCTGCATCAAGCCAGAAACCACTAGCTGTGGTCTCTAAATCCTTTTTTTAAATCTAGGGTCTCACCCACCCATTCCACAAAACCATGGACAGTTTTCCTCCCCAAAGTTTAGGACTCAAACCACCAAGGGCTGGGCTCTCCCATCAACCTAAGCCAGAAAAACCCCAGTTATAGAACCAACCTCCATGAGAATACGGCCAAAGGTTCCCACGAACCAGAGGTTGTATTAAATGAAGTTACTTTGGTCCCTCTGAGGTTGGGGACAAAGCCAAGAAGACAATGAATCCCATGGATGCGACAGTTGTTGAAGCTAAGTTCTGATTTGCTGCATGCCTGAATAGCCATTGTACACCTGCTTTACGGAGGGGACAAATTTATTTATTTTTATTTTATTTTTATTCATATTTATATGCCGCCCTTCTCCAGAGACTCAGGGCGGCTTATAATTTTTCGGAGCGCAACCCAATGCGCTCAGCAATGGCCTTCATTCCATTGTATATGCCTGCTTATTACTAAGCAGCATTTTTACAAAGTCAGCTTATTGCCCCCAACAATCTTGGGTCCTCAATTTACCTACCCCGAGAGGATGGAAGGCTGAGTCAACCTTGAGCCTGGTGGGATTCCAGCCTGCACTAATTGCAGGCAGCTGGAACTAATCACACACACACAAACACACACGAGACACACAGAGACGTACACACCAGGTGTCTTACCTGAGAAGCCAGGACGTGTTGCTGAAAATGGAAGGGTAAGGCAGCTGCAGCAGCTGCTGCCGAAACCCCACTTAATCCCTGGGCAGCTGCTGTGGCCATCACTGTGTTGTCTAAACCGGTAACTCCAGCCGAGGCCCCGGAGACCGTGGCCAGCAGAGGTCCCATGCCAGCCATGCCCGAGAAAGCTCCACCCATGGCGAACTGGCTCGGGTGGAGGAGAAAGGGATGTCCATTGCTCAGGGGGTTGAAGAATGGTTGGCTGGCCAGGCCGTGGGGAAACGTTAGGTTGGACAGGTGGCTCTGGGCCAGGTGCCCAGGATTGTCTGTCTGAACGGTTAAGGGCACGAAAGGTTCTTTGTTCATCATCCTGCATTCTTCCTGGTTCTTGAGTTCTTCTCCGCTGCCCAAATTCCGGGTGCTGGAAGAGATGGCGGCTGGGCTATGTTGGGAATCAGGAGGCATTTTTGAGGTGCTCTCCCGGCTCCTGCTGCTGGCTGAGTCTGGTGGCGGGAAGAAATGAGCCTTGGATGGGCTGTTCTTTCCTCCTTCTCGAGGGTCTGTCCCATCCCCACCTCCCGAGGAGGAGCTGCTGTTGGGGGCGAGGTTGGCCGTGGTGGTAGAGATCTTCCCGACTTCGTTGGCTTCCATGGGGTCCTCTTTGCTCTCCGAGTCACTTTCAGCATCGCTGGGGCACAGGTCTGGGAAGAGAAAGAGAGAGAGAGATGGTGGAAAAGGAAGGAAAAACACCAGAGAGAGAGAGAGAGAGAGAGAGGTGTTTCCCCATTGTATCCCACAAGATGTTCCTCAGAAGAGGAGTCTGCCTTCCCTTATTCTCTCAACCACTGAGAACAAAACTTCCTAACTCAGTTGAGTAGGTCAGATAGAGTCCCATGCTTACAATTCAGTTTTCTTCTGGACTTGGAAGTCATCCGGGGTTCTCCCCCCCCCCAATTCCAACTCAAGATTTTCCAAGATTTTCCAATTCCAACTCTAATTTTCACTGAGGTTTGATCTACTTGAGCCTTGGCACTACAACGGTCTAATCCAGGCCAGAGAAAAAGACATTTCATCCCACTATTTTCTAGATGTTTTCCTACAACGAACTAACAAACAAAACATGTCCTGGCTGAGGGTAACCCAAGGGCATAGAAAACTGTGCTAAATCATAAATAGTCACTGGCTCTTTCAAAATTTAGGGTTTTGTGAATCATAGCTTACCCTGACCAGTTAGCTCATTTAGTTCTGGTTTATGGAATTAATGTTAATTAATTAATTCTCCGTCACCTGGTCATGGTTGTTCCAAAAGTGATTTTCAAGTGGTGGCTGAACTTTCTGGGTTTTCTTTTGAAGACCTTTCCCAAAGAGCTGAAGAATCTTCTTGGATGAGAAGCGAAAGGTCTTCCAAGAAAAACCAGGAAGTCCAGTCTCCTCTTGGGAAAAAAAGCACATTTGGGACATCTGTGGAATTATCTTATTATTTTGTATTATAAACTGCCCTCTGAAGTATGTGTGTGTGTGGGGTGAGGTTGAAGGATAGGGAAAGAACAGCATTAATTCTCCCATTTCTATTTATCCCAGGTTTTATCAGGCCTCTGGCGTTGGAATAAACAGTGTCTTTTCTTTCCATTCGCAGCAAGAATGGTGAACTTGGAATTTTGGGGGCAGTGTTTGCTGTACACCCTGACAAATACACACACACACAAACACACACACAAAACCAACGTTCAAACTTTTAAAAAAACCACTTAAAAAAAAAACCACGATTGTGTCAAATAAAAATGTGCATTCCTTCCTGCAATAGCATAGCAAAATCAGAGCAATCTAGACAGCCAGGAAATGCGCAGATCTCTGGGACACCAGCTTTTGAGCACACAGAAAGTCCTTGACTTACAACTATGAGGGAGCCAACATTTCTGTTGCTAACCCAGACCGTTGCTAAGTGAGTTTTGTCCCACTTTACGACCATTTCTTGCCACCCTTGTTAAGGGAATCACTGTCGTGGTTCAGTTAGTCACCCGGTTGTTAAGTGAAACTGGCTTATAAACTGTGTATATAAACTGGCTGGTTCTGCAAGGGTTGTTCAGGGTTAAAAAACCATCATAAGTCACTTTTCTTTCAGCGCCATTGTAACTTCCAGCGGTCACTAAATGAGCTTTTGTAAGTCAAGGATTACCTGCAGACACAAACCTATGAACCTGACCACCTTTTAGCTCCCATTCCAGACCAAATATCCCTGATAGATAGATCAGGATTTCCTTGCTCTTCACTTTTTGTAGCCAGGTGAAGTTGAGAAGGTTGGGTGGAGGAAAAGGATTTTAACCTTTCCTTGAACATTTTGAAAATTCCTAACTAATGGGAAAAACGCTCGTTTGTGTCTCTGGTCCTCTGTTTCAGCCCATGTGGGTTTGCCTGTATTCAAACCCCAGATAAAATACAAATAAGGGAGAGAGAGAGACAAAGTGAAATTTTAAGATCTGGAGTGTTTTCGAGATTCAGTTTTTAAAACCAGAGTTGTTTTTTTTTTTAATCCCCATCAGACAGAAATTTTGCAACCAACTTTTTTTTAAAACGACCCACGTAGTGGGAAAGCAACCACGCATAAATAGGAGAGTAGGGCAGCTCTCTCTTACTCCTGGATGGAAACAGAGAGGAAAAATGGCTCACCTTTAAGATTAGAGGTACCCACTGCGGACACAGCCGGGGATGTCGACTGAGCAAAACATTTAAAGGCCGTTTGCTCACTGGAAGATTCATCCGAAGTTTCTTTTTTCTGCCTCTCATCATAAACTCTCATAGACTGAAGAGTCAGCTGTTTCCTAGGAAGAGGAAAGGAAAAGAGAAAAGAAAACTCTTTGGAGTTTTGGCAGGATGGATTCATCCAAACCATACCAAGCGTCCTTGGTTTAGCCAGCTAAAAACAAAAATTAAATCTTTCTTGTACTCCTGGATGGGCATATTAGTCAGGTGTGGTCCATCCTGCCATAGCTTCACACAACCACCCTAAACCTTAAAGGTGGCTTGTTTGGACCACAACAACTAGAATTGCCAGCTGCACTGAACTAAAACCAAGCCATTCCATTAAAGGTTGACCAACAATTGTGCTTCAAACTTCTTTTTCTCTGTAAATTCCAGCCTGCCATAGCTTAAACTCAAGTCAAGGATGAAACTCTCAAAGCAAGTTTGGACAATCAGACTTTTAAATATTTGGAGTTTATCAATCTCCTTCTGCTTTGTTATTGGCCGTTCTGGTTTCGACTGACAGAAACTGGAGCCTCAGTTATCCAGGTGCCTATTTTGGTCTTCAATTGTTGAAGCTCATCAGGCAATTGTCAGACCAAATCTTTTATAGCACTCTGGATGAACTCTGTTTACATGCTGCCTTCATCCATGCTTGATTAAACCATCTTTAATCTCATTAATCCCCCTTTAAATATTATTATTATTATTATTATTATTAATAATAATAATAATAATTGCATCACATCTTAAGCCACTAATTGATTACACAGACTGAGTTTGGACAGACTAAAAATGAGGTGGGCCAGATTGTGCGTCCAAGTATCTAAAAAGCTGAATTCACACAACACGTCTAAGCTTGGTTTTGTGGAACTTAAAACTAGCCAAGCAGAATGAGTTCACAACCTAAGCATCGGAAAACACAGTTTAACAGCAACGAAAAACATAGTTTAATAGCAACCACATCTAACATTTGCAGCATCTAATTAGCTGCTTTGGGTAAACATGGTTTAAGGTTTAAGATAGCACAAAATCAGGACAGTGGATTGAGTCAATCAAAAGATATGGAAATCAGGCAATTGAGGATCCAGGTTTATTTATTTTGGTGGAGGGAGATGCAAATTTTAAACGAGGCAGAGAAGAAGAGAAATTCCTAACCAACTGACTGTTTAAAATATCCAGGAGATATCTGTTCTCTTAATAGCTTCAAGAAAATAATTCTTGCTTAATGCTTGAATGCAAATGTTCATGCTCTTATGGTCCACAAAAACCTTGCGTTCTCTTGCTCTCTTATTCTCATCCTCCTTGCCAGTATTGCAATCGTCCCTACCACTGTTTGAGACCCAATCTGTAAAGAAATGTAGCCCAAGTGCAGGATTAAAATAAGTAAATAAAATTTGAAAAGGAGGCAGCAGGGAAGGCCTTACAAAGACCATGTTAAGGACACTTCCACTAAAAGCACAAAAGACACAACTCTTGCTTTAGAAGCAAAGAAACAAACAAAAAACACTGGAAAATATTTTTAGCAGGAATATATATATTCCTATGGGGGTGACTTTTAGGAATCTCTCTCTCCCCCCCCCCTCTCTCTCTATATACCTACTAAAATATCTCTTGTAAGCACAGTATTTTCACACCGATTGGAACTGAACAATGTATAGAAGCTGCTAAAAGCAGACTGATGTGAGTTTTCCCCTCCTTTCCTTTTCGCCACTTATCCTAAATCTTAGCCCGCCAGAAGATTAATGTTATTTGTGATTTCCTACTTCCAGTTTTGATGGAGGTTGGAGTTTCTTCTTTGAAAGAAACTCCAGACTCTTCCAACAAAATCTATTGAAAGTCATTCAAAATCAGTTTGGCTATCTATTGTGATTTGTCCTCCACCCTTTCTGTCTTTGACATGTCACCAATAGGAACCACATGTAGTAAACTATATACACTGACACTTGGCAGAGAGTTTCTCCTTTGAGTAGCACCAAAGAGAAAGTTGCGCATTGTCAAGCTTAAAAAAACAACCCCAAACCAAGGAACTTTCATCCTGCTTTGCACTTCATGTTCACACCCCAATTGGCTATTTTGGGGTAGGAACTGAAAAGAAAAGAAGGAAGAGTTCTATTTTTATTTTATTTCAATGGACTTTGGGGCGGCTTTTTCTGATGGCTCCCCACCCCCCAAAAAAGGAAAATTGACATGCATTTATTCTTCTTACCTCTTTTCCCGCCTTCCATTCCTGTGTCGGAAGCCTTTGGCAAAAGGGTTGTTGTCGATTTTTAACTGGGTGATCTGGCAAAAGAAGGACAAAGAAAGAAATTTGTCACAATTGTCCCAACTTGGATTCTTAGGAAAGAAAAGACTCTCGGTTTGATTTCATGTGCGAATGGAATACTTTGACTAAAAACCGAGTGGTTATAATGCAGGAAAGCCAGAACTAAAATTTACACCCGAAGGTTTCCTATTAACCGTTTTCTTTCTTGTTCCCCTCCATGTTATCTCTTTATTCTCCAGTTATTTCAAAGATTTGTTCTGCTAAAGGGGCCTAATTGGTGTATTTCTGTTGCATTTCTACCCCCCCCCCCAGAACAGTGGTAAGAGTCTAGAAGGAGACTCTGCAAATACGCTGAAGTTTGGAACAATTTAATAGCTTAGCAAGACTGACCAGGATTTAGACCTTGGGTGCTGACATGGGGTGACTTTTAGGAGTACAGAATGTTTCTGTGGTCTGCCACACAAAAGATAACAGCAAAAAGGGGGGGATCCATAGAGGGTGGGGGGAAAACCTCTGTTTTATTTAAACCAAACATTTCCTGCCTCTCTTGAAAAAAAAAAAGCCAGGTTCCCAGAAAAAAGCTTGTCTGAAGAAATAGAAAGGAGAGGTTGCAGGATCTCAGAAGCAGGCTGGCAATTTTTTTTTTTGTTTTTAATTTGCTTTATAGTTCCTGCTGCAAATTTGTGGCTATTCAGGTAAGGATTAGGGGGTCCCATAGGGGACGAAGTTCCTGTGGTCATTTCCTTACTTCGTTGCTCAGTCTTAGCTAATTAGTGGCTGCTTGGGCTTTGCTAACTCCCCCCATGAGAGAGAGAGTGTGTGTGTCTGCGCACGCATACACACGTACACAAACACACAGACAAGTGCACTGTTAGACTCCTCTTGGAATGAATGGAACGCACAGCCCATTAGTCATGTTTTAGTCTCATGGCTTTACCTGCCTTAATTCAATTGCAAAAGTATGGCTTCCACTCCTTGCTAAAGTAAAATATTTTACATAAAGGGGTTTGAATCTCAATTTATAACCAGTGCGTGCCTGTCTCTCTCACGTACTTAAAGAAATATCTGCTAGACAAAATATCTGATGGGCCCTTCAGTCTTCAAATTCTCCTCCAGCTTTCCCAAACAATCTGCCCCTGCTTTGATTTTATGGGGATTGGAAGGAAGGTTTCATTTCAAAGCTGGCTGGAAATGCTTCCCAGCTTGGGAAAAATTTGCTGAATAGGTTTGGTGAAGTGAAGCAACTCTTGAATCTGAATATCAGAACGGAGGGTGGGGAGAACGACGGGCTGGGCTGATGGGGATGATGATGATGATGATAATAATAATAATAATAATAATAATAGGGAGAGGGAATAGAAGAAAAAGAGAAGGAGGAGATGGAAAAAGGAGAAAGGAGAGGGGGGAAAGGAGGGAAAGGAGAATGGAGAGAAGAAAGGGAGGAGGAGTTTTTTTTTTCATAATAAGGGAGGAGAAGGGAGAAGGGAAGGGAGGTGGAGAAGGGGAAGGGAGAAGGGGAAGGAGGAAGAGAAGAAGGAAGAGGAGAAGGAGGAGAAGGGGAAGAAGAAGGAAAAGAAAAAGGAGAGAAGGAGTCACTTCAGGGCAAAATAATAATAATAATAATCTCACTATAAGCCATCACTTTCCTGTTTAGATCACAGTCCTAGAAACACTGAGTTTGGTGCAAGCCCAATTCAGCTTAATGGAGTTTAGATTTGAATCAACTCTGACAGGAATTTCTTTCTTTTCTTTTTTCTTTTCTTATCTTTTCTTTTCTTCTTTCTTTCTTTCTTTCTTTCTTTCTTTCTTTCTTTCTTTCTTTCTTTCTTTCTTTCTTTCTTTCTAGAGTGTGAACCAAGAACACCCAGGGCTCTTGCGACCTTCTGAAAATCAATGTTTTCATCTGCTTCAATTCATAGACCTTTCAGACTTTTGGTTTGGCCAAAGAGCAGGAGAAGAGGTCTACTGGAGAGGACGAGGAGGTCTTAGGTAAGTCCCGGCACCTTCAGACAGGTGAAGTCCTGTTCAAGTCCACCCTTCTGCAAAGGGGCTCCAGACAAGCAACCAGATACCAAGGCATGAAGCCCATCTTGGGAGGAACTGGGTCCATTTCTTCCCTCTTCTTCCCCCCTTCTTCTTACACTATCTAAGAGGACTTGGACCAACTCCGTTCCTCAGTGGCTTTGCCTTTAGGCCGCTGGCTCGCACTGGGCTCTGCTTTCATGAGAAAGTCTGTCAAACCTCGGACTTCACAACTGCCTCTTTTTGGTCTCCCCAAATTTCTTTGCAAACCTGCTGCCATTTTGATCCAGAAGGCAATTCCTTTCCTTCCTTCCTTCCTCCCATCTTCCTTCCTTCCTCCCTTCCTTCCTCCCTCCTCCCTCCCCCTCCCTCCTTCCTTCCTTCCTTCCTTCCTTCCTTCCTTCCTTCCTTCCTTCCTTCCTTCCTTCCTTCTTCCCTCCACTCTGGAACAAACTTTCTTCTTTGCAAAAAACTTCACAAAGCCCATTGCAAAATTTACAAGAGAAACCCAATGAACAAATAAAAGTTCCAAGATCTGGCATTCGACATTGCATTCTTTCCCATGCCTTTCAGGCTGCCTCAAGCTCTTTAAGTTCCACCTCTCTCAGGCAGCATAATCGGGGAGAAAGGAAGGGCTCTCAGTAGCTAACCCACCAAGCCACCCACCCACTGACCTATTATCCCATATCCCACCTTTCCAAACATTGTCCAAACAAGGCCAGCTTCTTTCCTCACCATCACCCAAAGGAAAATACTCCCACCACCACCACACACAGACATATACACACAACCAAGTAACAAAAAAAGAAGTTCAAAGGAAAGGATTGAGAGATTAATGGGAAACCAAAGCTTCCTTTTGGCTCCATGGCCAAGGTTCCTTCAAGGAGGGATTTAAAAGCTTCGGGCATAGGCTGTCCCCAGTCCAAGGTAGGCACAGAGCAGCAAATCTAATTAACACCCTTCCTCATAATAATACCCGCTCCTCTTTAATGAGCTTGAGCAACTGTTCAAGCAGTATATTTAACTCATGGTTTTTTTTGAAGCGGTGAAGGAAGAAAAGGGAAAAGAAGAGGAACCGAAGAAGGCCAGGTGCCGATACCTGTATTGGGAAGACTTCCCAAATCCTTCCTGCTCAAACCAAAGCCTTATCTCAGGCTCACACCGCTGGACACCCCCCCACACCTTTCCAACCTCAGTCCCCTTCTTACCTTATCATTCTGATAGGCTGTGACGGCAATGAATTCCGTTTCAGGAAAGACATAAGTGCGGAATGTGCTGTAGGGTAGCTTCAGGATATCGTTGGCTCGGACAATGTGGAACCGAGGCTGGTATTTATGCATAGAGTTTAAGATGGTCTAAAGGGGTGGGTGGGAAATAAAGGAGAAAGAAAAGGGGTGGGGAGAACAAGATTTAATTGAGGGGAAACGGCCGGAGCCCCGAGCTGCACACATGATATCTAAACAGGGCCACTCCACCTTTTTGTCTAATCTACACCCTGCCTGTGTAGCTTCCTTGAACTTTGTTAGAGCCTATTTGGATGTTTTTATAAAGATTTCTACTTCCAACCAACTGCCCTCTTCCTCCATTCCCCTACCACGATTGGTAGAGATCCAGATCCAAGTGACCGTTGCCTAAAATAAGGGAAAGGATTCCCACTGTGTGTCTATGCATGGATATATCAGTATGTAAGATGGTAGGTAGGTAGGTAGGTAGGTAATAGACAGATAGACAGATAGACAGGTAGATAAACAGACCGACCGACCGACAGATAGTCACTAAGATTGGTCTATTAATTGATTTTAAAGGGAAAACATTGCATACAATATATAAACACTCATTTTATATTGAAACTATTATATTTGGAGGAAGGGTGATATGAATTGACCACTGTATTTGAAAATAACCGTGAAATACATTCTTTCCATATCATAGTCAATAGAGATTTTTTCCTCTCCTCTCCTTTCCTTTCCCCTTTCCTTTCCTTTCCTTTTTCCCACTTTAAATAGAAACCAGTTCTTCCCAAGGCCAGAGTATTCCAACTGGCATAGTTTCGCTTTGGAGATTCCCGTGAGCGATTTGATTTTGATTCAGCCGATTTGATTCTCATTCTCCTTGTCCTATCCTCTGCCATCCGTGCCACGCCTTCCTAAGAAAACCAAATACAACATTCTAAAAGGTCAACCCAAGACCAAAAAATAGGGCTGACCTTCCCTCCCCAACTTCCTTTTAAAACCTGGAGTTTATTACAAAAAATCTGGAATGTACCAATTGACAGTCCATTTCAAGTGGGAGAAAGATTTCCAACCGTTTCTAATAGAGAAGTAAACTTTTGCGCCATTTTTCCAACAGGCCTGAATTTCTAGTCACCCTATTTCGCAAATAGCTGATAGTACTACTACTACTACTAGTAGTAGTAGTGTAGTAATAGTAGTAAAATAATAATAATAGTAATAATAAATAATATTACCGTCAATGATATCTGCCATATATTTTTAAATGTTCAGTTGACTGAGTTTCATGTTTAATGAACAAAAGAGTATAATAATAATAATAACCTACATGAAGACCAGCATTATATCAAGGCAGGGGGAAGGTTACAAGTTCAAGGAAAACTCACAAAGTGAATTAAAAGCACTTACAAATCCATGTTTGTCCTAATAGAGAAGTAAACTTTTGCTCCATTTTTCTCCAATAGGCCTGAATTTCTAGCCGCCCTATTTTGCAAATAGCTAATAGTACTACTGCTAGTAATAATATTTTAATATTACTACTACTACACCACCACTACTAGTAGTGTGAATAATAATAATAATAGAACATTTTTAAATGTTCAGTTGACCGAGTTTCATGTTTAATAAATAAAAGTTTATAATAATAATAATAATCTACACGAAGATCAGCATTATGTCATGGGGGAAGATTAGGAGTTCAGGGAAAACTCATTAAGCGGAATGAAAGCACTTACAAATCCGTGTTTGTCTGAGATGTTGTTGGTCAGTTTCAGTTTGTGAAAGGTGACCACTTTTGACATCCACTGTTCTCCCGTTGCTGGACTATCCGGATGGATATACATTCTTTTCGGCATTTCGGGGTCGGCTTTCCCAGCCACCATCCACCGCGAATTATGGAATTTATATCTACAGTCATCCGCCGCTACAATGTCCATCAATAAAATGTATTTCGCCTTTTTATCCAGACCTGTACACCTCACTTTAAAAGGTGGGAACATTCTCCTAGAGACAAACAAGGTGAACCTTATATTACATTGTTTTGTTTTGTTCGCCCCTTTCTCCCTCCCTCCCTTCCTTTCCCTTCTCCTCCCTTACTTTCTTCTTCTTCCCTTCCCTACCCTTCCCTTCCCCTCCCTTTTCCTTCCTTCCTTCCTTCCTTCCTTCCTTCCTTCCTTGAATCATTTGAAAATTCAACAGTTAAGGTGTGCTGGTAGTACACACATATTTTGCAGGGAATCCTATTCCTTAAAGGCTGAGCATTCAAGCCTACAGCATTCAAGTCTTTTGAGGAAGAAAAACTGGGGTGTTCTATTAGTATTATAAATTTATAATATCCATATCTCACACTGGGGGATGTCGTGCCCACGGCTTTCATGCTTTCCAAGCTCCCCCCCCCCGATTTCCAAATAACATTTCCAAACATGCAATTTTTTTTTTTTTGCTGGTTGGCGTAAATTTTTTGCTGGTTAAGAGTGAACCTAGGCCCAACATCCCTTTATAGAAATCTCTGCCAGGAATCTTGTTGGGTTCCCTTTGAGAAACAACCATTTTCTCCAAAATACACACACACACAAACACACCAATAACTGCAAAGCTCTTCCAATCATTTTTGAACTGTTTTCTTTTTCGCCAATTATTCCTTGATTTCAGACCATTTTGAACGGGTCTTAATAAATCCCAATAACCCTCCGAGATCTTAAGGACACTTCCTCTAAGAGGAACATTCCCAACTATTATATTTCTTCCCCGGCATTAGAAGGAAATAATTAAGGACAAGGACGGCTGGGTTTTTCCTAAATTCTTAAGGCGTGCATTAAACAGAAAAGCCCTCCTTTGCTTTAAACAACAACAGCAGTTGTTTAAACAACAGATAGTTGTTACTTTAAACAACAAGCTTAGAAAGTTTTAAAAGAGGAAGAGGGGTGATTACAGTGAGGGGAAAACACGAATACTTCCCTCCAAAATTTGAATCTGTTCTTCCATATTTTTTTTTCAAATGTGCCAGAATTTAACAGTGAGGCCTAACTAAGCGAGAGCCTCTTATACCTGATTTAAAAACTGGGATTAAAAAGAAAAGGAACCACCATCCAGATCCTAGCTAGCCTTATTGGGGGGTCCCTGATCCTTTCCTTTCTTTTCTGGAAAGTAGAGGCTTTGCATTTGGAAGTGAGCACCAGGCACCCAAGTGGATTTCTTTAAAAAAAAAAGAATATATTTAATGACCGGAAAAGAGCTGTAGGCAATTTTTTGTTTGTTGGTTGGTTTGAGTTCATGAGTTCATCCTTGCTTTCCCTTCTCCAGTTCCCTGGGAAGGAACCAAGCAACATCCCAGCTCTTTTTGGTGGAGTTTTCTGGAGGGATCCAGTGGTAAAAGGTTAAAAAAAAAACTCCAAACGCAAGAAAAGATCTCCCGGAGAGACTCCGAATGCAGCCAGATCTCTCTCTCTCTCCTTCTACGAAGAAGGAGGGCGAGATTGCGGGTTCGTGGGTGAGGGTTCGTGTGGGTCCTTTCGGCGTGCATTTAGGCTTTTGCACAAGGACAAGGCTTACTTTATCCTTCCGAAAAGGATCGGATTTTCCCCCCGATCGTTTTGTTTTGTTTTTTCCCCTCCCTCCCGCAAGAGAAACAGCCGGGAGTTTCTCTTCAGAGAATCTGCGTGGAAAGAAAGAAAGGCTGAAAGGGCAGCAACCCCCCGTCTCCCGCCGGCTTACCTTCCCGATTTGGTGATCACCATCTCGGTGCCCCGCTTGTGAAACTGCTCCCAAAGTTCTTTGGCTTCCAGGTGGACTTTGGGGTCGTCTTCCACCTCTTCTTCGGGCTCCAGCGTTTTCAAAGGCCGCAGGTGAGCCGCGGCTTGGTGGCCCAAAGTGGAAAAAGGGAGGCCCGAATCCGCCGCTCCAATCAGTTGATCCATGATCGGCTTGGTCAAAGCGCCGGGCAGGGAAAGAGCAGCGGCGGCGGCGGCAGCTCCGTTGGGCGGCAAGGCCAAAGCCGGGAAGAAATGAGGTTGGTGTCCCAAAACGGCGCTCATGGGGAAGTCCGGCGCCCGGTGGGGTAGGAAGGGGTGGTAAGCCATACTGGTCCCAGGGATCACGGGTTCTCGCATGGAGAAACTCATCCAACAGAGTCCGCCGGCGCCGCGTCGTCTCCTCCTCCTCCTCCTCCTCCTTCTCCCTTCTCTCCTTCACCGGGGCTTCGCAGCCGCCTAGTCCCTGCCCCGGCTCCCTCCGCTTGTCAGAAGAAGAAGGGGGGACCGGCCCGGAGGAAGCGCGGAGGCACCGCGGGCGAAAGAGGCGACGGGCAGGGCTGGCCGCTCGGGTGAAGCCACCATAAGCGAGTCTCACCGCGGGATCCAGGCAGCCGGCGCCGAGCTGGAAGCCATGGTCGTCCCCCCCCCGCTCCCCCAGGCCGAGGGGAAACGGCGCTCCGGCACTTCGTCGCCCTTTGCTGGGAAGAAGCCTCTCTCTGCGTGTGTGTGCGTGTGTGTGTGTGTGAGCGCGCGCGTCTGAGTGTCTTGTATTTCTGCTTGGGTCTTATCTGATGCGCCTCCTGCTAATGGCAATAGGATCTGGGCTTTTATCCTTGGGAGAGGGTTTGCCAAGGATCGGAGCCTTTCGGCTTTGCGCCGCCTCCGCTACATCGGCGAAAGGGAACACAGGAGGGAAAGTTTGGCCCGGCAGCGGTGGCAAAGAGAGAGGAAAATCAGGAAGAAGGCGAAGGGGTGAGGTGGACGGGGCCGGAGAAGCCGCGGGGGCCAGTCCCTGCTGCCGCAGAGGTCGCACGAGGTCTGGGGCTGCTGGTCTCTCTCTCCCCCACTCTCTTCTTCTTCCCTTCCTTTCCCTGGCCGGGATGGGTTCTCCTTCTCCCGCTTCTTACTCCTTCTTCAACTCCAGGCCATTCTGTTCCAGCTGCCGGCGCGGCTTCTCATCGAAGCGTCCGAACGAGGCGAGGAAGCCGGAGAGCCGGCGGGGCGGAAAACTGCGGGACCCTCCAAAAGCTGGCGCCTCCTCCTCCTCCAGCCCCCGCGCAGCTGTCTCGCCCGGAGCCGCGCACCCTTTCCCTTCTCGGTCTCCGGGCGTTCTCTTTTCCTTCCAGCCGGCTGGCTCGCCTCTCCTTCTTGCCTCTCTCCCCACCTTCTCCCCAACCTCCTCCGCTTGTGGCCTCCCCTGGTATGTGTGAGAGACGCCCCCCTCTCTCCCCGCCACTCCCGCGAGGAAACAACTCGGGAGGTGGTTGGGGCAAAGCCTTGCGAATGAAATTGACGGCTCGGCTCGGCTGCGCAGTCGAAGGAAGCCGGAACGAGTTTGTTGCTAAGTCGGGCGCTTCCCTTCCTCGCCCCCCCCGCCTCCTCGCCTCCTCCCTTCCTCGGCTTCTGCAAAGCAGCCAGCCAGAGGAAGCGCCGCCGCGCTCGGCTCCCCGAGTCCCGCGCCCGGGAGGGAGGGAAGGAAGGTGCGCGCGCGTTCGCGGTTGTGGATGGATAGGGGTGAATGGGGAGGGAGGGAGGGAGGGAAAGCGAGCGCGCGCGCACTCTGCTGGCGGTGTCTGCGTGTGTGTGTGTGAGAGAGAGTGAGTGTGCGCCAGTGTGGCAGGGCGGGCGTGCTGCGCGCGGGTGTGAGTCTCTCTCTAAGCCCTGCCGCTTCGCTGCGCCGGGTTGTATGGTGGCCTTCGCGGGGCTGCCGAGCGGGGCGGCGGGCGCCTTGATTGGCCCTTTGACGCTTTCGGACCAATTGGGTGGCTCCAGAGGCGTGGTTCTTGACAGGTCGTGCGGAGGGGGACGGGACCCGAGTTATAAAAAGAAGGTGTCGGAAACGGCCAAGCTGTATCCTTACTGCTCCGGGCCCAGCGGATCTGTCACCAGGACCGGAGGGGGGGAGGAGGAGGGGGAGTGGCGGCTGGAGTAGCAGCCGCGGAGGGGGGGGGGACATTGGAGAGGCAGACAGGCAAGAGTGTGTTTGGGGGAAACAGGAAGGGACGCCTCTAGGGGGCTTTCGCAGCGGGGGCTTGGCTCGCTCCAACGAACCAGGAAACGAAAGAGAGGAGGCAAGAGGAGGAGGAGGGAGGGGGAGGAATGGGGAGTAAGACACGCCCCTCCCTTTCTCTTCGCCCTTCCCCTGGCCCAGATTTCAGCTCGGGACGCCTGAGCGACTTCTCCGGGCGGGCCTTCTCCCGGTCTCTTTCTTTGGCTAGGGAAAAGGAGGAGGAGAGAGTGAAGGCACGTGTGTCTCGGCGAGGGTCGTAAAAGGTGGAAGGGCGCGTGGGGCGGGGCGAGCTGCTCCCGGCTTCCCCGGCACACGCGCGTGCCTGCCCAAGCAACCTACCCCGGTGGACAGCGCTCCCTTTTTGCTCGGCTTCCACGCGCGTTTGTGCCTACGTCGCTCTCCCACTCCGACGAGGGCGGTCTATAAAGACCGGGGAAGCCTCTGTGTTGGGTTTCAAGCAGCCCCGTCTCGTCTCTCTCTCTCTCTCTCTCTCCCTCCCCTTTCCATCCACCCCAGTTGCACAAACACACACGCGCCGCGCTCCTTCCCCTGATTCAGCGAGAGTGCTGCCGGAGGAACGCCCGCGCCCTAGCCGCGTTCCTCTCTCCAACCCTCCTTCCTTGTGAGTATTTTGGGGTGGGTGGGTGAGGATAGGGGCTTATGCATTCCTGGCAGTTGTATTCGCTCTCTTGGAAGCCAATGGGCTGCCTTCGACCCTCGGCCTTCCGCCTTCAGGGCGCCCTAAACCCTCTCGGGCTACAACACCCATCCCCCTCCAGCGCAGCGATGGGTGTCGCAGATCCGGCACCCCAACAAGGATGTCTGCGCGTTTTTAGAGGTCGGACGGGCTTCTGCGTGGCTCTCGGCTCACCTCTCCCCGACTCCCTTCCTCCACGCCAATCTGGTTTCAGCCCTCCCCCTCCTTCCTAGCGCCTACATGGGCTCCCCCCTCCCCTGTTGGACCCCTGCAACGCGGGAGCCCTGCAGACGGAGAAAACGCGTCTTTCAATTATTATTTTTTGGCTTTTTCTCTCTCCCAAGTTCACCCCACTCTAGGCCTGGCGTCTTCTCCTTCCTTCGCCCTGCCCGCTTTTCAGTGTTGTTTAAAACACCTCCGGGGTGTGTGTGTGTGTGTGTGTCGAAGGGCTGCCTCCTCTCCCCACTCCGCCCACGCACCAGCCTGCCTTTCCGCCGCTGGTTGGGAGGATTTGTCAGACCTCGGAGTGTGAACCGCCGTCTCGGGAAGGCTGGCTTGTAGTCAGCTACCCCGTAGGAGGAGGGCCGAGCCTGTCTAGGGGGAAGAAGCAAAGGGGAGGCGGGTTTGCGCGCGCGTGTCTGTGGCCCTCCCCCACCCCCCAAACCCCCGTTCCTTCCCCCATCCGCCTGGTATGCGGCGAACCGGCGCAAAGCGGGTTGCAGCCCTCTTGCCATCCTCGCTGTTGTGGGCTCGGGGCTGTACCCCGGCTGTTTTGGGGGTTCTTCTGGGCGCGTGGAGAGGGGACGGGGGCGGGTCCTGAAAAGAGAGGCCGGGGAGGGCGCAGGGGGAAACACGAAGCAGTACCTTCTGTCCCCCTGGTTTCGCGTGGGTGGGAAGGTCTGTGGGAGAGCCGAATCTGACAGTGCGAAACTTGGCTTCGTCTCGCCTCCTTCGTCGGAGTTGTCTGTGTGGGATCCCCGCCAGCAGGATTAGCTCAGAAGAAGCGCCGCGCAAGCCTCCTTAGCTGGCTGCGCTTCGGGTCTAATAGACCCTTTGGGATCCTGAACTCCAGCGGCGTCTTATTTATTTTTGGGGGGGGAGGTGATGGAGGGGCATTCTTCAGGATGAGGGAGGTTGGCCCGCCCAACGACGCGCCACTCAGAGGAAGGAAGGAAGGAAGAAGGAGAAAGAAAGAAAGAAAGAAAGAAAGAAAGAAAGAAAGAAAGAAAGAAAGAAAGAGAGAAGAAAGACAAAAGACAGAAAGACAGAAAGACAAAGACAGAAAGAGAAAGAAAGAGAAAGAAAAAGAAACACAAATGTATAGAAAAATAGGTTTATATCACACACGCACGCACACACACACACACACACACACGTTTTCCCTTCACACTCTAATCAGACCCACGAAAGGCCTACTGGCTGCCTTTTCAAGGGCAAACCAAGTTTGTTTCCTGATAATCTTGGTTAAGGGCTGGAGAGGGTTGTCAGTCTATGTCTGAAGCTGGGAATCATGCCCGCTGGATTAGTGGAAGGGTTTCCACAACACACACACACACACACACACACACAAGCGTTAATGAAGCCACTTCAAGTGTTGAACCCAGCCCTAGTTTGATTTTTTTTCTGTGTCTCTCTGTCTGTCTGTCTGTCTCTGTCTGTCTGTCTGTCTGTTTCTCTCTCTCTCTCTCTCTCTCTCTCTCTCTCTCTGTCTCTGTCTCTCTCTGTTTCTGTCTGTCTGTCTGTCTGTCTCTCTCTCTCTCTCTGTGTGTCTCCCTCCCTCCCTCTCCCTCTCTCCCCTTCCCACCCCCTCCCTACTCCACTCCTGAAAGAGATAAAAGGGATTGTGTGTTTGGAGACACTCAGGCCGTTTGTATTAGTTGGAGGGAGAAACGAGAGGCCGGCTTTGGCGGCGGCGCAAATGTGGTCAAGATAGGAGCGGAACATCTAACGCGATTAGCTTTCCTAACACTGCATTTTTCGAAGCGAAGGCTAAGAGCTCTCCGGCGCCAGGGGGCTGAAAGCCGTGCAGGAAACCAGCCTCGAGGATCATTTCCACCCCCCAAAATATCTCCCCTTCCCTCCCGGTCGCCTTGAAAGAAGCCGCAGGGCCAGACAAACAAACACACACAGACAATTAAGGCTAGACTAGATGTTACCGATGACTTGACATTACAGACCCAGCGATCCAGAAAACTACAAAAACCCCGTCTCTCTCCTTTCTCTTCTCTCTCTTTCTTCTCTTTCTCTCTCTTCTCTCTCTTCTCTTTCTCCCTCCCTCCCTTCTCTCTCTCTTTACCCCTCTTTCTCTCTCTCTCTTCTCTTTCTTTCTTCTCTCTTCTTTTTCTCCTCCCTCCCCCCTTTCTCTTTCTCTGTCTCTCTCTTCTCTGCTCTCTCTTCTTTCTCTTTTCCCTCCTTCCCTTCTCTCTCCTCTGTCTCTCTCTCCACACCACACTTTCTGTCTCTCTCCTCTGTCTTTGCCTCTTTCTCTCTCTTCTCTTTCTCTTTCCTCTTTCTCTCTCTTCTCTCTCCCTCCCTTCTCTCTCTTTCTCTCCTCTCTGTCTCTCTTCTCTCCCTCTCTCCTTTCTCACACGCACACACGCCGCACAGTCTCTCTCTCTTTTTTGTGCTGCATCCCATCTCCGTGTCTATCTGTATTTTTTTTCCCTTGCTTGAAATCACTGGGCCACAAAGGGAAGGGAATGTGTGGGGCATCCTCAGCACTTCCCCCATGTGATTATTGGGGTTCTAATTCAAACCGATTCATTTCACACCCTTGAAATGGGGATTGAGGGTCGCTAGCCGGCAGGACCCAAGACGGGGGGGGGGGCTCCTTCTCCGAAAATACCCTTCACGACCCTAAAAGCTTTTATAAAGTTGACCCGGAAGAGAGCTGGGTCTCTAATGGCTGCGAAGTTCAGGCGGTTTTCCAGGCTGCGGTGGAAAAGGATTTGTTAGGGACTTTTGTGTGTGTGTGTTTTGGGAACATGGTCTGGTTAAGAACTAAGCAGGTGCTACCTAGTGGGCTTCTGGGGGCTCAAGCGAGAGGACTGTGGTATTGTGTGAAGAGGCAGATGGGTGTTCAAGGTATAGACTTTGAGGGCTGTATGTTTAAAGAAGAAATTAGGTTCCCTCCAGACCCAGAGGCCTTTGAATTAACTGGGCATTTAACTGGGCATCCTCCTCTTTTCCCCCTTTTCATGTCCTTCCTCCCTCCTCCCTCCCTTCCTATTTATACCTTTTTCATATCCTTCCTTCGTTCCCTTTTCCCTTCTCATATTCCTCTTTCCTTCACTTTTTTCCTTCCCTCCCTCCCTCCTTTCCCCTATTCTTATCTTTTCTTCTCTCTCCTTTTCTCTCTCTCTCATGTTCTTTCCTTTTTTTCTTCCTTCTTTCCTTCCTTCCTTCTTTCCTTTCCTTTCCTCTCCTTTCTTTTCCTTTCCTTCCTACCTTCCTTCCTGTACAGGCCTTAGCTCCGACACCAATACCACAAAGTTAGCTTAGTTTCCCTTCGATTTCCCCGCTCCAGCCCCAGCAAACTAGTGAACCCCTTTTGCCCGTGAACAATAAACCTCCCTGGGGATTTCAACTCCGACGAGGGAGGATTCAGCATCTCCCCCCATTCCCCCCCAGTCCCTGCCCCGCTGCTCCCAGTTCACTTTCTCGGCAGAAGCGAAATCCTCCTCCCAAATTACAGGTCTAGATTTAGGGAATGGAGGGAAGGCTCCGAAGGCGCGAGAGACCGTAAACGCGTCTTTCCTCCTCCCACCCCTAAAACCGCCTACGCTTCCGTGCTAAGCTTTAAGGAAAGAAGAAAGGAAAAGGATACGCTCGTTTCAGGGAAAGTAACATTTAAAAAAAACCTGTCTGTTTCCAAAGAGTCTGGTGGAAATCGCATCACGGGCCTATGATCTAAAGCAGGGGTCCCCAAACTTGGCAACTTTAAGACTTGTGGACTTCAACTCCCAGAATTCCCCAGCCAGCCATGCCTGCTTTCCTCTCTCTCTCTCTTAATCTCCTAAAGTGCAGAGAGATTGCAGAGGAAGGGATTACAAGAGAGTAAACTATGCTGGCTGGAGAACTCTGGGAGTTGAAGTCCACAAGTCTTAAAGTCGCCAAGTTTGGAGACCTCTGATCTAAAGGAAGCCTAGGGAAGTCTGGAGAAAGTCCAAATAAATCACACACACCCACACACAAATCCCGAATGCGCGTGGGAAGGCAGGGCTGCCTCCAAGCTCGGCGGGTGGTTTTATTTCATTAAAAAAAAAGTCAGGAGAGCGCTGAGTCCCACTCAAAAACCTAGCCAGCAAGATGACTTATTTGGAGGGACATACAGCCCTCCAAGGCTGGGGGGGGGGAAAGGAGATATCGGGGTGACGGAAGGGAGGAGGGGCTGAGAGGTGGCAAGAGCCAGGGGCCGCTGGAGGGCACCCGGTTGGAGAAGAGTCCTCGCCTCTCTTTCCCAACGGGGCGTTTTCGTTTCTCCAGCTACAACCAGCCGTCTCCTCCTCGCCTCTCGCTCTCCACAGCCCTGGCTGTGGTTCCCGAGTTAGGCCTCCGAGCAGCCTTCCTTGGCTCGCGGTGTGTAAACTTCCGCCTGGCGGGAATGTCCGCTGGAGCTAAGCCCCCTGGAGACCTAGCCTTCTGGAGGGGACGCTGCGCTAATCTCGGATCAAAAGCGGGAAGGTGCGAAAGCGGCTTGGCGTCCCCTCCTCCTGCCCCGGCCCTTTTCACCCCCCCCCTCGCCCCCTCCCCGTGTCCCCACTTAGGATAAATCTATCCTGGCGCCGACTGCGCGCTGGATGATTAATTCGCGAGCAAACAGAGCGAGCGCGAAGGAAGGGGGGCAAAAAAAGAAAAGGCGCGGGGGAGAAAGCCGCCGGCTCAGCCATATAAGTTAAATATTGGCCAGCGCTTGCAACTCCTCGCTAGCCTTAGCCCGGCCGGCTGGGGAGGAGAGAGAGAGGGGGTGGGGGTGGGGTAGACTTAACGGAGAGGCCTTGGTCTGCATATTTAAAGAAGGGTAAGTGGCAGGGGGTGGGAGCATGAAAGGAAGGAGGAAAGCGAGAAGATGAGAGAAGGCGATTAAGGGTCTGGAGACTAAACCGTAGTATTGACTATGACTATCACAAAGTGTTGTCCCTGATGATTCTTGACTCTTGACCAATGTATCTTTCCTTTTATGTACACTGAGAACATTTGCACCAAGACAAATTCTTTGTGTGTCCAATCACACTTGGCCAATAAAGAATTCTATTCTATTCTGTTCTGTTGTGTTCTATTCTACATTCTGTTCTATTCTACATTCTATTCTATTCTACATTCTATTCTATTCTTATTGTACCCTATGACTATCACTAAGTGTTGTACCTGATGATTCTTGACGAATGTGTCTTTTCTTTTTATGTACACTGACAGCATTTGCACCAAGACAAATTCCTTGTGTATCCAATCACACTTGGCCAATAAAGAATTCTATTCTATTCTGTTCTGTTGTGTTCTATTCTACATTCTGTTCTATTCTACATTCTATTCTATTCTTATTGTACCCTATGACTATCACTAAGTGTTGTACCTGATGATTCTTGACTCTTGACCAATGTATCTTTTATGTACACTGAGAGCATACGCACCAAGACAAATTCCTTGTGTGTCCAATCACCCTTGGCCAATAAAAGAATTCCTATTCTGTTCTATTCTATTCTATTCTATTCTACTCTACTCTACTCTACTCTACTCTACTCTACTCTACTCTACTCTATATTCTATTCCATATTCTATTCCTATCCTATTCTATATTCACACTTGGCTAATAAAAGAATTCTATCTATCTATATATTATGAAGAATGGTGGGAGGAATTGGGTATGGCCAGTCTGGAGAAAAGAAGGACCAGGGATGACATGATAGTGTGTCAGTATTTGAGGGGCTGCCCCAAAGAAGGGGGGGGGGTTCATCTGATTCTTTCCACTGAAAGGCCCATAGGGATGCTGCAATGGTCAGAAGTATGAAAAACAGTCGTAAGTCACTTTTTTCAGTGTTGTTGTCCCTTTGAATGGTCATTAAGTGAACTGTTAGGAGGACTACCTGTAGCCCTGTGTTTGATTCTTGGTGACTTTATAGGCAAGTACTCTCCTTGTTCCCCTGCCAATCACAGCATCCTTCCATTGTTGTATGCTCAACTCTGCATCGGATTTGATGCTATCAAAGCCAGCGTGCTCTTGGCTTGCCCCTTCTTCCTAATCCATGAACCATTCCCAGCATCCCGAGATTCTCCATCATCCAGGTCATGGTTGTCCCCAAAGGCACTTTTTTTTTTTGCTTTATCACTTCAGGACTTCAAGTTTATACTATCATTTACTCTGGGATCGCAAATCTTTGCATCTTCTTACTGCATTCAGGAATCAAGATTAAAATATCTTTCTACTGTTCTGCTTTACGCTCTAGATGGGTATAAAGCAGACAGAGCAACTCCACAAAGCATCTATACAAAGTTTTCTTTATTGGTTCATCAGGCATCCTGTCAACTCACAGTTATGATGAGGTTCTTCTTAATGTCCAATACTTTGCATATCTGAATCGTGGTGTAGAAAGATATTAAACTCTCATCCCTATCTTTCATAGAGACAGGGGTTATAGCTGCTACCATGAGGCTGTGTGTTCAGGCAAGAGAGAAGAAACCTCCCCCAACCCACCAAGGGTCAATTCAGTGACCAATCAGGGTTACAGATGTGACCACATGACATGGACTACATTTCCCAGGATACCTTAACTACATTTACCATGATGCATTCCCTTAAGGGGACAGCTCTGAATTCCTAACTACCTAGCCCAAATCCCATTAACTCTAAACTGGCTGGACAGCACATGGACTTTCTCTGTTTTTGCTTGGAGATATTTCGCTTCCCATCCAAGAAGCTTCTTCAGTTCTGGCGGAATGGCCATTTCCCCGCTGTTCCGCCAGAACTGAAGAAGCTTCTTGGATGAGAAGCAAAATGTCTTCAAGCAAAAACAACTGGGCAACCGGCAACTGGACTTTCCAGTTTTTTTCTTTTGAAGACGTTTCACTTCTCATCCAAGAAGCTTCTTCACCTCTGACCAAATGGTGGAGAATGGAAGGATTGATACTCCTTGCAGACCGTTGGTCCTTTGCATCCTTTTTAGAGAGTCCTTCAGGCCCCTTGGAGATTTGTCTGCGTCCTCAGGGTCACCTGAGTGGTGCAAATGGGTATGGAGCTTACTCGGAGCTGCCAAAAGGAAGTTATCATCCAGCCACCCAGAGCTGAAGAAGCTTCTTGGATGAGAAGTGAAAGGTCTTCAAAGAAAAAACAAGAAAGTCCAGTTGCCTCTTGAAAAAAGCACCTTTGGGGCAACTGTGACCTGGACGACTGAGAATCTGTACAGACTTTTATCTATACAATTTGGGATGAACACCCTTGGAATGGTGTGGGAGCTGGAATATATTTCCAGAGGAAAAATTGCAGACTATAGGAACCATTTGCACTACTCAGGTGACACAGATAAACCTCTCCAAGTGGCCTCAACGACCCTCTAAAAGGATGCAAATGACCAACTGTCTGCAAGGAGTATCAATCCTTCCATTCTCCACCATCCAGTCAAAGCTGAAGAAGTTTCTTGGATGACAAGCAAAACGTCTTCCAAGAAAAACAAGGAAGCCCAGTTGCTTCTGGGGCAGGGTGGGGGTGAAGTACCTTTGGGACATTCCTAGCATCATTCCTTCTCCAATGAATTCACACGCATGACAAGTAAATCAGAGGTTGTCTTATGATTTTAGCTTCTAGGGACGTGCCTGGTTTTTATATGATTTAACACCTCTCTGTTAGTTACTCTGGCTGTCCAGGGTATATGCAGTAATTCACACCCAACACCACAGTTCGAAGGCATCAATTCTTCTTCGATCAGCCATTCTTAGTATCCATAGCTGTCATGGCCATACATCATTACGGGGGAAGACTGTTGCTCTAATAATTCATCATTTTAACAGAAATATATATTTTTAATTACATTTATATGCCGCCCTTCTCCGAAGACTCAGGGCAGCTTACAATTTTTGGGATACAACCCAGTGTGCTCAGCAATAGCCTTCATTCCATTGTATATGCCTGCTTATTACTAAGCGGCATTTTTACAAAGTCAGCTTATTGCCCCCAACAATCTTGGGTCCTCAATTTACCTACACCGAGAGGATGGAAGGCTGAATCAACCTTGAGCCTGGTGGGATTCAAGCCTACAGTAATTGTAGGCAGCTGGAACTTAAATGCAGGCATTTAAATGCAGGCCTGAGCCACCAAGGCCCTTTTTGTGCCTGCCTTGGCCGTCCCTGCTAGCCAACCTTATGACTTCTACATCTGCTCCAAGGACAGTCTGTAAGCCACAGGCCTTCTGAATTTTTTTGGGGGGTGGGGACTCAGCCCCAACCTATCTCAGAGGGATTGGCTTTGGAGTAATCGGTCCTTAGAAACCATGCCAATCGCTTTCAAGCCATTCTTCGCCATATATAGTAGCGGGGGAGGGGGGAATTCAATGGAGGGCTGCCATGATTTAAAAAAAACAGGCCTGCAAGAAGTAGCTAAGTTTTCCCCGCATCTGTTAGGGGCTTTGTTATGGCGTTAGGCTTTTCTTTCAAGTATTCCAAGCATTCAAATGCTTTTGCTTTTGTGCATTAAGGGTTATTCCTGTAGGGAATTTATTCTCCCACCCTCCTCTCCGTTTCTCCTGCTCTCTCCAGTGCCTGCCTGCCTGCCTGCCATCTATCTATCTATCTATCTATCTATCTATCTATCTATCTATCTATCTATATCTAGCTATCTAGCTATCTATCTATCTAGCTATCTAGCTATCTAGCTATCTAGCTATCTAGCTATCTAGCTATCTAGCTACCTACCTACCTACCTACCTACCTCTATCTTTTACATAACTATCTATAACTATCATCTGTTTGCCTATCATCTATTCATGTCTGTCTGTCTATCTATCTATGTTTTCTCCCTCCTCCCTCCCTCTTCCTCCTTAAATTCCAAAGATCTCATGACAACTTGGGATGAAGAAAAAGAGGAAAAAAAAGGAGAGTGAGAGCGGATGAATGAGAAGAATCCGCTCCCAAACAACGAAGCAGGAGTTCTCAGGATCTATTGCAAGAAAGACAAAGTATGCATCTGTCTGCTTGTTTACCATTTCAGGGCTCGTACAGACTTACCCTTCAGGCACGGAATGACAAGGCTGAATTTCAGCTTTGAAAATATGGCAGTAGGGTGCTATTTACTTGCTTCTCAGCTTTCCTCTAACAAGTATAACTGAGTGTCTATCCCAGTGTTTCCCCCCGCCCCCATACAACACATCTTGTGTGTTGGTTTGGTGCCCATAAAGTCGTAACAGAATAACAGAGTTGGAAGGGACCTTGGGAGGTCTTCTAGTCCAACCCACCGCTTAGGCAGGAGACCCTATAACATTCTGGACAAGTGGCTGTCCAACCTTTTCTTAAAAACTTCCAGTGTGGGAGTATCCAGAACTTCTGGAGGCAAGTCATTCCACTGGTTAATTGTTCTCAGTGTCCAAAAATTCTTTCTGGGTTCTAGGTTGGGTCTCTCTTTGATAAGCTTCCATCTATTACTTAAGAATAACAGCTCGAAGGGGCCTTGGAGGTCTTCTAGACTCTATACCATTCCAGACACATGACTGTCTAGTCTTTTTAAAAAATCTCCAGTGATGCAGCACCCACAATTTCTCAAGGCAAGCCGTTCCACTGGTTAATTGTTCTCACTGTTAGTAAATTTTCCCTTAACTCTTAAGTTGCATCCAAAGGGATTTTTGGCCTTCCTCAGCTGCACACAAAGGTGCAGACACCTTTCATCATGATGTTAAATATAGTTAAGAAGCAGACTTGGGTGCCACCATGATGAGAGCCAGCAGGAGCCAAGGAGCGTGGGTGTGTGTCAAAATTGGCACGAGAGCAGATGGAATGAGGTGATTCACATGCGGTCCTTCTTGCATATGTATCTCACACACACAGTCACACAAAGGGGGTGGGGCTTGCTTCAGTCCTGCCATTTGGCCTGCCATCTTTTATTAGTATTATTCAAGTCAGAATAGAGCTGGAAAGCACCCTGGAGGTCTTTTAGTCCAACTCGCTGGTCAAGCAGGAGACCCTAGACCATTTCAGAGAAATGGCTGTCCAGTCTCTTCTTGAAAGCCTCCAGTGATGCAGCAGTCCCAACTTCTGGTGGCGAGCTGTTCCACTGGTTAATTGTCCTCACAGTTAGGAAGTTTCTCCTTAATTCCAGCTTGCTTCTCTCCTTGATTAGTTTCCATCCGTTGTTTCCTGTCTTGCTTTCTGGTGCTTTGGAAAATAAGTTGATCCCCTCCTCTGTGTGGCAGCCCCTCAAATGTTGGAATACTGCTATCATGTCACCCCTGGTCCCTTCTTTTCTCTAGACTAGCCATACACAAATCCTACAACCATTCTTCCTATGATTAGTCTCGGCCTTCCTTCCTCCTTCTCCTCCTCCTCTTCCTCCCCCCCCCAATTTCTAGCACTGATGCAAGAAAACAAGCAAGCTCAGAGAGCACCAAAGACCCCTCCATAGTACATGCAATATTTGGTGGGTGAAGTAGCTGCTATTCTGGCCACACAGAAAATGTTGGCTCATAAACTAATCCAAAGGATTGGCTTTCTATCAGCCACCCAACCAAACAATAACGACTCAGCTTAATCCTCCTGTGAACATAGGAAGTAGGTCTTTAATTGGGTCAACTGACCATGCCCATTAATTCCCTACGCAAGCATCACCTTATGTCCATTCCGATGGGGTGTAGATGTGGAAATGTCCTAATTCCCTGCTAGCCTTACATGTGAAGATGTTGGTCAAGGAGTTGGATCACCCAGAAAGTCTCTAGATGAGTGGGCCCATCCCTCCCTCTCTTGACCAAGAACTCCAGTGGAGTACAGAACGGAACAGAATAGCAGAGTTGGACCCTTCCTTGGAGGTCTTCTAGTAGTTCAATCCCCTGTTCAGACAAGAAACTGTATAGCATTGCAGACAAGCCATTGTCCAATCACTTCTTAAAAACTTGGAGCACCCATAAATTCTGGAGATAAGCCATTCCACTGGTTAATTGTTCTAATAGTCAGGAAATTCATCCTTGGGTTCTAGGTTGGTTCTGTCCTTGACGAGTTTCCACCCATTGCTTCTTGTCCTGCCTTCAAGTGCTTTGGAGAATAGCTTGACTCCCTTTTCTTTGGGGTAGCCCTCAAATATTGGAAAACTGCTATCATGTCACTCTACAGACCTTTTTTTCATGAAACTAGACATACCCAGTTCTTGCAACTGTTCTTCGTATGTTTTAGCCTCCATTTTCCCAATCATCTTTGTGACTCTTCTCTGCACTCTTTCTAGAGGCTCAACATCTTCTTTATATCATGATGACCAAAACTGGATGAGTAGTGGAGAAGGTTTGAAACTAGGTATGGTGAAGATGCGACTAGGTTCAACTTCATTTTCAGCCAGAGCCAAAAACCACTTGCTGATTGTTTTATTGAGACCAGCTCCCTCAGACTTGTTACTGTGGGAGGATGTGTTGCCCATGGGGAGTTCTCGACTTACAACAGTTTGTTTAATTACAAACTGGAAAAAGTGACTTATGACCATTTTTCAGGACATAAATCTAGGAAAGAAATATATCGGTTGGGCAATTCTTTTTCCAGCTTGATTTTTTGTGGTCTTTGGAGCATCCTAAGAGTGGGATGGGATTCTTTTCTTGGCTTTGTTTGTTTTGATGCTCAAGTCATGGATCCTTCATGCAACCTGCAATTCTTTTAGAAGGGATTAGTTTAGCTACATAAAAGGCAAAATCCAAGGAGCTGGACAAGAAAAAGAGATAAAGAAAAGAAGGGATGGCCACTTTGGAGTCAACTAAGAAAGTGGACATGGTTAATGAATAGTCAAGTCGGCTGGATTATTTCAAACCAGAGTACTTGGTCAATGGTAGTATCTTTAGCGTAATTCTTCAAATATTCCCAACAACACCCATACCCAACATGTATTATGAGGAGGAATAATGGGAACTGAAGTCCAGAACATTTGGAGGCCATCAAATTGCACCATTTTTTAGAGATGTGTTTTCCTTCTTCCACCATCAGACCCTTCTGTTTGTTCTCAAATGTTCTCAGTTGCTTGGTTCCTTCCAGTCCCTTATTTTATCTTCGCCATGATCTTGTGAAGCTGATTAAGCTGTGATACAATGTTACAAGCTGCAAGGGAATTTCAACTTGAGTAAAACCCTCTGATACAGATCAAGACTGCTTAGAACCTCTTGGGACTTGATGTCCCACTTCTCGGGTTGAGCATGATGGAAGCTGCAGCTTCAAACATCTGAAGGGCCTCAGTTTTATTTGTTTTCCTAGTCTAATGGTGGTGCAACTGGAGCTCTTCAAGGTGTTACTCAATTCATCAAATAAGATCCACTCATATCATCTAAGATCATCTCAGATAAAGCTGCCTGCTGCCATAATAACTTGCTATAAAAAGTCAATGGCACCTTAAAGATAAACATTGATTGTGTCATCAACCTTTGTGGATTGCCACCTGGTGGGGCAGGAAGCACATGGATTATATTTGAGAGTCAACTGTTCTTTATCTACAGCTGTGGTTGACCGTAGAAGGAGAAGGAAGAAAGATAGTTACTATCCAGGTTTTCCTTCTGGGCAACCATCTGGAGTAGGTATGTGCTTAGCCATGAAGGGTAATGAGCTGATGCAGAAGACAACCTATAGAAGAGACCATTTGTAGCTCAGGGTTGAACTATGGAGTCCTTGGTGCTCTCTGACCTTGGTGGTTTTCTTGCACAGATGTTTCATTACCCAACTAGATGACATCTTCAATGCTAGTGGTAGAAGGCAATCAACTAGTCCTTGGATTTGGAAAGACTATCTCTCCTTTTCATTCACACTTCCATTGAAGCTCTGGGTGATCAGGCTACCATGACAGGATTGTGACAAAGTTGACTGAGGCCAGTGGCTTTTTTTTAACACTGCGGGGCACCCTGGACGTACCTTCTCATGAAAAATAACACAACTTTCTCTTTGATATTAAGTGCTCAGTAACCACAGCCACAAATATGCAATGTATAAGGAAGTCTAAGCAATCAGTTTGCTTGGTAAAAGACACATGAATTGCAAACTCATGACGTTGGGCAACCCAAGCAAGCCTTTTCGAAGCCACAATTCTTTGGACTTTGCAGCAGAAGAGATGTTGGGCTTTATCCTGGTTATTGAAGGATGACACTATTTCTTAAGTCTGCACAAAACACACTGGCAACACAACATGCTGGAACTGATCACTTTCTGGGTTTCCTCAGTAGATTCATAAGCTAACCTACCAAGTTGGGTTTATACAAGAAGCAAAGTACCATAAATATATTATGATTAAAACTTGCCAAGCTGATCTGATCTGGGCAAGCATTGGACTTGGACATGAATCCTAGTGTCAAAACATACACAAAAGTGGCAATTTCTTGTTTTTAGTTCTACCTTATCTTCTAAGGATTTCAAGGCTACATCCTTTTTATTCCAACATCACTTCTTAAATTAGACCAGTAGGAAAAGCTAAAAGAAAGAACAACAAAAAGAGGAAACCCAGATTTTAGCTGAGTGAGGATTTCCAATCAAGTTGTTGAAATAATTTCCTGCCTTGGTCTATACATGAAGACCCAAGGGAAGGAATATAAAACTGAAACCAGAATGTGCTACCTTACCCTATCTCTCTCTACCCAGCTCCTTATTCTTCTTGAAACTGGCTCTTGAGTTATTTACATATATCAGGATCTTACAGTAATTTTGGAATCTAATTTTGGATAGTCAGCTTTGGAGCAAGGCTCAAAGTTAATGTCAGTAGTTGACACACACCTACAAACTTGGTCCATCACAACATGATCCTTGGATGCTGTTTTCTTCTGCTCATGTTGGAAATCTGTCAAGTCACTCAAAATGGTCTACAAACATAGTCCATTTCAATGTGAACCTTGGATTCTCCTTTCTTCTGAAGGACATTCTGCTCAGGTTGGAAATCAGTCAAGTCACTCAAAATGGTCTACAAACATGGTCTATCTCAACATGATCCTTGGATGCTGCTTTCTTCTGAAGGACATTTTGCTCATGCTGGAAATCAAGTCACTTCAGAGGAAGAAGATGAAGCAGTTGGTCCGAACTAGAGGAGGTGCAGTTTAGGTCTTTCAGGAGGAGTAAAAGAATGTTAAGGACGTTCTCACAGTTTCAAAATAGCCTGAGGGTGGAGGTGGGGAACATAATGACTTTGTAGAACTACCACTCCCAGCTGCCTCAGCCATTATGGCCAAAGGTGATAGATGTTTGGAATTGCCATTCACTAACATCTAGAGAACTACAGTTTGCCTACCTTCATCAGGACACAGAACCTCCCCTGAATGTGTCCCACTGGCATCAGAGAGATGGATGGCCCTCTTAGCCCCATGAAGATAACTCTGAGAAGAGACCTGTGCTTGCCATTACTCAATCAACTATTTCAATCGTAGAGGGGCCTTCTCCAACTTCGGGTGTGCCAAAAGGGTTGGACTTCAACTCCCACAATTCCTGTTGGTCTCATTTCCTGGGGATGTGAATCTGTACAGACTGACAAAGAGAAGCACAGATTTAGGGTGACTCTTTAGACCCAAGTGTGCAAATACACCTTGCATTAATTACACCAGGAAGTAAAACTGTAGGCTTTTGAAAGAAGGCAGGTCTTTCTCCTACAGGTGAGGTTTGCACAGATGGGCCAGTGATTCTCCTGAAATATGCAGAGATGAATTGGTTTCCAAATTAGGAGTCAAAATGTCTCACCAACTCTCCAGCCCATATATAACATACTAATTTATTTGCTTCTGTTCCTTAAACATCAGCTGAACCACTTTCTTAGCAAAAATAGATTGGATTTCTTAAAGGCACATATCTGAGCACCATGTAGCATTTTTAAGATTCATGAGGCCTAAAATTACTTGGGGTTTGGACCAAATACTGACACTAAATAGGGAACTATTAAAGTCGCGGGAAATGATCAGCTGTATTTAATCAATTTAATGTAATTTAATGCAAGCTTAGCTTTAAATTCTTTATCCTGGGCCTGGTTACATGTTTGGAACAGAACACCTAGTAAATTTCTCGAAGGCTTAATGGAGTCCCTCAACTGGAAGCTATAATTGGTTTGTTTAGTTTTGGCTCCAGTGCCAATAAGAACTTGGCTATCATTAAAGTAAAACATAGCTTAGTGCTGTATATCCAACCAGCCATTGTAGTTAATGAATTTTCCTAATGTAACTATGTTATTCTACAATAGAAAAAGCTAAAGAATATTGTGCTGTTCTACAACACAATATTTATTGTTTATTGTTTCATGACCTTTATGGGTCAGAATTCACCTTTATTCAACCCTTGGAAATGGTATGTAAATGGTTTAACATATATATTGGGATTGCCTTTTTGGAATTCTACCAATTAGTCAGCAAAAGAACAGCTGATTCCCATCCTCCATTTTTCTGAGAATTCAGTCTTGAAGGTTAAAAACAATGCTAAGATTGACTTCCACAATTATCCAAATAATGGTTAGACTTTCCTTCACTAAGTTCCTAGTGACACACAAACTTGATACATTAGATAAAATAAATGAATAGAGTAGAGTAGAATAGGGAATAGAATAGAGTAGGACAGAGTAGGATAGAGTAGGGTAGGGTAGGGTAGAGTAGAGTAGAGTAGAGTAGAAGCAGAGGTCTCCAATCTTGGCAACTTTAAGACTTGTGGACTTCAACTCCCAGTTAAGTCCACAAGTCTTAAAGTGGAGTAGAGTAGAGCAGAGCAGAGCAGGGCAGAACAGAACAGAACAAATTTGGGAGGAAGTGATGAGCACTCCCATGTGGGATCTTATAAGTCTGCCTGACTTCTGTGAAGTTGATTCAACTCCTGATGGCTACACAAATACATTAACTCTGTTGTCTTACTAACAACTTGCCAGCCCAACTGCTCATCCATTTGGTCTCTTCTCCAAGCTGAAACAGGTCTCAATCTTCTCCCAGCTTAAACAGGTCTGAATCTTTGATGGGGGGGTCTTCAGTTTCCTTGCAGACGTTTCATTACCAAACTAGGTAACCTCATCAGTTTCCAGTGAGGGTGTTGCATAATTGTGCAATAAAATGTCTGCAAGGAAACTACCCAGCTCAGAGAGCACCAAGGGCCCCACTGTTCAACCCCGAGCTATGAATATTCTCTTCTATTCTCTTCACAGCCTTTAATTTTTTTTAATTGGCCCAAATTTGCTTGGTATTGCCATCTCTTTGTGATGAGGTTGCCTCTGCTGTCTCCCTCAGCTAAGAGAGGCCTGTAGTCTCATGAGAACAGCCAGTTTTGTTGGAGGAAAACCAGGGATTCAAGTCATCTAGGAGGCACAGGCTGCTCTTCACAGATCCCCAACCTGCAGCCTCAGAGCTCCATGTGACCCCTCCTGGATCAATTTCTTTCATCTTCAAAGACCTTTATGATTATGACTGTTGAAGACAGATGGCTAGGGAAGATATGACGACTGGAAGCTAACCAAGAAGGAGTCTATCAGAAAACTTCCAATCTTCCTTCACACAAAATAGATGTACATCAACCCACCTGTGGCCTTCGGCATCCCTAGGTGAGATCATTGGAGACCAAAAAGAGACTCCCTGTCCATGAATGTGAGTTATGAGAAGTCCTTGAGTTCTCCTAACCAAAGAAGCTTTTTTAATAGAAAGGCCTCCATCCTTATAGTATTGAGGATTAAATTCACTGGTGGGTCTTTTGGCCATCAATCATTTCCCTCCTCTTTTTTAAATTCTTTTGTCTTCCTTCTCTTTTTTTTAAATAAATTTTATTAAGTTTTGAAATTTTAAAAACATAAAATAAAAACTTTATACATTATAATCAACATCAAACATCTTTTATATCTCTTTGCATTCTTCAGTATATATATTTACTTATTCCTTTACCATTACATCTTACTCTTGCTATAAATTAATATCTTTTATCCTTACACATCAATCTTCTCTATAATATATTTACATATTTACATATTCCCTCATTCTTTTCCTAATTGCCATTTTATTTTCTTTTTATTTCTAAACATCTCATCCCAGGCGTCCCAGTGTCTTCCTTCTGTTTCATTGCCCCTTCACTCTGTTATGGAATACAATAGAATAACAGAGTTGGAAGGGACCTTGGAGGTCTTCTAGTCCAACCCCCTGCTTAGGCAGGAAACCCTATACCATTTCAGACAAACGGCTGTCCAATCTCTTTGTGCTCATACATGACCCAACCTTCACAGATCTGGTGTTCATCAGATTTATACTATATCTCCCAAATCAGATCCTATGCATTCCTGCTAAAATATGTTGCTTTGAAAGAATGCTCCTAGCCCAAACACTTGAACTCCTAATATTTCTTATCTGAGGGACTGTAAAAAGTGAACTATAATATAAGTGGTTATTTATGAACTTCATCCATATTCATGTTTCCGCCAAACTGGATGCCTTACAAACACATGTGAACCACCGAAGGCTTTGAAAAGAGAAAAATTGAGTTTGAGGCAAATTATATCTCACCCCTCTCAAATATATTTTCTGGAAATCCAGCTCAGTGAGATTGCCAAGTAAGTGTGCAGAGAGGAAGTCTTTTCAAGCCAATGATTTTAGAAGGATTGCAGTGAAATTGGCATTTTCTCCCTGATCAAAGCCAGCGGGATACGTCAAAAAGAGAAGAAAAATGGTGCTTGCTTGTTTCCTTATACTGTAGCTAATCGCAATCCCCATGCAAACAAAATTATGCTCTAAAACTCCATATAAGGGTGCAGGATAATTTTTCTTTCTTCCTAAGTCTCACAAGAGCCCTCAGAAATGATCTAAGGTGAGGTGACTTGGTGCTTCCTGGCTTTGGTGGTTTTCTGGCAGACATTTCATTACCTGACCAGGTAACATGATCAAAGCTAGAAGGGAGTGGGGTTTGAGGAGTGGAGGAAACGAGGAGTGGGGTCCTTGGTGCTCTTTGAGCTTGGTGGTTTTCTTGCAGACTTTTCATTACCCAAGCTAGCACTGATGATGTTACCTAGCTGGGTCATGAAACGTCTGCAAGAAAACCACCAAGTTCAGAGAGCACTGAGGAGCCCTCATTTCAACCCTGAGCTACCAATATTCCCCCTTAATAGTCCGCATCACACTCTACAACCCTTCGGCCTTGTTGAATAAATGTCTCCCTTGGATCGTCTCCCGTTGAACACCCATCTCCTTTCCCTCGGCCTTTCATTTAAGAGGCACCTCCCTGGTTTTTATTTATGTGTTTGTTTATTCAATTTCCATAGCTGCCCAACTCAAGCAAATGTCTTGAGGGGAGGGGGTCTTTTGCCATTCTAAAGCACTCCCCCTTCCCTCCCTGCAACCTCCTTCCCCTCCCCACCGATCTAGGAAGTGGAGGAAAGGAAAGACACCAGGCAGAAAAGTAGAGACTTCCTTTCCCTTCCGAAGCCAGAATCTCCTTTAGGACAGTCTTCCTAAACCTGTGGTTTTCATTTTTTTTTATTTTTTAATTTTATATATAGATGTCTTTTCCACCCGTTTGGAGGAGTCTTTCCTAAATGGGGAAAAAGTTGCTTTAAAGGAAAAAGCAGCAGGGTGGATGAAGGGGGAAGAGAGGCAGGAGAACCTCCAGAGCTCATGTAGACGTTCAGGTTTTTGGGTGATGGACTTTGGATGAAGTTTGCCATTTACAACCTCTTGTTACTTACCACCCAGGCGGAGGTGAGTCCATTAGAGTTTCTTGAACTAGTTGCACTCAGATCTTGTCCGTTAACCTTCCTGGGCCCAGTGAGGGTCTCTTTGCATTCTTTTTCTGCAACCCATCACCGGGTTTCTCCTCCTTTCTTGTTTATTCTATTTTCTTTCCTACTTCTCCCCCCCTTCCTGTACCTTTTTCCTGGCGCTTGAATGTTGGGTGAGGATCAACATCAACTACTTTTTTCTTCTAAAAAGAGAACATTTTGGCTCATGGGGGCATGACAACCTATAACATCTGTATCTTCTCTGTAAGAGAAGGTGGCTTATACTGTATATACTACAGTTTTCTAATCCTCTTTCTCTTTCTTTTTTCTTTCTTTTTCTCTTTCCTTCTTTTTCTCTTTTTCTTTCTTTCTTTCTTTCTTTCCTCCGTGAGTCCATTGTTAACTCTTCCTTTCCTTTCCTTTCCTTTCCTTTCCTTTCCTTTTCCCTTCCTTCCTTTCTTTTCCCTCCTCTTCTCTTCTCTTCTCTTCTCTTCTCTTCTCTTCTCTTCTCTTCTCTTCTCTTCTCTTCCTTCTCTTCCCTTCCCTTCCCTTCTCTCCCTTTCCTTTCCTTTCCTTTCCTTTCCTTTTGTCTTTCCTTTCCTTTCCTTTCCTTTCCTTTCCTTTCCTTTCCTTTCCTTTCCTTTCCCCCAGAAAAGAAAAGAAGAAAAATCCCCCAAGGTTTACTTTGCTGAATTAATTCTTCCTTTGGCTTCCTCCCCGCCCCCCCCCATTTTGTAGACATCTTTAAAACGTGTAGCTGTTTTTAAAGCACTCTGCTGCCTTTTCAGATCTAAGATTTACGGTCCAGCTACAGAGAGGAGAAGGTCTGGCGCGGGGCAGATAAAACTGAGAATACAAAAGCTGATTTTAATTAAGCATTGAACTACCAGAGTCAGAAACTATACAGAGTCCCCTTTCTAAACATTTCTATCTAATCTAAAGATTAAAAGCGCCGGGCCCCCAATGAATGAATGAACCGCCGACTTTCTCTCTCTCCCCATCCTTCCCTCCCTCTCTCTGACACGCACACGCACACACACACACAGAGAGAGAGAGAGAAGAGAACTCTCAAGGGAATATTTTCTTAAGGAAAAGAAATATTCCTCGGCTTCATCAAATCAACTCTTCTGAGACTTTTCTCTATGCCTGTTTCTGTTCGTTTGGTACAAGCTTCCTGTAAAACAACTAATCAGAATATATGTTTTTTCTTAACTGGGTTGTGTTTTGTGATTGAGCAAGCTTCTTACAACAGTTCTCTCAACAGCCCGGGTAACGTGGGAGAAAAGAAACCTCGACTTTCAAAATAATATTGGCACCAGTAAAAAAAAAAAAGTGTCGCGTTTATTGCGATCCAAAACCAGGCACCGAGCAAGTGTTCCCAAACAGGCGCTCGGGGGAAGGGGGAACGCAAAACCCGCGGTTTTTAGCGTCTCAATATGAGCAGAGCGCTGGGAACGTTGAACTCTGTAATCCGGCCGTTTAGAGGGAGTCTCGTTCAGAGGTGGCACCGCTGAGAAAGTCTCCAGGTCTTGGGGTTTAGATTGAAGGAATAAAACTCTTAAGACAAGATTTAAGATGTAGGTGAGCTCAGTGGATTACTGGTTTCATTCTAAATTCGCTTTGCCGGACTTTAAAATAAGTTTCTCTGCCCTCTCTCATTCCCCAGCCTCTCTTTCTCCTTCTCTCCTTCCCTCTCTCTCCCTCTCCCTCATTCATTCT